>JAEIFJ010002516.1:1872500-2304876 GCA_018903435.1 Leucophenga varia
ATTGATTATTATTATTATAATTGTTTTTTTTTTTTTAATTTGTTATAAGCAAAGCAGAAATTAAATTCATTAAATTCACATTTTGGTTTCGTGTTTACAATTTTATTTGGATAAAAAAAAAAATTAAATATAGTTATATATATTAAATTTCCTCACACATACACATATAGTAAAGCAGTTAATAGCATTAAAAAGTAATTATGTGTTTTTTTTTTTTTTTTTTTTTTTTTTTTGTATATTTGTTGCCGCCAACGCCGCCGTCGCTTTTATAGTATTTTATTCAGTAATCTAATCCATTCAAAATTTCTTTAGACGTAGGTTGCAACTGCAGCCATATTAGATGAATTTACATTTGAATTATTTGCAGCAGGAATAGCAGCAGCCGCAGCAGCAGCAGCAGAAGTATCTTGGCTAGTTGCTGCTGCTGCTGCCTGTGCCGTTGACAAAGCTTGATGTGAAGCACCTGTGCTGTTTATTGGTTGTGGACTAACAGGCGGTTGTAATTTTCCGGGTACGTATTGACCAATAAAAGAACCATCCTCGGTAAATTGACCTAATTTAAAAAAAAAAAAAAAGAGAGAAAATTAGTTTAATTAAAAAATTAAAATGTTTTCTTTTTTGTTTAAATATTTTTATGTAATTAGTTTTTTTTTTTTTTTTTTTTTTGCCAACACCAACTTTTAAATTTATATGAAATATTTTGTCCTGTGTTACGTTTTTATTTTTTTTTGCCAGTTCTTTTTGTCTGTGTGAGTGTGTCTGTTAGTTATTATTATTTCATTTTTAGTTATTAATTGTGGAATTGATTAATATTTTTTTTTAATTGGGAGGTTAAAAAAAATCAAAGTTAATTTACTACAAACTACAGCTACATGAAAATTTGTTAAACTATAAACTAAAAAAGAAATTATATAAAAATAACTACCTTGCACTTTTAAGCAGCATCGTTTTATTTTTTTTTTTTAAGATTATAAATTAAAAAAAGAAATTAATTAATTTAAAAAAATTGTTTCTAGAATCCGTCGAAAGTTCTTGAACTGCACAAAGCTCAACTTGAGCTCATAAAGATCCGCCATAAATTTATCGGCCGAAATTACCGCGTGAACATTTTGAAAAACCAGACGTGCTTCTAAGCCCTCTTTAAGACTCACTTTGAACAACACCCGCTAAAGTTTGTGTGCGCCACTATCTTCGTCCTTTACGCTATCGAAGCAGTGCGAATTAATGTGCGGTTTGACCTTGTTTGCGCGAACACCCAGTGTAGTTGCGCGATTTCTTTGACAACCTTCTCAACAACGTTCTTTTCGTTTGTATCGCACTACCAAGACTATTTCTCAACTGGCTTCGGTTCTACACAAATACTAAAACCGTTGAAAAAATAATAAACAGAAGAGACTAGTCTTAACTGATATTATGCCGCATGACTCTGCTCTAAAGGCAATTCCAAAATATAGAAATTTTCTTTACTTACTACATGCTTGCTTTAATGTATTCAAAATCATAATAATACAAATAAAAATATACTAATTAAATTCAAATAATTTTACACAAAATATGCACAAACATTATACAAAATAAGAAGGAAAAGAATATCTAAAATTCATTTTATACTTGAAACAAAAGAACGTTGTCAATGTTTCAAAATTTTTAAAAAAAAAAAAAAAAAAAAAAAATGCCAAAAAAATTCCTACATTTTTATATGCATAAAAAAAAAAAGAAAAACATTACAAAATACATTTACTTTTATATATTTTATTATTTCATCTTCACTTTTTCATTTTATTTATAAAAAAAAACTTGTCATTAAATACTAAAATTATGAATTAAATAAAACAAAAAATAAAAAGTACAAACTTAAAAATTATACATATTAAAAAAAAACTAAAATGTAAGCATAAAAATTACAAAATAAAATAAAAAAAAATAAAAAACATTTTCAAAATTATTACAGGAGGGAGAAGATTTCAGTTAAAATTGATAATGATGATAAAAATATTCGAAGGTTTCTTTTTCTCTATTTGTATTCGTATTTCAATTGTATTGATACGAGAGAATATTATTATTATTTTTATTATTATTTAACGTTATTATTTTTATTATTAAATGGACGTCGTCACTCAACTTTTTCTTAAACAAATTTTTGTCATTATTTAAGAATGTCGATAAATTTCTTTTAGATTGTTACTTTATAATAGACATAAAATTAATAATAATAATTTGTTGTTTCTCGTCGTTAACTTTATTTATTTACTTTTTAACTAAACACATTGGCAGTTCGTTTTGCGCTTAAAATTGAAAGAAAGAAAAAAAAAACAAAAATTAAAAAAAAAATGAACTTTTTATAAATCGATTTCGGTGCAAAATGATAGCTGCTTGTCATGTCTAAATATACAACTCTCTCTCTCTCTTTATATATATATTTTGTATTTTTTATGTCAGCACTTTAACTATATATACTGGAAAAAAAACGTTCTATATATTTAGGTAGAGATATGTATGTTTTTTTTTTTAAATTAATAGTAACACTCTTCGAGGCGTTTGATAGCTGTGTAAATTTTTTTATATCTTTCATGCTATTTTTATTTTTATTATTATTGTTTTTTTTTTTTTTTATTTATAAAATTATTTATTTTTGAATTACAGTTTTTTGTTGTTGTTGTAGTATTTCTTAACTGATTGGTGAGTTTTTTTTTTAACTGCTTAATTAATTAATTAAATCAAAGTCCTTTCCGTCCATATTGGCCAATAAATGAACCATCTTCGTTCATGCCTATTGATATAAATCGTTGTTGTAGTTGTTTGTTGTTTTTGTAGTTGTTGTGATGGTGTTTTACATATGAATGTTGTTTTTGTTGTTGGTGTGTAGTTGGTGTTTTTGTATAAATTGTAAAAAGTTTTTTTTTTTTTTTTGTTTATTTGTGTACCGTGAAAAAAATTAAATAAATAAAATAAATTAAAAATTTAATAAAAAATATATTTAATATTAACTAAAAAAATAAAAAGAAAACTTAAAGCAAAAAATAACAACTTCGATAGTACCGAAGCTTAAATACTTCTGATACACAATTTTAATATATGAATTAAAAAAAAAAAAAAAAGAATAATGTACGCAACAATAATCAAATCCAGCGGAAAGTTTTTTTTTTTTTTTTTTTTGATGACAAGGTCACTAGTGACTGCTTGATGACATGTCGTCGTTTGCATTACCAATGGCAATACACATTATGCTTTTAATGCGTTAATTTAATAGAGCAGAATGGTATTACTTTGAAAAATTTTGATAGAAAAAACGATACGACAAATACACAAGAAGTTAAGTTTCTTATCATTTACTGTATTCATGACTTTCAAATTGAATTTGTCTGAATGTTCTTAAATATACAATAGAGTATAAAGAAGAAGCAGAAGAAGTAGTTATAGTATTTATTGTGGATTCAGAAAATTTCAGCAGTTCGGACAATCTTATCAAATAAATATTCAAGATAAAGATGCAAGCAACATTGTACTTTTTTTCTAAATTGTATTTCCAAAACGGTGTGCGTAAAGAGCTTTGCATTAAAAATTAGATTGCAATATGTAGCAAAGTGCAATATTTTGTGTGTAAAAATAGAAATAAAAAAAAAAAAAAAAAATGAAATTTTGTTGTCTGTGAAAATATGTTTGGCGGCAACGGAGCATCTTTGGCGCAACGATTTTAGAGCATTTCGATGCGTTTGCTTTTAGAAGTATAGCAGCAACGCGTAATAAAGGCAAAAGGCAAAAAGTTAGGCGGCTTAGATGAAAGCTAACAGTTGAAAATTTCTGTATTTCTTTATTTTATTTTTTTTAATTAGTATAAAAAGAAAAAACTTTGTAAACGTGCAACAAAACGAATAAAACGAATAAATAAAGAAAATTTAAATATACAAAAAGATTTTACATACTTCAAAGTTTGGCAGAGATAACGTTTTTTTTTTTTTTTTTGTTTGTTTGTTTTTTTGAAACTTATAAAATTTGGCTTAATTGTGAATTATTGTATTTCTTTATGCTACATAAAATTTATGCATTTTATTTATTTTTTGTTATTATTTTTTTCTGTTTTGTTATCACTGTTTAAAGCCAAGCGGCGTTGTTGCCGCCAATGGCTCGACGACAGGGAACTGATGCTCGGGCACCGTAGACAGTTTTTTTGGGCTGGCAGCGTAGCCTGCACCAACAGTGCCTGTGCATATTTTCAAACAACATCATCATCATCATCATCATAATCATCATCACCATCAATAACAATAATAACAATAATGAGAAAAAAAAAAACAAAAACAAAACAATTATTATAAAAAAAAAAAAAAAAATTAAAAAAAAATGAAAATAATAAAAATGGAAAAACAAAATAAAATAAAATAAAATTAAATAAAAATTAGAAATGTATTTAGACGCACCTGTATCGCCATCGCCATATTCGGCCATGGAATCGGTATCGCTTTCTACACCAGGCTTATTCGCTGAACTGACGGATTGGCGACCAGCGCTCTTATTATCCAAACTAAAAGAAAGAAAAAAAAAAAAGAGATTAGTTTCATTTAATTTCGTTCGTTCGTTCGTTCGTATTTTTCAAATTGAAAATTATGCTTACGGCTGTGAGTATTCATGGAAGCCACCCTCTTCAGGATAGTCACGTCGACCGTTCGCCAATTCGCGATCGTGTACATCGTATTTACCACCGCGATTGCGTCGTATAATGCAGATAATTATAAATAATATTATAATAAAGGCTAACGCCAGCATCATGCCGATGAACCAACCGGCATTTGCGAGATTCTCATTGGGCACCTTAATTGGACCTTCCACTGTATTCGTATCGATTTCGCTGGTTGCACTTTCTGTTAAGAAATGTCCATCGACGGAAATAACACGGAATTCGTATATTGTATCGGGACTGAGACCACCTACTTCCTGGTAGTCTTTATTTTTTTCGTCCTCCTTTCTTTGCCATTCAGTTTCGCCTTTAATTCTAAAAATACACACAAATAATTGTAAAAATAGAAAATTATTAAAGGATTATCTTTAAGCGTATCCTATGCGCATAGCATACCTGTATTGTGTAAAAAAATGGGTGCCTGAGTGACCCTCGGTGCTGGGCAGCCAATTAATGCGATACTTAGCCAAACCATTTTCGGATTGTAATGGTTCCCAGTTAAAAGTGGGCGTTAATGGTTTCTCTGCTTCATCGGACAGTGTGCGTTTTTCAATGTAGTTTCTGTAAGAAAACAAAATGAAACTATTTTCTTTTTCTTTTTACAAATATTTTACATACTCTGTGCCCTCGCCCATTTTCGTTGTGGCAGATATGGAAATCCTGTACTTGGTCTGCGGCTTTAAGCCAGCCATTTTCATGCGTGTTATGCGCGGATCTGTAATATGTGGATCGTATTCACGACGTTCGCCAACGTAACTGCCCTTCACCTCCTCGTAGTAAATTTTGTAACCGGTCAATTTTCCATTTGGATTGAGCGGTTTCTTCCAGGTTAGCCAAAATGCAGAAGAGCCCAATGGGTATGCATCTAACGATTGTACCGGTGACGGCACACCTTCGGGTGTATCGAAATCAATAATGGCGCTTGGTGGTCCATTGAAACGTCCATTGTAGGCCAGTACACGTGCATAGTTCTTTGAATCAGGTTTGAATTGTGTCACCAGTGCCTGATGGGAATTGCCTACTACGTGTATTTCACGTAGGCCCTCTTCACCCTCACTGTCGGTCCATGTTTGAATTTTATAACCCTTGAAGTGTCCTTGTACAGATTCAGGACTGACTGGATTCCAGCCAACATAAGCAGACGTAGCGCTTGTCACTTGCAACATGCTGAAATTTGTGGGTGCATCACGTGGACGATCCTCGCCCGAGTAGCCAACAATCTCTTCGGCAGCAACATTCGATTCACCAGCTGTATTTAGAGCCACCACTTTTATAAGATATTTAACAAATGTTGGCTGCTCCGTGATGACAATATTGTTCTGATGCCAGTCGTATATGTCCTTATTCTCCCATGAGGCCGCCGGTATATCACGTTTCCACGATACACGGTAATGGAAGTTTGGTGCATTGTGCTCAATTTCGGGCATTGGTGTCCATGAAATAACAAGATTCGTTGGCTCAGTACCTTGACCAACAACATTATCGGGATTTTTGTGTGGCACATCCGGTTCTGTGGTGCACACTTCGCTGTGCTGTGATGGCGGTGATGGACCAATCTTATTGTATGCGATTACGCGGAACGTATAGTTGGCCCAGGGAGAGTTTTGCAAAACAAACGAAAAGTCAGTCGACGGCACCTTCTCATAGGCAATGTCCCATGAGGCAGGCGTAAATGATGTATTAAATTCGATGGTATAATGCAAAATGGGTGAACGATTGTCACCTTGTGGTTCCCATAAGACCTTTGCGTTGTTACCCAAGCACTCAATGCCAATCAATTTCGGAGCATTGGGCACATCCTGTACAATTAGATTCGCCGAAGCAGTAGCCTCATCCAGCTCAGTATGCGCAACGCAAGTATATTCACCCGAATCCAATTCAATCGTTTTGGCAATGGTCAAAGAGTTGTCGTTGGTCTTCACAAAGCGTGCCTCGTTTTCGAAATCGATAGGCTGACCGTTTTTCCACCATTCAATCTCAAGATCGAGTGTATCGTCGTGTCGTTCATTGCAACGGAATGTAGCTGACTGACCAGCGGCGACCTCATAGTTCTGCGGTGGATGTATGATTTGGGTGGCTTCCTTAACGATGAGCGTGCCACTTGCAGTCTTGGTGCCAAACTTATTGACAGCACGACAAACATATTCACCAGCATTACTGAAGGCAACCTTGCTGATTTCCAAGTCACCCGATGGCAGTGTATGGAAATTACCGCCCGTCAATTCTTCATTCTTCAGCAACCATTTCACTTCGGGCGTTGGCGCACCAAAAACACGACAACGCATTGTAATATTCTTACCCTCAACAGTGGCCTCTTTGCGTGGTGGCTCCGTAATCTCTGGCGGCAGTGCAAGCACATTCAAGAAGACATCCTTGTAGACGTAACCCAATGAATTGGTGGCGTTACAGCCGTAATTGCCAGTGTCAGCCTTGATGATATCACGTATAGTAATGCGATTATTTTCAACAGTGCGTCGTGGATTCGGTTCAGCTTGTGCAATAGGTTTGCCATTGTGTATCCATTGTATGGTTGGTTCCGGAAAACCTGCAGCTTCACAACGGAATTCAACCGTTTCATCTTCGGCAGCATTCTTAATTTCCGGCTCAACGGTAAAGTACGGTATTGCATTTATCTTCAAATTTATCGAATACGATTGCGCCGTACCGACACCGTTCGAAACGTCACACGTATACGAGCCCTCATCTTCCAACTGTGCATGCCGTATGACCAATGATTTGCCATAATGTCCCTGAGTTATGCGATCATTCCACGGTATCGGTGCGCCGTCTTTTTCCAAACCGTTTGCGGCAATGGTGTACCACCGTAAATACAATACAACTCAACACGTTTACCACGCAGCGCCA
Source organism: Leucophenga varia (assembly GCA_018903435.1). Taxonomy (NCBI): domain Eukaryota; kingdom Metazoa; phylum Arthropoda; class Insecta; order Diptera; family Drosophilidae; genus Leucophenga; species Leucophenga varia. Next base: position 1,880,041 of record JAEIFJ010002516.1, read on the forward strand.
CTTCATTCTTACGCGTCACATACTGACGTTGTGGTGCAAACTTATTCTGCGAAGCACTGATTCCATTCTGCTTGACATCGAGCAAGATTTTATTACCGATTTTATATTCATTACGGAAGACAGATGTCGCCGAACAGGCATAATAAAAATCATCAGAGGCATCCTCACGTGTTAAATTCGAAAACCAAAGCGTACCTTCCGGATCGAGTGTCATACGTGAACTATTTATCGATTTAATGGTGCCATCGGTCGATTGTAGTATAAGCCAATTTACGGTCGGTTTCGGCCAGCCATCCGGTGCAGCACATTCCAATTTTAATGGTTCACCTTCATTGCCTTTTACCATTTTCGCTGCTTCATCCTTGAAGGCATTCAACTCGGCTTTGCGTACATAAACTGAATTTGATGTTGCAGTACCAAATTCATTTTCAGCAAAACACTGATACTGTCCGAGATCTTCATCTTTTGGGCGATGTTATAACGAGCGTACCACGTGCCGGTTGCTGCAGCATACGATTGTCATAGGATTGCCAATCGAATTTCTTGCCGTTCTTAATCCAACGGTAACTGCAAAGAATGGAGAAAGTGAATGATGACAATTATTTTATTTTATTTTATTATAAACGCATTAGTCTCGTCTCATACAAAATGGAATGCTTTCCCAGCAAAGCAGACAGCTAAAAAAAAGGAGACCTCGGGGTCACCCAACTACACACACACACACAAAACAAGACTTTAAAACATTCATTTTTTTTTTTTTTTTTTTTTTTTTACAAAACAATTCAAACGATTGACCTTCTCTATGATCTTTCTTCCATTTAATTCAAGAACAGAACTTGTAAGAGCTTTATTTATAACGTGAATTTCTTCTTTTTTTTTATAAGTTGACACGACACTCAGAACACTGAGAATGCAAGAAAGAATTTCAATTTTTTTTTTATTGCTTTTGCTCAGAGTCAATTATGTTGCTTGTCTGTCTGGCCGTCCGTCCGTTTGTCTGAAATAATTGAGAAACAAGTGGAGATGACTATTAGAGCAAAACAAACTCATTATTGCTAAAAGCTGATGCCATTGCCACAGTTCAATGAGGAAAACAATGCAATGAAATAAAAACAAGGAAAAACGTTAACTTCGGTGGAACCGAAGCTGAAATATCCGTTACACAACACTTTTAATAGTTTATAAGTTCACCAGGGGCTTAGCCGAGTAAAACGTATCGCAACAGACAGACAGACAGACGGACATGGCTAAATCGATTCGGCTTATCGAGCTGATCAATAATATATATACTTTATGGGGTCTCCGATGCCTCCTTCAATGCGTTGCAAACTTTCGGACAAACTGAATATACCCGTTTACACTATGTGTAACGGGTATAAAAAAATTGTTCTAGGTAAAAAATAAATGGAATTTATGTTCGTTTTGTGTGTTGCACAGAAATTAAAAAAAAAAAAAAAAAAGGACATACTCAGCCAAAAAGGAGAAAAAGTGCCAAAGGAGCAACGACAGCTGTAAGCTAGCGGAGTGAGTTACGGCATTGGTGGGGGGACTGTTTTTTTATTTTTTTTTTTTTTTTTTTGATTCAAACTGCTTTTAAGCATGTAATGCAATAGCAACCACACACACACACACAGCCATACACACACATGTATATTAACATACTCGTACAAAAGCTTCTATCCTTGCTCACTATTACTACAATCCTTACTACAACAATTTAATGGCATGCAAAGCGCACACAATTCGACATGGCACAAACACGAAGGCATAATAAAGTATAAAATAGTAGACAAATAGCTTATGGCGCCCCAAAGACCCCATACCTCGAAAAGTTGCTCTTGCTGTTGCTGCTAAAAACATGAAAACAAGGAAATACGTTGATGACGAGTATGTCGACGACCAGAATGAGAACGACGGCGCCAGCAGCTAAAATACATATTTATAAAAAAAAAAAAAAAAATAAAAAAAAAAGAAAGCATTCCACTAACGTTAACTCTATTCACTTCTAACAGAAAAAATGCTTTCTTCGTTTAGAATATAAAAGCTTATTAAAAAAAAAAAAAAAAAAAACTTCTTTGTCTATTTGGCCTAAGCCGTTTGCCACTTTTTGCGCTACTTGAGCAAAAGTTAAAAAAAAAAAAAGAAGCAACAGGATATATAGAAAAATCGCCTTTTAAACTCCTATCAAGAGCATAAAGGCTTTTTGTGGTAAAATTTTTAAAATTAAATTTGCATTAATTTTACAGTCTAAGATGCGTCTTACTGTCCGTCTGTCTGTATCTATGACTTGTATCTAGAATGCAGTCGATTGAATTTTTTTAATAAATATACAATATACTAAACCGGAAAATAGACTTCCAAAATATGCGTTTTGAAGGCCCAAATCGTTTATTCCGACGTCTATGACAGTCTAGTCAAGGGATGGAGGAGGAGGGTTCATGTTTAAGCCAGAACCAAAAGCCAAACCGAGTAATTTCCACTTAAGAAATTGGCGCGAGCAGTTCAATTTGAAAAATTGCTTACTTTACTAACTATTCTTGAGACATTCATCAGTCTTGAGGGCAGACTAGATTAAAATTTAAGACACGCATGTGTAGTTTGAATTGAGAATGTTTTTTGATGAATCAAAGCTTTTGCATTTATAAACTGACAACTGAACTGACTATATGAAGTGTGTGTATGCATGCATGGATGTATTACAGATTGAAATAAAGCCAAGCAGCAAAGTTATTCAAGATGTGCATATATAAAATGCTTTCGCTGAGCAGTTTCATGCATGTACATCTACTATAAATGACGAAGCCACTAATAGGTTTTTAAGATATGAAGTAAGTAGTGATTGAGACATACTAAAATAGTCTCAAGATGTATATCGCTGTGTGTAAAGAGCACTTTCTCTTCCTTGTTTGCATAGACGCCGCATACAGATACATACATGATGAAAAAGCAAAAAAATAAATAAATAAATAAAAATAGCACAAATAGTTTAAGATAATTTTTTATTGCAAAAAAAAAAAAAAAAGGTAAAAAAAGTTCAATTATTGTTTTTTCTTTTTTATTCATTTAACAATAATTATGTTGTAAAATAATTGAATGTAATCATTAAATGTTGTCGTCGTTATTGCAAGCAAGAAAGATGTTGACTTTTACATATCGAATATCAATTATAATTTTAGACAAGCATGCTTTTAGGCGCAAGCAACATTAATTGATTTAGTCGCAACAGTCTTCTTATTTAAGCATAAAATGCACTACGTATGTAAGTATGTAGTCAGAGGCAGGCCACAACAGGCCAGGCCAGGCCAAAAGTAAATAAAATTATTGATTTTGTGTAAGCGGCAGCGACCCGACCGGTGGCGGTTGCAGCATAAATATTTGTATACACACAACATACACATGCGCCAAACGCTCTCTTTTATTGCTCACTCTTTCTCTTTTATTCGCTCTGTAACTCATCGCTTTTTTATACCCTATAACTCCATTAATAATGAAATGGTTTATTAAGTTTGTAAGGCAAAAACAAAAAAGTGGGCGTGTCAGCACTTATAAAGCATCGAAAACCAATATGCTCCACAGATTCAGATTCATTAGAACCCTAACGCCGCTATAACTGTGATATATGTACAAATATTTTTATAGCTCTAAAGTTTGAACGTTTGAGTTTTATTGTAAATAACTTTCATTGTAAAATGTCTGAATTTGTTTCACATTTAATCAATAAAACAAACAAACATTCATTCAGTCTACCAAAACTCTTAACATTCATTCTCATACTCAACTCAATATAGGGTATATAACTAGTAGAGTCAAGAGCTAACAGATTGCATTCTACAAAGAGTAAAAAGAGAGATGCAGAGAGAGAGAGAGAGAGCAAACAGCTGCCACGAATGTCCTGACCTGTAGTAGCACAGTAAAATGAATGAATCATTTGAAAGCAGGAAATAGCGTTGCATCCAAAATACCTTTACACACACAAAAAGATGTGGGTTTACTTGATGTTGCCCTGCCTGCCATCCTGCCTGCTGCTCTTTATACGCTTGGCTAAGCAAAGCAACATTACTCCTCTACTAGACGACTACACTTGCCAAAGCCACAGAGAAGTTGAAGTTGAAGTAGAGCAGCAGCAGCAGCAATAACACTTTTCTCTTATATATTCATCCAGCCAGCCATCCAGCCAGCAAGCTTTCCATTCATCTAACCATCCTTTTATTCATTCATTTATGTATGCCTTCTTCTTCGTTCGTTTGTTTGTTTATACTTTTTTATTTTTTTTTTTTTTTTACTCGTTTGCAAATGACGTTTTATGTTTTTATATTTACATTTGGGGTTTTACAACATCTAAAAAGAAATCTTCATGCCACGCCTCTTGCAGCGCACCCATTGCGCCTCTATTTATGTTGTTGTTGTTGACAATGACTCATGCTAGATGAACGGACAGACAGGCAGACAGACAGACGTACAAACAGAAATTCATCCATTTAGACAGACAGACAGACGTGAGTCTATATAGCAAATAATGAGACAACAAGTCTATGTCCTTTTGATTCTGTTTTTTTTTTTTTTCTTCTTTCTCTTTTCTTAACTCTCTTGCGATAACATTTTTATACAGAAGAAGCATACATATCGTCGTATTGCATTTTATAAATCCTTCAATGAAACAACACTCGACTTACTCAATCAGTTTTTATTTTTATACAACTTTGAGTGTGTACAACTTCATCAGTAATAAGTGATGATATACGAGAAGTCTAACAAAGTTTGGTTTTACGTTTAAATTTCCATACATAAAATGGTGATTTCCCCATAAAAAAAAACAAATGTCATATGGCAGCACTGTTTTTTTTTTTTTTTTTTGTATTTCATTAAAAAAATGAAGTAAACTTTAAGATTTTTTTTTTTGACTGACTTGGCTAGACCAATACAAATAATGGAGTTCCAAAACAACAACAAAAATATTTAAACAGAAATTGATTTTTATTATTTATTTTTTTTTTTTTTTATTCAACGCCTTCTTCCGCTTAAAGCTTTCGAAAATCTCCATATACCCACTTACACACATACTTATGTATGCTATGCATATGTATACGAGTCGAGTATACAGGCATGCATGGATAAGGGTGTGCAAATATTTTTATACTCGTCTAAAGATTCAGAAAAATAAGTAAGTACAACAACAAACAACAACGCATATAAATTGCATAAATTAAAAATAAAAGTCGAAAAAGCGTAAGAAATCGATTTTTGCTTTATTGTCGTCGTCGTCAAATGAACCGGAAATTGTGTGAGTCATCATCAATGGGTTTTCGAGGAGAGATGGATGAATGGCGTTCTTAACGCAAAGTAAAGCAAATGAAACAAGTTAAAGATTGATGATGACGACAACAGCAACCACCCCCAACAACAATGATGACAAAGAGCAGAAATTGTTGTCGCATAGAATTAAAGTTTATACTTTGATTGTGTATAAACGCGTAAGTTCTTCTTATGACGGAAAGTATCTTTTATGCTGCTTAAAGGGATGCTCTGCTGCTGTCAAGTTAACATTTTTTTTTGTTTTGCTTTGTTTTGTTTGGCGCCGCCACTCATTAAAAGTGGGAGTCACAGAAGCAGTAGCTTAAGAAAAGAACAGCACTGATTAAATAGAAAGATTTATATCAAGGATTACTTTTTCTGCTTTTTCTGCTATCTTCTCTATTTCTCTTTTTTTGATGATGACAAAGAAGCATATTGTTATGTCTATTATAAATAAAGTAAAGAGATCAGCAGTCAAAGTGGTGTACCAAGTGGTCGCTGAAGATAATACATAGACACTTACATACACATACATATGCATGTAAACATAAAATAGATAGACACAGTCAGATTATGTGCAAGGACAAATAAAAATAAAAAAAAAGGAAGCAAAATCGATAAAAGGATATGGAAAAAAAACGAATATAAATAATGTATTGCGTGCAACGCCAAGAACAAGGACAGAGAATAACACAATATAAAATGCGTATAAAAAAAAATGAAAGACGACGACAAAAATGACAAATGTGTCATTGAGAAGCGAGTGAATATTTGTATTAATGGTAAAAGTGTTTATTTTTGTATCGATGACAACAATTGTAGCACTTAGAAGGCAGAACATTTTCTACATTAAAAAAATGTATAGCATACTGCTAGGCGCGGTTTGTATTTAAACAAAGAAAAAAAAAACACTGCGTATACGCATTACTCTATAAATACGTAAACATCACATCACATCATATGTGCACGTATCGATTACAATTAGATACTCTGTAATACATTGTAAACGTCTCGTTTTGCAGTTTTAATAACGAAAAAGTTAATAAAGGGTGTCCTAGATTTGCAGTAAAACGCTGGCAACTCTGAAAAATAATAAATTGACAGCTGAAAAGTTTAGGACAAGTTGAAATGGAGCGTTGCACGATAGAACACGATAGAATTTCGCTAGGCCTGCCACCACTTTATTGTAAATCTTGCGTTAATTCTGGGACACCCTTTATAAGAAATTATTTGTTGTAGTTTGATATTACTGCGTAGTTATTTTTAGTACAATTTTGTAACAGAAATTACGAATCTTGAAAATAGAAATTAATTGCAAAAACGGACTTTTCGAATTTTAGAGCCTGCCCTTTCTTTATTATTAAATTTTCATAGTCGAAATTTATGCTTAAAATGAAAATGGAGCGAATACGATTCTTTTTAAATAGTTAAATAATTTCGATCGATTGTTTATCTGTTTCACAAACTTTATATTTTAATCATTTTACAATTAAATTGGTAATAAATAATTAACAGACGGACGGACATAGTTGCACATAAAAACTTTAAATTGATGTTTGTAATTTAAAAAAAAAAAAATAAATAAATAATAATAATCATGTATATTGCGTGTAAAATTATCACATTTAGAGTAATTAATGTTTAATTTCTTTTCACTTTTTTTTTTTTTTTTGCTTAGTGTTGTACTAAAATAGAAATAATTATATTTAAATATTTTAATTGTAACAATTATTTTTTTTTAATCTCTTAAAATATATTGCAACATAAATGCACTCACAATTTGTTGGATAATAAGAAAATTTAAACAGAAAAAAAACTGTACACAGACAAACAGACGGACGGACGAACAATGTTATATCGAATGGAGTAGTAACTTAGTCGACTTCAAAGTGTTAAAAGCTTCATATAAAAATTAATAAGCTGTATATACATAAACACATGTAAAAAAAAACTAGGGCTGCCAACCGGTTTTGTTCTAAACAAAATATGACAATTTGAACCAGAAACTGAACCATTCAAACGACAAAAGTTATTCGGTTCGAAGCGGTTCACGATTATTTTGATTATAAAAGTATTTCAAATTTTCGATCTTTATTATCGATCAAAACGAACTAAAACGCAGTTCGATTCTAATTTAAAAACGTTTCGTAAAACGCTGTCAATTTTTTAGTGTTTTGCAAACTATAAAAAAAGTAGAACAGGTTAATCGAAATACAATTGTTCTAAAATATAAATAATTATATAATTAAAAAATTCATTACAAATAAAAAATCTACAATATTTTTTTGTACATTTTTTTTACAACAATTTTCAAACGTAACGGTTTACTCAATACACCAAAAGAGAGAAAAAAAAACATTTTTTGAAATATTTTGCGGTTAAAGTTAAAGAATTATTTACTTCCTTACTCCTCCCCCCAAAAAAAATATAGAATGTCATAAAAACTAAAAAAAAAAAAAAAAAAACGTACAATTTTATGAACGCATTACGTAATAATAGCGTCGTCGTCGTCGGATGGATGGATGAATGGGCAGCAACAGCAAACAAAACCAAACAAACCGACGACTTAAAGTTTATTCTTTATTTTTTTTATTAAAAAAAAAAAAATTTGTCTTCCATATTTATAATTTTATTTTATTATGCATACATTTGCCGCCTTTAAAAAGATATATGTACTCGTATATGTATCTACATATCGTATATGAAATAGTAAAGTAAATAAGTATATAATGTACATTTATCATTTTGCTGGTTGTCCGTTGTCGTTGTTGTTGTTGTTGTTTGTTGCTAATGTCTATTTACTGCTGTACGTGAACCGGACGATCAACCGACCGAAAGACAAACTGACAAAAAGCCAGCCAGACAGACAGACAGACAGACAGACAGATCAACCATATAAACTTATAAAGAATATTAAAAAAATATATATATTGTATAAAAAAAAAAACCTGTTCAACGTGTTTGAAGCCGCCGTTATTTGAATAAAAAGTTCTCAATACGCGAGTACAACACCGTACAGTGCACCCCCTTCTTTTCTTCTGTTTGTATGATTTAAATAGTTTAGTTACGTTGACTTTTGTACTGTTTTTAAGTAAATGAATAAAAAAAGTAGAACTATAATCGAGGTTTAGGCACTAACTCAGATTATATGTATGAACTCTGTACAGAAGAGAGTGTAGCGGTATAAATTTTGGTGTTTACTAAAGAGGAGAACATCTGTTTGGCTTTTTAATTGGAATATTTTTTTACTACGGCTCAAAACAAACTATTTATCATTGACCAAGACAAAAAAAAAACAGCAAAAAATCGAACCGATAGCAGAAATCGATAAATTAGCGAATAACAACTTTAAAACTGCCGCTGGTTGCTTTGGAAATCTACTAATATGTAAAAACTCAGTCTCAAGCAAAGCAAAAGAGCTTCGAAACCAGCTCAAAGAGATTTGTGTGACATCTTAAAAACTCTCTTTGGTTGTGGTTGTTCGAGATTTTCCCTGACATGTCTGCTAGAACGTGTTTCAGTTACTTACTTCGCAAATACATAATTTTTAACTTACTAAAAGCCTAGACTATAATTCTCTTAACACTCGCAGAATCTGCGATTGTCTTAAATGATTCTAATTAGGAATCAACACAATTGACCTAGATAATTATTTCTGTACGCTATGCTACATGTGTGAATGTGGATCATCATCGTCGTCGTCGTCGTCATCGTCGTCAGTCAGTGAATCTCTCAAACGATTGAATATTTTTCTTTTTTTTTTTTCCTAAGAAAGTCTATAACTTATTTTGTTTTCCAAGTATTTATATTGCTACAGCGCTGCTGTTGAAATGTTGATGCTACACATTGCTTCCCAGAAGCGTCTGAACGTATGTCCGTCCGTCCGTCTGTTCGTCCGTCCGACGTTCATTCGTCCGCTCGCCTACTTCAAACAACATCATTTATCCGGTGCCAGTTCTTCACCCCATTTTAAAGCAGTGCAGCAGCTGGCAGACAGTCTCGTTGCTGTCGATGTCGTTGCTGTTGCTGCTGCTACTTGTTGCCAAATATCTATTTAAAGCACTTACATCACTTGTTGCTACTCTCACTCTTCGTTCTTGTTCTTGTTTTTTTTTCTTTTTCTTCTTCTCGTCTTAATCAATTTGGTTTACCCGCTCTTCTTATGCACTCTTCTCCTAATGCTACAATATTTTTTCGATTTTAATTTTCGCTACTTTGCGGCTCTTTAATAAATTAGAGCAAAAAAAAAAAAAAAAACATAAATTGTGGAATTTTATTTTTCTTATTGCAACAAAACTACGCAGCAGCCGCAGCCAGCCGCAGTGGCAAGTGTCGAAAATCGAAATCGAAAAAATGGATTGCAGTGCGTATGATTAATGCCAATCGTTTGATTTTATTTCCCTCCCCTCTCCCCTTTAAATTTAATAATTTTATTTAAACTTTGCTGCTACTTTTAGTTGCCACCAAAAAAAAAAAAAAAAAAAAATTAAATATTTTTGGCAGTTATGCGCCACGCACGCAGTTCAAAAAAAGAATTCAATTTAATGCTTCGTTTTTGTTATTTTTAATTTGAATATTTTTTTATACACAAAATTTTTGTTAACAAATTTAAAAATAGCAGCGTAGGAAAAAAATCTGTGTATTCATTTTAAGAAAAAAAAAAATAAAAGTCACGTCGTCGTACATCTGACAGCCGGAATGGCAAGTAGACTGCTTTGTAAATTCTTTATAGAAAAGAAAATCGAATCTTAGAAATCGTGCTAAATTTGTGTTCTATCGATTTTATACAAAATTTCTGTGCGTGTGATTTTTTCCATAATTTTCTTTACTTAATTTAGTTAATTTTTGTTTTACTTACGATGGAATAGGCTGTCCCTCAGCCTCACATTCGATTATAAACGGTTTGTCGCTTTCCTTGTTCGCTTGTGCTACTTTAAAAAGCAACTCATCAGTTGGTGGCTGCTTGATAATTCGTGGCGGAGAGTTTACTGTAATAAAAAAAAAAAAATTGTTATAATAATTTTAAATTTCAAGTTATTGCCAATAGCTTTTTTTATTTGACATTACTTACAAACGAGTATCAAAGAAAAAATATCTCTCTCTGAATTACTACGACGGAAACGGAAATATATGTCGACGAACTGTATCAAATGCAATTCGCGACGTAGAAGGAGACGCGAAGGAGAAAGGAAAATTTAAAAGATTATTCGAAACTGCGCGCAAAAAAAATGTATACCCTGTAACCGTAGTAAAGAAAGCACTGCTATTAAGTTTAAGTCTTTGTATGTAACTTTCAAAAAAAAAAAAAGATCGATTGATAATAGCGATTGATCAGCATAAAAGATAGTTTAGTATAAGTAGCAATGTCCATCCGTCTGCAAACGAATCGATTTCGAAGACTATCTGTCATGTTCCTGTAATCGCAAATGTTTTGCGATTTACTTTTTCAAACCGCAATTTATGCTTGTTCGGCAATGGCAAATCGTAAAATATTTCTGATTTCAAATCGGCAGCGTCTGAGTAAGTGAAATGAAAAATAAAGGCATAATATTACACAAAAGATACTTTCGATTTGGTTAGACCGATAACTATTTAATTTGTAACCGATAGCAGGCTGTATAAAACATAATTTAAAATTTTAATACTACAGAACTCAGTATAGCCTGTACCCGAGAAGTACTAAGTTTGGTAAAATGTTGAAGGTACGAGAAAAACGCTATATATATTCTTGATCCACTGTCTGTTCGTCGCTTAAGCATTTATCATGTTGTCTGCCTTATAAGTAGTCACGCATAGTATCTAGTAGTCGAGCTTCTTTTATTTTTTTTTGTATAACGTTGCGAAATTAAAAAATAAAAAACTAGTTTCGCGTTAATTGCATTTAATAAAATTATAAAAAAAAAAAGCAAAAATGTAATATGACTTTATTATTTGTACATACTAAGTATGTAAGTAAGTAATTCTTGTTTAATTAAATCATTAAAAAATTAAAGTGTTTTTGTTTTTGTTTTTGTTTTTGTTTTTGTTTATACTCACTTAATGCGCTTGTGCTGCCAAATATGACAGCCAAAAATACGGCAGCCAGCATCGTTGACTGCCGCCTCATTTTCTTTGTTGTTTTATTTTATTTTTTCCTTTGCTTTTTTTTTTTTTGTATAGTTTAAATTTTTGTTTTTATCAAATCGTCTTCGTCGTTGATAAATTTATTCGTTTCGTTTTGGTTTCTTATTAAATTAATATTTTATTATTTAAAGAACACTTTTCTGGAATGTTTCTTGAGCTGCTATAATTAAATTGTATCTTATTTTGTTTCCTCTTTAGAGGAAATACAAAAAAAATCGAGTTTCTAAATGATTGTTTTGTAATCTATAAAAAAAAAATAAAATAATAAAAAAAGATTTGAATTATTTCGATGATCAAAACTGATCTCTGTTGTTGTCTTCAATGTTGAACTGCAAAGAAAAAGAAAAGAGAAAAATTAATGAATTAAAATTTTTTTTTTTTTAATATTTTGTTTATATAAAATATTTAACTATTTTAAGCATAGCCTAAATAATTGATTAAAATAAAAATATATAAGTAAATCAGACATATAATTTTAATCGATTGATTGATTGTTCGTTTGTTTGATTGATTAAATAAATCCAAGCGGCATCGATCGATCGAATGTATTACTTTTCCTTTACTGACGCATGTGGCATACTTAAACACCTTTCGTGTTGTTTCGTTTCGTTTTGTTTCATTCATTTCGCGTTCATTCGTTGTTGCACATAAAAAAACAAAAAACAAAAAAAAAAAAAATGTTGTGCATTTAAATTGTTGTTCGTCCGTCAGTCACTTAGTCTGTCTTTCTGTCTCTCGTAAATGAACTGTGGAATTTTTAAACATTCTAGACATAAAAACGTAAATGAATCAATTTCTAGTTGCATATATGAGATGGGTACTATCCAGACAGCTAAAGTGACCCACGTTATTTGATATAAAACAAACCATGAAAAAAAAAAAAAAAATAGACAAAACGAATGTTAAAAAATGCACGTGAAAACATATACGTGTGTATTATGCCAATAAAATATCTATTAGCGTCCATGATATGAATGAAAGAGGCTAAAGAAAAACGACATTGATTTTTTACACACAATAAAAAATTCAAAAAAATGAAAAACACACACAAACACGTAAGATAGTAACTAGTCTTCAACTAACTAAATACTCTACTATGCTTTTTAGTTTCTAATTATTATAATAGAAATAAAGATGCTTAGTAGCAGCCAACATATATACTTAAATATTTAACGTCTTAGCATGCCTTAAGGCACTTATTCATAGTTCACTGCTACAATTAAAAAAAAAGATTTTAAAAGTATTTTGAAAGCTTTTATAAATATTTTGCTATAAATTTCTATTAAGCTGATTTATTTTGATAAGTGCCTTAAGGCACTGTTAAGCATAAGTGGCTAAATTGAGTCAACAAAGTTATCTAAACGTTTTTATAGATATGGCAACTCAATAACAAAGTCAACTGAAGAAAAAACAACCGTAGAAATTTTGTATTACGGCAAATTTCAGCTCTACTGAAAACGATTTGAAAACCTACATTATTGCATTCGATTATTACACATTCCAATCGATGAACACAAAGCATCTGAATGCGTCTATGCGCTATTTTTGTACACAGAATTCGACTAGCATAATTAATGAGGATCAAAAATTAAATGCTACTCAAGATATTTCCTAAATTAAGAAAGCACAATTATAAAAATTAATACGATATATTCTACGTGATTAATACTTTCTTAGGGTACACATCGCTAGCAATTCGCTTTTTTAGTGAAAACTAATTTATATTTTATGGTTTTGTCAGAAAGCTTTTATTTTTATTTTTACTTTGCTTTGGTTTTATTTTTTTCTTTTTATTCTGTTTTTTGTTCTGTAGACAAATTGTTCTATTTTTAATATTTCTTGTGAAAATAGGGCATTTCGAATAAAGGGTGTCGCAGTCAGTAGACCAAATTAAATGAAAAAAAAAAATAGTAAAGACAAAAAAAAAACAAAAAAACAAAAGAATAAACGAAAAAAGTAATAATAAAATTCTAAGAAAACGTGTAAAAATGCAAATTTGCAGAATATGTGCAATGAGCGATAAAATGCTTATTGCACAAAGACAGACAGACAGACAGACGGACGTGCGGACGGACGGACGTACGGCCAACCCGAATGAACATGAATGAATGCATGCTTAAGGAGTAAAAGAATAACAAAACGTATAGTGTAAAAAAAAAACAGTTAAAAACAAATGATAAATGATGATAAAGACAAAAAGAAAGAGGGGTCTTATAGAGATAGCAGATAGCGAAAGACGTTAATTCAATTAGTGAACAATGGCAAAGTGTTCATTACAAAATTCACATTGGAAAATGGTTAGCTAAGGCAAACGCAAACGAGCGCATTGGCTTTCCATTCCAATACGCGTTAAAATGTTCAACGCAACGAAACAGTCAGAAGAGACTGCTACTGCTACTGCTGCTGCAACAAATCTAAATCTGCTCGAATCGAATTTATATTCAAATCTTAATAAAAATAATAATAATAAAAATAACACTACAATAACAACAACAACAACGCGGAGGAGGAGGAGGAGAACGGTTTAAGTTTTGCGCATTGGACCATATTGATTTTATTTGTGATTTGGCGACTTTTATTGCTCATACGCAAGGTGTACCAGCGACGCAGCACAGCACAGCGACAAGGCCAAACAACGGCCACAATACAAAAAAAAAGTGTCTAACCGATTAGAATGGACTTGCGAAATCTGTGCCAGAAAATCGATATGGACAGCATTAAAGGTAAAAATTGTAAAACAAAAAAAAAAAAAAAAAAAAAAAAAAATTCGTTCGGTTTTGTAATTTTATTATTTTTCTGATTTTTGGGTGCAGCTAAATTACCTCCACTTCCACAATTACCAGCCTTGCCGCAACTAAAACTACCAAAATCATTGCCAAAGCTCAAATCACGTAAAATCTTTCGCAGTTCACGTGAAAATGTCGCTGGCGTTGGTGGTGGTATTGGGGGCAACGAAAGTGGCAAAGCCTCGCCGAGGTCACAGGCTACTGCGTTGCAGCAGCACTACACGATTCCAATACCACCTTCCGAATTTATAAATCATACACCAGCACGTATATCAACGATTTCATCGCTAATGCATGAACACGGTGGCACGGTGACCGACGCAGCTATTGGTGGCTTCGGCGGCGGCGGTGCCGGCGGTGGCAATCGCAATACTTATCGCAGCGCTTGCAGCATCGATGACGATTATCCGTCACCAACAATGCAGCAATATACACGCGCGTCACGTCCAATTAGTCCAATACGTCTGCCAGATACAGCCGAGGATGCTGGCGCTGCTAATGCTGCTGCCAATCGCATGACTTTCACAGAGAAATTACAAAAGGGCTACAAGGACATTAGCGAATTTCGTTTAAAGCATATTTTCGCCAAGAAGACAATTGTACGCAAGGACAACATCAAAGTCGATGATTATGTGCTGCAATACGATGAAGAGCGACGTCGTGAACAGTTGGAACAGGAGCGTCGTGATCGTAAAATTGCTGATAATTATAAAATTAATTTTATGCTCTCGAATACACGGCAGAATACAATTGAATCGAATGATTCGCTTCAGGGTACACCAACAGCAAAGCAGTCCACAGCAGCCGCAGCCGCAGCACCAAAGCCACCCAAACGTGTTAGCGTTGCTGATCATAGCGGCGATGAGAGTGGCATGGAAACGACACCGCCAACGCGTCAGCCTGGTATAGCAGCAACACGTTTTGCGCGTGTACGTAGTCCACCACTTAGAATGCCATCCATGGAGCAGGATGATGTTGTGGTCACGCCGCCACCAGCTAAACAGCAGGCAACAAGTAAATCAGCAACTTCAGGCGGCTATAGGCAGCAGTTGAGTCGTTTGAAAGGTTATATGTCTGCATCACGTGAAGAGGTACAAACGTCGTCACATGAAGATGCGCCAGTTGGTGATGAGCAACAGCAAACGGCAGCAGCGCCACAAAATCGTAGCGTCAAATTATTATCAAAACTTCCTAGTTTGGGTCGTAGTAAGTCACAACAACAACAACAACAGCAACAGCACGGCGACACGCCACAACAATCCGAACAGGAAACGGAGTCTCGCAATGATAAGACGCAACAGTCAGCGCCACTTGGTGCTATTAAGCAGAATCTTAAACGTTTACAAAAATCTATAAAACGTAAAGATTCACAAGAACATCAGCCAAAATCTAGCAAACAGGCAGCAGGTATGACCACGGATGAATCCGACAATGAAGAAGACGAAGAGGCCAACCAGCAGCGACAGACAACGAAACAAAAAACTACAAAAGCTTCACGTGCAAAGCGCTTTAGTGCGCAACTGCGTCGTTTCCGTTCTAGCGAAGAAGTGACCAACACCACCGAAACAGATGGTGGCGGCGTGGCAACAACAGCTACAACAGGTATTGGCAGCAAATTACAAAACTGGAAAAAGAGTTTTAAAAAGTCTGCATCAGAAGCACCAGTTGGTGGTGGTGGAGGAGCCGGTGCCGGTGCAACAACTGGCGATGAAAGTTCGCCGGAGGCGCATGGACAACAAATTCATCAACAGCAGCCGGAGAAACGTTCCGGTACGCTAATGAAGAAGCTTAGGTATATACGTTCACGTAAAACAGCGAATTCGCATGAAGATGAACTTGATGGCGGCGATGCGGAGCAAACTGCTGACGAGCAACAAGAAAATAATGCTTCAAAGAATAAATCAGGACGCAAAATGGCGAGCAATCTGGAAGAGCGTTTCACGAATGCGCGTAACAGAACAATGAAAAAAGTCAATGAGAAAATGCAACAAATTAAGTTTTTTCATAAATCGCAAGAGCAAGTCGACGACAAACAGCAACAATCATCACAGCAGGAACAAGAACAGGAACAGGAACAAGAGCAACAATATGCAGCAAAAGCGACAACATCGAGCAACAAAATGTATTATCAACAACACAGAGCAAGCGAATCAGCAGCAGCAGCAAGAGCAGCAGGAGCAGCAGCAGGAGCAGAAGCAGGGGCAGCCCGATATCATGACAGCTATGATGACGACCACGACGACGATGATGATGAGTACCATCACAACAGCAGCGAAAACGATGAGACATGGCATGACATTGCATCAGCCTCTTCTCCCAAAGCTACACATTTACGACACTACATCGGACATCGCGTATCAGACACTCAGCAGCAATACGATGCCGATACGGCTGAGATTGAAGAAATTAATCCAATACAGACAGGATATGCGCATGCGAAACGACGTGGCGGAATCAACAGCTGCGATGTCGTCGGTGGCGGCAGTAGTACACTCACTGCCTGGACTACAAAGCCTATACTCTGTGAGGAGTCTTTTGACTCGGATACAGAATCGGAATTTCCACGTGTTTTAATACATCAGGATAATTCGGATGCCTTCGAATCGACTTTAATTATAGCTGTAACACGTCCAGCAACTGTTTCACCATCACCGCGCATTACTGAGATTACAACAGAAAAGCGTGCGCAAACACCACCACCGGCAATAGGAGCTGGCACAGCACGTCAATGGATGTCCAATGAACAGATTATATCCGGATTTCTTGAAATAACACCACCACCACAAGCACCAGCAGCAGCAGCTGCAGCCACAGCCACAGCAACTAAACGTCGTCGAGCAGCAACTAAGCCAACCGAATCAAATGCAGATCCGTGGCATGTACAAGCGACAAAGGACGTCACAGAGAAAGATGCGCAGTTACTATACAAAACGCGCAGCATCGATATATTCGAGACGAATGTCAAAGGCGGCATGCGTGCTGCATTTGAGGACTTTGACGATGAGCTACGCAATGAGCCAATCGTACGTATTGCTGCTGGCATTTCTCAATTGGATAGCTTTGAACGCGAAAGCAGCGAAGATCCAGATGCAGCGGATGATGACAATTCTTCAAGAGTGACAAAGATACGTGTACAAGCAGCCAGCAGAACAGCAGCAGCACCGAACATTTAACGTCAGCAACACTTATTCTGCCGCCAACAACGACGACGAAACTGGGTAATAGTCGTGAAAGTCTTATAACACAACAGCAACAGCAGCGAATAAGCGACAAGAAAAGGGCTACCAATGACGATGACGATGAAGACGAAAATGATGATAACGATGACAATGATGAAGACGTATATGATAACGATGACGTCGACGTTGTTGATGATGATGATGACGACGACGATGACGACGAGGATGATGATGTTATCAACGATAATAATGAAATTGAAAACGATCGTCCACCATCGGCAGCGCCATCGCCACCACCTTCGCATTCACCACCTCCACCACCGTTACCAGAACGCAGGCAACCACCAGCACCGGCACAGTCATCAATGCAGCGTCCATTAGAAACGCCGCCAATACCACCAGAGGATTACGATGATTTACCACCACCACCATTGCCTACAAGTAGACCACCGTTAGCGGCAGCGTTACCAAAAATTCCAGAGCGTACAGCTTCAATGACACGTCCAGGAAAACCTTTAGTTAAAACCTCTTCATTACGTTTGGCGTACAGTGAACAAGTGAAACCAGGTGATGTGGGTAAGGTGAATAAATTAATATCACGTTTTGAGAAACCAGGAACGAAGTCCACAGGTGAACAACAACAACAGCAGCAACGCCAACGTCCACGGATCTTGTCACGTCGTTTGCAAAGTCAAGAATCAGAAGAATGCAGCGATGATGGCACCGAAGAGAGTTCAAGCAGTCAGGGTACAGCAACAAATTTACGTGACATAACACCAACACCGCCAACACAATGGAAGACAACAATGAACACAGCAACAACAATAAAAGGCAACGAAACGACAGCAGCAAACAGAAGCCAACAACAGCAGCAACAACAACGACAAGCACCATCTACAACTACACCAGTACTAATACAACAAGAATCCATTCCAGCGCAGATACCGCAAATAGTCACAACTCATGATATAACCAACAACAACAACAACAACATTATCAGCAGCAGCAGCAACAAAACTAGACGTTCACGCGATATAATACATTCCAATGAACAACATCGTCCAACCGCAATTGCAACTGTTGAACGTCACGCTTCCGATATCTCCAAATCGACACTCAGTTTGGATCGTAAAAATTCGAATTGCAGTCGTTCCGAATATGGTTCACCATTGGCCTATCCATCAAGTTTACGTGGCTCAAATGAAACGACACCGGTACCAGAACGTAGACAACAGCAACAACAGCTACAACAACAACAACAGCAGCAATTACAACAGCAACGTTTAGCACAGGTACAGGTACAGGTACAGGCACAGGCACGACGCAGTCGTCGCTCAATGACCAGAGATGATGATAATTTTTATTCCTTCGATAGTGATGAAGGTTAGTGTGAAATAATTTTCATTATTTGAAGAAAATGAAAAATTAAATAATTCAATGCTTATTTTCAGAGAATAGCTACTATTCGATAAGTCCATCAGGAAGCAGTCGTTATGTCGTGGAGATATGAGAGCAGTAATGTCAAGAATAATTGACAGAAGAAGACAGCAGAAAGGATAAAAGTATATGAGAAACTCAATTCGATATAACTTATAAATATATATTTGCAATATGATAAATCGTATACAACAAAAAAATAATATATATAATAAATTTTTGTTAAAAATTATATAAATACAATACATAAACAACACAGATGTATGTTATAGATATGAGATACATTTGGTCATATAATAAAGTTCAAGAAACAAAATTAAAAATTCAATTGAGTATTTCATCTGAAAAGAAGATATATGTTATGAACCCTGAGCTACGGCTAGCAGTGACTAAGGTAAGAGTTATTTGAGCGATAAACACACGATTACGATTTTTTTTTTTTTTTTTTTTGAAAATTGCAATCTATAAATTGCAGCTCAAAAAAAGAAAATTTAAATTGCAATTAAGCAGTTGACTTATTGACTAACTGATTTCTCTGATGCAGTTGGGCAGTTAATAGCTGCTACGGCACGAGACGCTGGTACCCGCACCTCTTAGCAGCAGCAGCAGCAGTTTGCTGTAGTCTTGCGCTTATTGATTTCACTTTCCAATAATTCGGTCTTGTTTAGTTGGTTGCAGTTTGTGGTGGTGGTGGTGGTTGGTGGTCTCTTGCCACACTCCAAAACTTTACTAATGAATTTGATACCCTATTCACACACACACAGACAGGCAGACACATACATATGAATATATGCGTATAGTAGGTAGATACGATATAATAAAAGATAACGCTTGAGAGCGCACGCGCTAACAGCTCGACCAGCTGACGTGCTGTATGCGCTTTTTTTTATTATTATTTTTTTTACTCCTTGCAGCACAGCACAACGGCTTCCTTCCTTCCTTTCTTCCTTCCTATTCCTCTACAACTACTTCGACTGATTTCACAGGGGTTGTTGCTGTTGCTATTTTGTGCTGCGCATGAGTAAAATACTTTTGAACAGCAACATAAACAACAGCAGCAGGGGTTGCTATTGTTGTTGTTGTTTCTGTTATTCTGATTCGTGTGCATATATTGCATTGCATGCACATTTGTATTCTGATCGGATAAAATGAGTCAGTCAGACGGCTGACTGACTGACTAAACGAAACCAAGAGAAGGGTGTAGCTCCGCTGTTGCTATTGTTGCTGCTGCTGGTGCTGCTGCTGCTGCGTTACACTTTTCAATTAATAAATTATGTTAATTAATTAAATGCGTTAAAGTTTAGTGCTCTTTACTATGCAGCAATGCAACGTTTTTTTTTTTTTTTTTATTATAGTTGCATATGTTGCATGTTTTAAAACGGTTCAAAAGGGAAAATGGAATTAATTTAAACGCAGACAGACGGACGGACAGTCGTAACAGGAACCTTTAAGAGTTGGCAACGCACATTACAATTTGGGAAGTCTCGTGCTGTGTTGCCAAGCAGTTCAGATTATTTTAATAGGCTGTCCTCCCCGTCACGTTACGAGGGTAGTTTAATAAGTCATTAAATAGTAAATACGAATAAAGTTATTCGCAAAGTTTTAAGTTGAATTCGTGTTTTCAAAATAAGATTGATCGGGCAATGACTGTCAATAGTGTATAGGGTATCAGTTCATGAATCTCTGGAACACATAACTCTATTTAAAAAGTTAATTTTATTATTTTTATTGACTTTTGCCTTTCGATAAGTTTTCAACTTAAGACGCTGAGTTGATCTGAACAGATATAAAAAATTCTATAGTATGTAATTCTATCACTCTCTCACTTTCTCACTCTCTCTGTCTCTTTTCCATCTATATATTTCATCTACACTTATGGGAATTTGAATGTGATTCATGCAATGTTGCCATATTTCATGGCAGACATGGCAGGGGTAGTAAGTAGTAAGCAGCAGCAAAAGCTATAAACTGGGTGCAAGCTATCAAGCAAACAAACCAGACTGACAGGGTGCAAGCAGTAAGCAGGGTGCAGCCAGCCAGCTACTAGTCACCGCATCAGCAGCGTCAGCAGCAATTGCAGCTGGTCGGTCGACGTACAACATACGTCGTCGAAAACAATAAAATTTTGCTATTTAAACAACACATTTCATCATCAGCAGCAAATATTTGACTCATTTTGGCAAAACTAATGGCATTCAGTTAATTTCTTTATTCTATGCTGGCTGCCACCGGGTAACAACAACAACAACAACCCTCTCAGAAAAAGTTGAAACTATGTCACAATTAAATCCAAAAAAAAAAAAAAAATAATTGCATTATTTCGGATTTTTGTGTTTTGTGTATTTAAAACTTTAAATAAATTTATAAATTGAAATTTTTAAATGTAAAATTTTGTATACTGCAATTTTTTTTTTATAATAACTTGTATGTCCGTCTGTCTGCCTATTCACCCCAGCCATTGCACTTCTTGTGCGGTCTTTGTGTCGACGACTTCTACACCTTTCTCTGTTTTTCTCATTTACAATTTTTTTTTTTTTTCTTTTGGGCAAATGAACTAAACTGAAGTATTGGGGTATATTTTTTCGTTTTTTTTTTTTTTTCATGTATTATTCTTGACCCTCATGTCAAGCAATGAGTAAGTATCTAGACGTACTGAATGACTGAATGACTGACTGAGTCATTTTAGAGAAGCAACTCTCAGCCCTGAGAATTAAAAACTAATTTGTAATTTGTTGCAGTGAAATTGTGGTCAATAAGCGTAAAAAAGAAAAGAAAAAAAAAGGAAGATAGAGAAAGCAAAGTAAATAAAATTCTTGAATTATTTTATTAAATTTACTGCGGATGCTGAAAAAACCAAAACAACGAAATTTAATTTTAATGCTGCTGATATAATAATGATCAACGTCAACATCATCATCGTCATCATTTTAATCATCATCATGTTGATAACCCGCAGCATTTGTGAGTTCAATTATTAAGTGAAAGAATAATAAAAAAATAAAATAAAAAAAGTTATGCTTAATTAAATAATGACCTCAAACAAATGAACAACATTTTTTTTATATTATTATGATTATGCAGATACAATTAAGTATATAAAAAAAAATAAATACAACCAAAAAAAAATAATAATAAAATAGCAGGGGGAAGTCTTATGGAGTAGTTTTTTGCTGTCTGATCGACTAAAACTTAACGAGCCCGAAGTTCTTGACTTATGGTACCCTGTTTTTTTTCACTTATGTGCCTATAACTTAGATAACTTCGAAAGAATTTTTATTTTTTTTAGCAAGGTTCCACTCGAAAACTTCACAGCTATTTTGGAGTGTAACGCACAGAGCTGTGTGATTGATTCTTCAACTAATTGATCAGTTGCTCATACAAATAGTCGATTGCTGATTGATTAATCGATTAATCACACAGTCCTAGTCAATAATATATACATATATCTCAGGATCATAAGTTTTGATTCATTCATTATTGAAATTACAAACAAATTGTCACGTTTTATTGTTTTTGTATATTACACTTCATTTGCATGACTAAATAGCCCTATGGACTCATCAACTGGACTTGACATGGCTTTGCTTTAAATTAAAATTATTTGCATCGATTCATACTCTGTAAGCTCTAAACTAATCGACGACGACTGGAGTCCCGGAGACCGCCGTCAACAACGCCGACGCATATTGTAAATTTAATTAAGCTTAAAAAAAAAAAAACTGTAATTAGAGCATTTTAATAATTTAATGTCGACCGACCGACCGACGTAGTTGTTTTTTTTTTCACTTCTCTTCTACAAGTTTGCATCCGAGTAGCAAAAAAAAACTGCAAATCGTAATAGTTGTAAAATAATTTAAATTTTTTTTTAACCACACAAACCGTAGAAAAAAAAACCACATAAAAGCCATCAGAGACCAACAGCAACAGTAATAAAAGTACTTAATAGCAATAGCGCTGCTGAGCGTTGAGCGTTGAGCGCAGACGTCAACGAGTTCAATAACCTTCCTCACTTCTCAAAACGTTAACTAGCAGCAAAAAAAGTTTTAAAAAAAAATTGAAAAAAATATGTTTGCAAAGGATGCGGTTAAGTGTTGCAGCAGTAGTGATGCGCAAAGACTTAAGCTTAAGCTCTATCGTGACTCTTCAACCAAGCAGCCAGCCACCCACTCTATCGTTTGCAAAGAGTTGTGTTTTTGTAAACATTTCTTGTGTTTATAATTATTTTGAATGATTACTGTGCTTACTTACTACTAATCAGTCTGGAAATGGGTGTGGTACTAAATATTTAATTCCGATCCCGTTCATTTCGAAGTACTTGGTTTTTTTCAACACTGTCTCATGGGGTCCCATGAGACCCTCGACTTTTATTTTTAACCTTTTATTAATATGCTCGTATAGCTTTTTATACGCCACACTTAAAAACCGAGTTCCAGAGAAATTCTAAATTCATCTATTATAATCTATAGAAAGTATCCCTAACTTTTGAACTTTCTATGTCAGAATTTAACCATTTTTTTTACAATTGTTATGTGCATCTTGCGTCCATCTCTAGATCAGTCAAATATAATGTTTTTAGCAGTAAATAAAAAAAATCTCTCACAAAATAGTTAAAAGATGCCAAAACCTTGTTAAGACAATAAGCACATTGTTATCGGTCTGTCTTTCTGTCTGTCTGTCCAGATGTTTTCCTTCTTTATTTTTCTTCTAATAATAAAGATGCCATTCATTGCAATGATTATTATAATAACAATGTGTGTGTTGTTTTATTTATAATTGCTCATATTACAATTTTGAAAAAAAAAAAAAACAAATTCTTTATAAAACCATATCTTTTCTATATATGAAAAAAGTAAATAAATAAATATAAAAAAAAAATGAAATGCAAATTCAAATATGCTGCGTATGACTGAATATGAAATCGAAACTTTTTTTTCTTTAGACAACAAAGCTGACGTCAACCTTAAGAGTAACAACAAATGACTAAATTGATCTTGAAAGCAGAATCATCATCAGACATTATCAATATATAACGTCATCCAACATGCAATAAGATTATATATATTTGCAATATATGATGATATGTTTTTAAGTTAGTCTTGTACAACATCTGTAAAACCAGATCAGTTTGTTTTCACACAATAAATTCCTATAACATTTTTTTTAATAGACAAATTATTTATTTTATGAAAGCGGCTGTTGAAATAAAAATTCAAAAAAAATAATAATAATAAAAAATAATCTACTTATAGACTCTGAGAACTTTAGAGCGGAGGAACAATAGCAATTTCGATTAAATATTACACTTTTTGTAAATTATTTATTTAAAGTTTAAAGTAATTATTAGCACTGCATTCCAAGAGATCTATTGTAGCTTAGTGCACATGCGCACTTACATACATATATCAGTTCTCGAGAGCAAGTCATCTTCAACATGATTCCCAGTCATTGATAAGTGCTTTTTCGGTGTAAAGTGACATATTCCGGATTTTAATTAACTAAAATTATTATAAAAACGTTCCAAAAATTCTTCTGGGTATAAAAATGTCACAAAATAAACCAAAAAAAATGCGACCAATAAGAAAAAAAAAAAACGGTAAAAGCCAACAATTAATTTAACTAAGCCAAAAAATGACATTTTTAGAGTTTGGGCTGACCTTTTTTCTGGGAGAAGAAGTATGAGGAGTGAGTGAGTGTTTGAATTAACTCGAAAATGTTTCAAACGTCAACATTTGACTTCCGCTTTCTGCAAACGAACCGAACCGAACCAAGTCGACTCAAGACGAGTCACTATCGTTAAACATATACAATTGTATTTCCATATATATACACACCACACCAAAACAAAAAAAGGAGCAGAAAATATTGATTTTATGTAGAAAATAAATATAAAAAAAAATAAATAAATAAGAGACTAAACGAACGAATGAAATACATTAACTAAAAGGATTTCAGTGAAATAGCGCAATGACTCGAAGCGCATTTATGGTAAACACGCCTGCCCTAAGGGTTTCTACTGTTTTGTGGCTTGTCGCAACGACAACAAAAACAACAACATGCAATAAGAATGTTCGTGCGACAAGTTTGCGGCAAAAAAAAAAGAATATAAAACTGAAAAATGACATCATAGACGACTAAAAAACAGAACTGCATGACATGCCATGTGCTACTTTTTTAACTGTTTTATTTTTTTTTCGTTTTTTTTTTTTTTGTTTTTTTCGTTTTTATGTTGCTATACAAATATTCTTACAAACTACTCTTTTCTATTAAATAAAGGCTAATGCTCTGGCTGCGTTATAGTTCAAATCTCACAACACACAACTTCCATTTTTTTCGTTCGTTCGTTCGTTCATTTGTCCGTCTGTCCAATGTTGAATAATTTGCGACAAACTTTGTGGGCATTACTTTCACGCCCCACGCCCCACGCCTCAGGTCTCACGCCCCTTCTTTGCGTCGTTACATTCTTTCGTGCGTTTGAGTTTTTAATCATAATCATATACACCATCATCTCACCTAACCTATTCGTATATCTTATAACAAACAAGTCACGTCAACCTAACTTTAACTAATTATGTTTAACATGTTGGAATGCATTTGGGATTTCGTATTGTTGGGCTTACTTACATTCTGCTGTGACATTCTAATTGATTAAAATAACAAGCAAACACACACAAATGAGCTTATAAATTAAAACAAAATGTATCTATTTAATTATTGTATCTACTGCTTGACTCTGTAAGCTATTTTTTTAAATATATTTTAGATTTAATAACAGCAAACTTTATTGTTTTATATTTTTAGAAATCTAATAACAAAACTTTTTAAAGCATCATAAAAGCTATAACTACAAATTTTGACCAGCTGCTTGAAACACAATGAAGAAGTACAATTTTTTTAAATATTATTTTTCTACGAATAAATTCCTAAACAAATTTTAGCCTGATTTGTAACAAAAAAAAAAAAAAAAAAAAAACTTTATACGACAAACAGAAATTATTTTATATCGAAATACTCAAAACATTGAATTCATTTAGTAAAAATAAAAATGAATTTGTATCAAAAAAAAAAAATGACGTAATTCACAGTAAAAAAAAAGCCAAACTGAACATATACCGACATATTTTTTATACGTAAAAAATAAATTTAAAGAAGCAGCAACAAAGTACAAAAAAAAAAAAATAAAACTTGAATCTAATAACAACAACAATAATGTAGAGTAATAAATTAAAAAAAAAAAAAATAGACAAAGAAAAAAATAAACTAACAATATTGAAAATACAAAAAAAAAAAAAATGATAAAAATGTATCTTTAAGATACACACACGCAAAGATACAAAAAAAAAAAATCAACATACATATCGACAAAGTTGATGCTATAAGCATAAAAAAAATAGTTTTGTCTTTTTTTTTTTTAAATTATTTTTTTTTTAATTTAAATACTGCGAGACAGCCAGACAGACAGTCAAACTAAGAGCAATCTGCTCGTTTCGATTGCTTTAGAAAAAATGAAGATATATGATAAACTGGGCGTTGATATATTGAGTATGGTTATGGAAATATGTATGTCGCTATATATTTATTTATACAATTATAGATTGCAACAAATTAAAAAATAAATAAATGAAATAAGAGAAACATAAAAAAAGGTAGAGAACTCAACCACCTCAAATGTTGTTGTTATTGCTGCAGTATCTACAACACAACTCGATGATATCATAATACAAAAAATCAAGATACACAGAACATAGCAACAACCGCAGCGACCAGAATAAACCAAGAGCATTTTATGTATGTTACAAACAAACAAAGTCTAAATACGCTGCATTGTTTTGAAATTGCAAATAAGAGATTCGGAAGAACTCTGCTGTGTAGCGAATAGAAGACACAATCGATGATTAAGTTAAATTCGAAGCCTCGATAAATGGGGCCAATAAAAATGGGTGTTCATAACAGTAATTCAGTGTGAAAGGACTGGTTTCTAAACTACTTTTTACTTTTAAAGAAATTGTTTGACATAATCTTTCGAGAATGAAATCGAAAAATGTGGAAGACAAGAAAAGTCGAGAAAACTCCATTCTTCAAAAATAAAAGCAAAACTTATCAAAGAAGTCTTTCGCCGACAGAGACACCATTTGTGTAGATCTTTGAAGAGAGAGTTTGCTATTTGATTTGTAGGGTATAATATTATGTATATACTTTTATAACATATTTTTTTTTTTACGCACATTTAACTTATGAGTTCAACACAAATAGTCACAATAGCAACAATAACAACAACAATAATAAACAATATAAAATTAATATTAATAACAAATGACAACGAACAAACGAACCATGACATTCGAATGAGAATCTAGAGAAGAGCAAAAGCAATCTAGCAGCAACAGCAATAAAGCATTCAATGAATGATACTTGTACATATGTTTATGAATAGTATGTATGTATGTATAGTATACATTATATACTTAGTATATATGTATAGAGGCCAACACACAATAGTTTTATTTTCAGTTAAAGTATCTTAGAGATACAAAAAAAAAAAAAAAAAAATAAAAAAAAAAAGAATATTTTATTAAAATAGTTTCTATTATTTGATTATAATGCAAATAATTGTAATTCTAAATTCGAAATATGCGCTATGTCCTTCAGATTGCTTAGATGTAGATACAGATATACATATACATACATATACACAGATCTGTGACGTCATTATTTAAGAAAATACATAGTTTGCTCTTTTTCAAATGGAATATTTACGCGACGCCTTCAACTCAAAGTTTAAAGAAATACAAAAAAAAAATACAATTTATTTTTTTTAACAAATACAATAATATTGGTAAATTCGTTTTGTCATTTTAATGTTGTTCATGCTGATGACGTCATGGTCAAAAAAAAAAAACAGAAACAGAAACGCAGACAAACAGTAAAAAATAAAGACAGACGGACAGACAGTTGTATAGTTGCGTTGAGTTGTTGTAGCAGCATTGAAATTTTATGTAGATATTTGGCGCTTAGTTTAAATTAAAATAATATATATATATAGTATATATTATTTACTTTTATCTCTTTTTAAATTATATATTATTGCGCTACATAATATATCGGTCGGTTGGCTTTTTTTCTATTTTTTCAAATTGTATCTATTAGATGCAAATGACGTTACTTTTTTTTTTTTGTATTGCTTAAACATATTAAACACACACACATACACATACATACACATACAGTTACAATAAGACATTTCTTTTTTTTTTTGTTATTTAATGAGAGTCAGCGACTGACTGTCAGTTTAAGCTTGCCCCACCTTAGAATAGTAGCAGCCACGAAACATACAAACAGACACACACACACACACACACACACACATAGAGACATGAATAACTGCACAACAAACCAGAGTGTAAATGAGAATAAGCATACAAATAAACACATACACACACACACACAAACACATATGTGAATGTATGTAAACATAACACAAAACGCCCAACAACGTTAAACATAAAAAAAAACCGCGTGTTGAGTTTTTTAAATAAATTTGAGAGTTAGAGCAAAAAGTTAACTTTAACTTTAAGTTTAGCCAATACACCCTGCATCCGAAGTGTCATTTGGGTCTATTAGGTTTTTGAGAAAGGTAGGTTACAGTCAGAGCTTGCATTTCGTAAAGAAGTTGCAGTTAGTTTTGTTTGTTCGCCAACTCCTCGATTTGGTAGTTATGTTCCTCCGTTTGAACTCAAAGCAAAATAAAAAATATTACTAATTATTTCGCTTATTCCAAATCGAGCTCAAATCTTAATAAAAAAAAAATTGTATAGGGCATCTTGTAGTTGAGCTTACTTAACTACATGGTTCTTTCTTGTTTTTTATACAATTTATTTTTTTTTTGTACAATTTGAAAACCTGTTTTGAGCTAGCGCGCATCTAACGTTGAATGAGTTAAATTTTTTTTTTTTTAGTTATTTATTTGTTTGTTTGTATTTGTAACAGAAAAGTTATAAGAGTTTTATTTATATTAAAAATAAAAATATGCTTATTTTATGCTAGGTTTGTCTGTCTGTCTATTTATTTGCGTTTATATGTCTTGGCCAACACCGCCACCACCTGTCTGATTGCATTGCTTAAAAAAAAGAAAAAACGAATAAAATAAATTTCGATACACAGCATTGTGGCTTGAAATGAAAATGAAAAAAATTACAAATACAACAACAATAAAAAATGTTCATTTTTAATAAACCAGAGACCCAAGGTGGCATATTTAGCATAAGAAGCGATTGGCCCTGTAGCTTTACTTTGGTTAATTATATAATTAATATATTGTATACTTTATGGCGTCACATTTTTACATCCTTTTTACAGGAGTGTCACACAAAATATTTCTGGTTGTTGACAAATCTCATCTAAAATTCAAGGAAATAATGAATATAATTCACAACAAGTTCAAACATTATTTAAAAAATACATATAATATAAACCGTATATATTTTGTTTCTATAAAAGTAGAGATTTTGTGTGATAAAGTATTTTAAAACTATTTTAGAAATAGCTCAAATCTATACAATTATTTTCTTTTTTTTTTTTTTGTTAATACGAAAGATGTAAACTTTAAATTAATTTCCTTAAGACTTTGCCTTAAGATGGGGATTTCGAGTATTCGATTATTTTATATTTATAAAATTCCATATTCTTTTATAATCGTATTGTCTAGGCAGATGATAAAATATGTATAATTTTTTGTTATCTGATAAAAGATATGGAATATCATATCACAAGATTGAACAATCACAAAAAAAAAAAAAAAAATCGTAAGTCAAGAAAAGCTTAATATTCAAAATTCAAAACTGAACGATAGAGACATATAGAAATAATCCTTCATCATAAAAGTAATATCACTCTGGGACACCCCTTTACAATTGTTTAAAGGCATTATTCTATACAAAAAGTAAAGAAAATTTTACATACCTTATAAAAACTGATGTTTTTTTTGTTTTTTCGATTTTATTTATTATTTCTTGAGTTTATGCAAATAAATTTTTTTTTTATATTTCAAATTAAAAACGATGAACAAATCAAACCAAAAAAAAAAATGCGCACACTTTTGTTTTGTTTAAATAGAAAATTTAACAAAAAATAAATTTTATTTATGTTTTTATTTGCAGCTTCTTCGACAATTTAAAAAAAAAAAAAAATATACGTTAATATTATAAAACTTCACTCCAAGTCAAATTACACTCAAACACAAATCAGGTGAGAGGAAACATTAAAGAAGAAGCAGCAGCAGCAAAACATATCAAAGAGCATTAACAACAACAAAAAAAAGAGTAGAAACGAGAGAGAGCAGAAACAAGTTAAGTGAATTTTGAGTAAATTGTATGAATTTGGCCATTTTCATGTTGTTGTTTTTATGATTGTTGTTGTTGTACAGCCAACTTTGGCGGATACAAACGCGCAGAATATAAGCTGAGTTACAAAAAAAAAAAAAACTTAGTTTTTCGTATTAAAACAGATTTTTGAGCAATGATCTTAAAAAAATATTAATATACACAAAAAAAAATGCACCAATTAAAAAAAAAACAAAAAAATAAGCGCAAGGTGTGAATTTTTCAAACTTTTTTTACTCTTTCTATTAATTTATTATTTCTTTTAACGCTTGTTGGGCGTTGTTGTTTAATTTCCTTGCTGCTGCTGCTGTGTCGTAGTTGTGTCGTCTTCTCTGCTTTTTTGCCTTCCTCTTCTGCTTCTTCTTTAATATCTACTACGGCGTTTTTTTTTTAACTCGTACTTAATTCAGCCAATTTAAAAAAAACTTGAGCAACTTTTTAGCGTTACTTCGCGTACTATGTCTCTCTCACATACACACGTACACACACACACACACACAACAGACAGACAGACAAAATACAAAAAAAAAAAAAACGCGTTTGTTGCCACAAATGAATGAAATGATGCTCAAATATAATTATTATTGCTTGAGATTTGTTTTTTGCTGGTTTCACTGTACATATTTAAAATTTTGGCATTTATTGTTAAATTTCTCTCTCAATTTTTTTATTTTATTAGCGAATTGAAAATAGTTTCACACATACCGAAGGCACCGAAAGACAAACAACAAAAAAATATATATAATTCTACATGACCGTTTTTTATTTATTTATTTATTTTTTCAAATATAGACACACAATAAGTTTATTCGAATAATGAGCGATTTGTTGTAGTACGTTATGTTCACTAATGACAACATCAAAATACAAAAAAAAAAAAATAACCACCGTTTTAACGTACGTACGGGACGAGCCAATCGAAGTCGACTGCGAGGCGGCTGCTAACACAATGATTGCCTTACCTTAACAGTGCTAAGCAACGCTACACTTAAATATAAAAAGATCAGTGCTGAACAACACGATGCAATTGAGTCACCCTGCTGTTCACACTATTAAAAGAGCTTTAAAGCTCTTTTCAATATAAAGCTATTCCTAGAAAGAGCTTTAAAGCTTCTCATATAAAAAAACAGTCCGGAGCAACATGTAACCTGTACAGCATTACTTGTACAGGAAACATGCATTCACAACCGGTAATACAATTGTGTCACCCTGTGAGGTGGATGTGTAGAGAGTCCACGCACACATGACCTTCTTCATTGAAAGAAATCGGGTCAATCACATCTAGTGGGTGACTCAAGCTACTGTCTTAAAAATCAGAGTTTCCGAGCAAATGAAAAATTGAGAGTTCCACGTTATACTCGCAAATTAAATAACCGTTTTTTTTAGGGAAAATACATTTATTGTGTCAAGTTTAAATGAAATTTGATTTTTTTTTGTTTAATTTGGTTGTTGTTCTTGTAAGTTTAAATTTAGTTAAAATAAATTTTGATGTTATACCGTTTTATTTGTATTTTTTCTTAATATTTTTTGTCTTCTAGAATAAGTATTTTGTTTCATTTGTTTTTTTTTTTTTTTTTTTTTTTTTTTTTGCTAAATTTAATTTTGTTCGATTGATTTTTCATATAATGTATGTATAGTATAGTATAATATAATATATAGTACTTATAGCATATATATGTATATATATATATTGTATAGAGTATATAGTATATTTATGTATATATTTTTTAGTTTAATTACAATTAAATTTAATTACAAATACATTTACAATTAGAAATTGCACTAATTCAGAAAATTTATGATTTAAATTATAATACAAAACAATTTTTATAAATATAATGAAATAAATAAAGTTAAATGAAAAAATAATTTCTAAATTATAATAATAAAATACAAATTTTAATCAAAAAATACAAAAAATAAACAATTTATTTATTTAAAAATAGTTTTTTGTACATAAAAATTAAATTAACACATATAAAAAAAAACAAAAAAAAAAAAAATATACAATAAATTATCTACTTTTTGATAATTTATTTTTATTCAATTTTTGAATTTTTTTAAATAATTTTTTTGTTTTCTTAAATTTTGCAAAAACATTTAATATTTTTATGTAATTTTGTTTATTTTTATTTATTTTTTTTTTTAATTTAATTAAAATTTCAAATTTTTATTTTTCTCAATTTAAGAACCAATCAGATGATGAATTAGAACATCACATCAAAATTGATAATATAGGCACATATAAAGCAAGTACTAAAATCAGTTAATTAATAAATATGTATATAATGTGTAAATATATTTTATTTATTTATTTATTTATTTTTTTTTTTACAATATTTAGATATATGTATGTATAACACTTTACGTATTTGTGCTTAATGCATGTACATATATGTATATAGATAGATAGTTAGGATAGTACTTATTAGATGTGTGCGTTAATTATTAAATAGGCGTGCTGGAAGATGCTTATTTTTTAAGTTTTTTTTTTTTTTAATTATTTCCTTTTTTTTTTCTAGAACATCAATTTGTTTCCCAATTTTAAGAAAAAGACTTAAAATTGTCGGAAGATTTTTAGCAAAAATAAAAATAAAAAGTGTATTTTTTTTTTTTTTGATTTCTTTGTATGAGAGCACAAGCATAAAAATTAAAGAAAAACGTTTAAAAATTTTAAACTAAAAACATAGAATTTTTTTTTTTCAAATTGATTTGAAATAAACTTTCTAGCGACAATTTGTAAAAACTTAATTTTTATACTTCTCATATGCAGCGAAAATACATTTAAATGCTTCAAAACCTTTGGAAACTAATCTATATATTGTATAAAATTTATTTTGTTTTTGGCTGTATTTATGTAAAATATTATAATATGAAGAGTATTTAAATTTCGGTTTCACCGAGATTTGCATTTCTCATTTCATTCTATTATTTGATGTTGTTTTTTAACGTTTTTGTTTGTTCTATTTTTGCTTTTATAATTTCATAAATTATAAATTACATTTTGTTTTGTTTTGTTTATTTCGTATAAAGACAGTCTTGTTTTCTAAATACAATATTATGTATGTATGTGTGTGTATGTCTGTGTTAATAAATATTTTTGTCCACAACTTTTATTTTTAATAAGTCAGTAGCCCATCTAATTATGTACATTGTACGTCGTTCGTGTATATAAATTTAAGAAAACTTAATAATTGTACAATTTTAAAAGAGAAATCTTTCTAAAAAATCTTATAAAAATTCCCTGGTTTTATGGAAGTTTTGTGTGTGTGTGTGTGTGTGTGTTGTGTAAGTACAGAACACAAAAGAGACCGACAGACCCAAAACTTTGTTCAAAACTTTATAATAAAAATTGAATACAAAAATTTTTGTGGCAAACCGGAAACCCAATGCAACACTTAATGGTGACTCATAAACTGTATGATTCTTTTCAATTCAGTTATTTCCAGGGTTTTTTCCCAAATTTTTCAAAATCCTTTTTTTAATATAAAATTTTATGAATTATTGATTATTGTAAATAAAATAAGAATCATTTAAAAAAAAACTGCATTCAATTTCGTCTATAATGAAATTAAACAATCTCTTAATTAAATAAAAAAAAAAAAAAAGATAATATTGTTTTACACTTTTTATACAAATTTTTGTATTTGTGCTTTTGTTTTATTTATTTATTTTAAATTAAAAAAATATTTTTTATAGTAGGTATATTTGTAAACATTTAGGTTTAATAATTTCTTCTTTTTTTTTTAAACTAGTTATTATTTTTTTTAGTTAATACATACATAGTAAATAAGTACATTTATGTATGTATATATAGTATGTATATATGTATATAGCACATGCATTTTAATATGTATGTATGTACAATTTTGTGTATAAATATATTTATGTAAATATAATCAAATTATTTCTTATAAAAAATATATATATATATATGTATGTATGTATTTATGTATAAATATATGTTTATATGCTTTAATTTATTTATTTGTAAACAAAAAAAAATTTAATAAAAAAAATGATAATAAATTAATTAAATAAAAACTTGTAATGTTTTTTTTTTTTGATTATTTTTGTAATTAGTTAATAATATCTTATATTATTGTATCATTTAAAAGACTAAATTACACTTTTATATGCTTCATTCGTTAGCATTCATTAAACTAAATTATATTTGCGGCAAATTCAGCAAACTACTTTCGGCCACTTTGGAGTTTATAGTTGAGTTAGGTGCTCCAAATAAAGCATATAAAAGCTTCGATTTCACCGAAGTTAACTAATTTCGTGTTAAAAAAAAAGAAAGACTATTTATTACACTTACTAATTTTTTTTTTTTGTTTTTAGCTGACAGAGACTGACAGAGAAGTACATAAAAGTTTTTACTCTGTTTGACTTTCTTTGGAAGTTTCCCAACAAAGGATAATGCTACATTTATACATTTATAAAGTTTTTTTTTTTTTTTTTTAATTATTATTTGATGGCGTTTTGAAAAAAAAAAAAATATGGTTCCAAACATGCAAAAATTGGAACGCTAGTTTTACATTTACACGTACATATACCATACAATTAATTTGTTCAATATTGGAGTTATTTTTATCATTTATTTATTTATTTTTTTTTTTTTATAAATGCAATAAATAATTTGCACATAATATTTAGATTTTTTTCTTTTCTTTTCTTTTGTTTGTATTTGTATTTTTTTTTTTTTAAGAGCTTTGCAACTTTATAAGTTAGTTCGTTTTATATTATAATTTGTTTTTTTTCTTTTAGTTTTTTTTTTTTACGTTTGATTGCTTTCCTTGTTTTAGTTACAATTAGATTTTATTTTTGGCATTGGTTAAATTTATTTATATGTATAAATATCAATAAATGTACACATTTTATAGATTTATATTTGATGCGCTTGAAAGAAGACTTTTGTTTTTTCTTATTTTTTTTTCTTATTTTTGACGGCAGAGTATAATTCAAAATAATAATAAAAAAAAAAAAAACTAAATCACAAAAATAAATAAATTATTTTAAATAAATAAATAAAAGATTTCGTTGTGTTTTTTTTTAATATTATTTTTCTAATTGTTCGTTTTAAAGCATTTCATCAATTATTTTGTTTTTATTGCGTTGTGATGCGCATTAAATTTGGAAATTGAAAATTTAAGTTTTTTTTTTGTTTAGATACACAAATATATATATGCTATATGCATATATGTATATATGTGTAGTATATAACATATATGAAAGTAAGTGTGCCATTTCGCTTTAAAACCAGACTTATAACAATTATTACAATATACAATACATATATAAAGTAAAGTACAACATTTAAATATTTCTTTTGAATTATTTACTTATTTTTCTTATATAAACGACGTTTGTATGTATATAGTATACGAGTATACGATAAGTAAATATGTCTCAGTGGTGTTTTCTTTTATTGTTGTTGCTTTAGTTACAGTTTAGTACATATGCAAGTATGTATTTATTTATTTGTATGTAGGTATGTTTGTTGTATATATGTGAAGCAGTTTGTTGTTATTTTTGTTTAATAGTTAGCCGGACGCTTGTTGCGTGGCTTTATAGATTCAGATATTTGCCACATTTCTTCTTCACCCAAAAAAGTTTTCAAAATTCTCAAAGAATTGTATAATGCGATCGTTGCGTCGAAATGGATATGAGCTACAAAAATATAATGCAAATTAAATTTATTACATTTATGCAAAAAATTACAAAAAAATTTTAATTTCTTTTACCATTTTTTAAAACGCTTCATATTAACAATAATATTGTACTGTTGCCAACGTTTAGAGAAATTTATAACGCCCTTTGACACATAATCCTGATTGCCAACGTGTACAAATGTTAAATCCTGAAGCACAAGTCCACTAAAAAAGATGAATGTAAGTAATAATAAAAAAAAAATGATGTATTATATAACTTACATATATGGTATGCATGGCGGTTGTGTCTCGGCCAATGCCTGACGATAGACACGAAAACTGGAGCTTGAATCAATAAGCGTGCAATACTCTTTGAGACCTTCGGTAATGGTTTTATGCCATTCCAATCTAAAAATACAAAAAGGAAAAATTAATAACTCCAAGTACAGCATAATGAGTACACAGCAAGTACAACCGAATATTTGCTGTGTACTACATACATACATACATACGTACGTACAACATTAACTCATAATAATAGGGTTGTATTATGTTTGTACACATACCTTCGTATTGGTGCCGAATCCAATGCTGACAATAACGCCAAATATGAATTATAATTATTCATTTTGCGTAAATGTTTCATTATTTTTATAAATTTTATAACGTGCTTTTCACGTTCTTTTGTATCAGTCAGCGTGAGTATTTTTGAACGCGCCCAATATGACATTTTATTAAAATGTTCTGTAAACTTATTCAAATTCGGCGATTTCTCTTCACATTGTTCTTTGGCAAATAGCAATACTTCGGGTATTTCAATTTTCTGAAATAGTTCAGCATCGAGCAATGTCATTTGCTCGGCAATCTCAACCGATTTAAGATCGAGTAAACTGGGCTGATTTGTTATCGTTTCATGCATTTTATTTTGATAGTTTGGCACTTTCGGTTCCCTAAATAAGGTCACCTTTTCGACAAACTTAATGCGTAATAATTTGGCTAAATACAATTGACCTGAACAGACAAGTTGATACACAAATTCAACGAGCAGCGTTAATAGTTGACTTGTCAAATCGGTCGAGCTGCAAGTAATAAAAAAAACATTAAAATAAAATAACAATGAGAATAAACGAAACGCGAAAACTCACGTTAAATCATTAACAACGCGCACCAATAAGGAAAATGTTTCTTTTGCAGCTTTTTGCTTCTGATCGTTTAGCTGACAAAAGAATACCGTATAGCGATGCGTTAGCTTTTCAATGACATCAATGGGCGGTATAAACGTTCGGAAAGTTGTTATGAATGCTTCGCTGAATGCTAAAAAAAAAAAAAAAAATTAAAAACCGAATCAATTTTTAGCTGCAGCTGACTGCAATGAAGCCGACTTACCATTGTCTGCAACTTTTTGTACACGGCATGCATGTACAATCAGCGCATCGATATAGCCACCTTTCACCTCGGGACCATCTTCTCCGGTTTTCTTTAGTATTAAATATGGTGTTATATCGATTTCCTCAAGCATGTTCGGCATTTGTTGATGATGATTCTCTTGTACTACATCGATACCTTCATCTTCTTCATTGCACAAATCCGGCGTGGAGGTTGTCACATTGCTGCGCAGCGATTGCGGCGATTTTGATGCACTATCGCCGCCACCGACGCTGCCGCCGCTGACAAGTTCATTGGGCAGATTATGTGAATGACGAAAATGACTTTCATCATCAACATTGGCCGGAGCCGCTGA
Organism: Leucophenga varia; assembly: GCA_018903435.1. Taxonomy (NCBI): domain Eukaryota; kingdom Metazoa; phylum Arthropoda; class Insecta; order Diptera; family Drosophilidae; genus Leucophenga; species Leucophenga varia. The sequence goes on from JAEIFJ010002516.1 coordinate 1,917,628, forward strand.
TGCTGTTGCGGTGACATTTGTTGTTCCAACTGTCATGACATCATCTTCGCTGCCAAATTCTTCACAAACAGTTTGCATTTCGCTGCTGCCCGCTGCGTTTGTTGCATTTGAGCCGTATATGCGCGCGTGACGATTATTGCCAACATCACTAGTAGTACCAGCATAGCCGCAACCGCTGCCGCTGTATATATCAGCAGCACTTAAATGTGTTGTTGTTGTTGCTGCTGTTGCATTTGGTTTGGGACTTGGCGGCGGTGTTGTAATTATTGTGGGCGGCATTGTTTTGCGTGGTTTATAGTTCTTGGGCGGCAGCGCCGGTGGTATTTCATGTTCTCCTCCTGGCGGTGTGAGATCCTTTGGTTGCGGTACAATGCTATAATAAATAAAATCAATTAATTATCATATTTTTCCCACTTTTTAATCGATACTCACTTCATAGTCTGACTGTGCGTTATGTTTCGCGTTATATTGCAATCGTGCATTGTGTGCCGATGCTGCGTCGATGCTGAACAAATTTCCATGTAGGCCAAAACTGTTTGAAGATGATAAAAGCAAATGAATGTTAATATTTTCATATTTTGTTTTTTGTCAATGATTTTGTGCGCTTTTCAACTAAATTCAACATGAGAAATGCTTTACGCACAAAACTAGAAAAATAAAAATAAAAAAGCTAAATAAATAACACGAATGTCAATAGGCGTGGCTGATTATCAAAGTTGACCTTGCGTCTGGCCGACTAAATGTTTGCAAATTTAAACTATAAAAAAGTGTTTATTTCGGCAATTAGCAACTCGAACTGAAGTTGCCGAATATAATAAACACAAAAAAAAAAAAAAAATAATAATAATAATAATAAAAATAATAAAAGCGTTAAAAAAATACACAATTTTTTGAAAAACTTAAAAACAAGCAACAGAGGCGCTCTTGTATACAGGGTGTTGCAATTCATTGCTAGCTTCTTCTGGTACAAAAACAGTTGGCTTTAGGTAAGGTTGCCTTTGATGGCACACAGATTGTGATCAGAAGCTCAATTGACATAAGCCACGTCCCTTATTGTCAGAAGTGCTAAAAACCTATACAAAGCTTTTTCTTTAAGAGTAAACTCAAAAAAATCGACTTAAGAGAGCGCTTCGTTTCGTTTTTTTATACCCTGTACCCGAAGTGTAAAAGTGTATGTGTCAGACACAAAAGAAGGCATGATAGATCCTATAAAGTACATAAGTATATGTTCTTGAACATCATTGAAGACTGTAAGTGATGGAAACATCATATATATAACTGAGACTCTTCAAAGCCTAAGTTTAGTGGTCACCGACAAACGGAGTTTTTAGCTTCTAGTGCTATTTAAAAGGGTACACATACTCACAAAATGTTGAGTTTTTGCATGAAAATTTAGTCAGATTATGGGTTTTTTAGTTCCTACGAAATAACCCAATTTTGGTGGATTCTTTTCTGATATTTTGAATTTGTTTTTCTTATAATGAAAAGCTCATTTTTTTGTTGAGCACCACACAAAAAAGATCTTTTGTGAAAATGAAACTAGAAATATTAATATACAATGAAGTATGGTACTAATCTAATGAAACATAACTAAAGGGTACATAAAAATGGATAAAGGACACACTCGAGACCTTCAGCGTTCATCATGCAGGTGTGCTAATATGTATAAACGCATTTCTGACACCCTGTTTACACATACACATTGTATTAAACAACAACAAAAAAAAAAAAAAAAAAAAACGAAATTTGTAAAGTTAAAGTTTGAAAGGTCAAAAGCAATTTATAGTATATGAAAAACAAAAAAAACAAAAAAAAAAAAAAAATTACTTCGGTAGCACCGAAGCTCAAATACCCGCCACACGAAACTTTAATCATTTTCTTGAAAAAAATAAATAAATATAAGGTTAGTTTGTATGAGGTCCATATGCTATAGTGGCCCGATGCTTGTCATATCGGTAAAATATTCATAGGAGAACACTAGAAGTGATTTTACCCAGATTGGAGTGAATATATCCATCAATAAGAACTATTTTCATACAAAATAAAAAAAAAATAGGCGCTAGGTTTGCATGGGGTCCATATCAAATAAAAGGGCGTGACATTGGATCTGACAAACAAACTGCCTAGGAGCACAAAAAACTTAAGTTTAAAATTTCCGAGAAAAACGAATTGCAACAGACAGACGGACTAAATCGATTCGTCTCGTCCTCTCCGATGCCTCCATTAATGCGTTACAAACTTTCCGACAAACTTAAAATACGCTTCACACTATGTGTGATGGGTATAAAAAAAAAAAAAAAAAAATGAAATTTGGCTAAGGTTAGAAAGAAAAACGCAGCAATATAAAACTTAAACGTAAACAGCGTACAAACAAGTTAGAAAAAGACAGCGATATATGATAATGAAAAAGAAAGAAAAGAAGTTAAGAAAACACACAGCAGAACACACACTTACCCGAGAATGCCACACTTTGAAACACTAATTTTGGATTGGAACAACAATTCAGATGCGTTAGAGTTTTATATAAAACGATATTGCATTTTCGTTCATTATTATTATTAGTATTATTAATATTATTAATATTATTTATATTAGAATTACTACAACAATTACTATAATTATAATTACTACAGTAGTTAATGTTTTTATTGTAATTGTTTTTGTTGTTGATGTTATTGTTGTTGTTGTTGTTGTTATAATTGCTATTGCTATTGTGATAGATTTGTGTTTGTTTTGATTGTGAAGAAGGTTGTTGTTGTTGTTGTTTAGAAGAATTTGTGTTTGAAATTGAAATTGAGGAGGAAGAAGAGCATAAATTATTTTTAGTAAATTGTCCTGCTGCTGTTCTTGTTGTTGTTGTTGGTTTTGTTCTCTTTGTACTTGTAATACACAAAGAGAGACGATAACAATTATTTTGATTTTCTGTTGTTTTAGTTGTTGTTGTTGTATTATTAGTTTTTTTGCATTGCCAACTACTTGTGTAAAGGGTAATAAACAAACAAACAAACAAACAAACAAATAAAAAAATAGTATTATGTATGTTTGTATGTATTTTACAAAGAGTTTATACATATATGTATGTATGTATGTATGTACATAAATATGTATGTATGTAATGTATTGAGCATAGCGCGAAATAGTGAGATAGAGAAGAGAAGGAGGAGGGTGGATAATTATAAATCATTTTTATTTTTCAATTAAACATTGCATACATATGTGTGAGTGAGTGTGTGTTAGTGTTTACATATACATATACACATGCATATGCATGTACTATGTGTGTTGCCATAGGTAAGGAACGTTTTGTAAATATAATATTTTATTTTTGTTGTTTTGATTGTTTTTGTTGGGTGTTTCATTGTGCGACAAACCGAAGTATCAAACAAATCGAGAAAAACCGAAAGAAAAAAAAAATTATTCCAAACAGAAAAAAAAGAAAAGAAAAAAAAAAAAAAGAAGAACATATAAAATAAATGCTTTCAATTGACTTTTGTACTTACTGTGCTTCTTTTTCATCGGCAACGGCGGCGGCTCATCCAAATGTCGACCACTGATGCTGCTAACGCCCGAGCTGCTACTTATTGCCGTACAACTGCCGGCCAAACTTAGATTACTACGCGGCTCAATCAGACTCTGATGTTTCAATTGCCAATTATAGATTTGATGTTGCTGCTGTTGATGTTGTACTTGTTGCAATGAATGCTGCAGCAATTGTCGCGCAGGCGGATGACGTAGTTCAGGTAGTTCACTGAATACAAAAAATAAAAAATTAAATCAGTTATTTTATAGAGCTTGCACTGGTGTGGTTGGCTGGCACTTACCAATTATCATCGAGCTCATCAAAATTATCGCATTGTGAATGCTGACGTTCTCGGCTGCCACTGCCACTGCCAATACTGCCGCTGCGTAATAGTTTTGGTGGCAAAGCTGGTGGCGGTGGTGTACCCAATTGCATTATATCCTCATTGCTCTTTTGTTGTTGTTGTTGTTGCTGTTGCAGTTGTTGTTGCAAATGTTGCAATAACAATTCCGGTGAATTGTGCGTTTCGCTTACATCGCTGCTACCAGTTGTTGTTAGACCTAAGCTACTACTGCTTGATGTAAACACTTGACGTGTTGATGATGTTGATGAGGAGGACATCGTTGTTGTTGTGGTTGCTGCTTGTGTCGACGTCATAATTATTTGTTGCTGCTGCTGTTGTTGTTGCAATGTTGTCGTTGAAATAAACTGTTGCTGCTGGTGTTGCTGTAGCTGCTGTTGAAAATCAATACTATTCACTAAAGTTCCTGCTGTTGCTGTTGTACTATCTTGACTTATGCCAAAGGCTAATTCCGAATTGCTGCTCGAAGATTTTGTTGACGATTGAAAACTATAATCCGATGAACGTTTTGATACGCTTTGCGTTGAAGCGCGATTGGATTTCATTGAAACAAAACCTGCAGAAAAATAATAATAAAAAACAAAATTAAATAAAATACAATAAATTTACTTTTTATAAATAAATATAAATATCGGCGTTGTATGCAAAAATAACTAGCAAAATATTTATATACTATATATGAAGGCAGGCAGTGATTTACGTGGAAAATGATGCTAACTAATGATAGAAGAAATATAAAAAAAAAAACAAAAAAAACAAAAAAACAAACGAAATGAAAAAATATAATAGGAAACACAAGACATACGCAAAAATTAAAATCAAAAATCAAGATATACACATATAACAACAACAAATTATAATAATAATAATTATAAACTACAACAAGAAGAAAAATTAAAAAGTATGACATATCCATATACCCGATTCATTTGAATGGCGATTATTGTTCGTTGTCATCGTTGTCGCCGTCGTCGATGTCGTCGTCGATGTCATCATCGTTGACCCAGGTACTTGGCGCATTTCGGTACTATCAACATCGCAAACGCCGCTAACGCCGTTGCTATTATGGCTGCCATTTTCATTTCTAGCGCCGCCACTTTCGCCACTATTACTACTGCTTGACTCACATACGATGTTACAATCATTCGACAATGGCAACGTTGCTGTTGTTGTTGTTGTTGCAACATTAACATTGCTACAGTCTCCATTTATACAATCAGCAGCAGAAGCAGCTCTTTGTAATTCAACATCAACATCATCCGCATCCACGCCATTATCAATATTAAGCATAACAATAGCGGCACTGGCAGCGGCAGCATCTTCAATGTCATTGGCGTTATTCGTGTTGCTGTTGTTGTTCGTTGTTGCTCTTGTTACTGTTTTGGTATCATTATGAGTTGCTATATTATGAAAATGTATTTAAATAATATTTTAAATTGTGATAACGGACAAAAATTTCAATCAAATCAATTCAAAACTCAAATATTAAAAAGTGTGGATGATATTTTTGTAAATCAAACACAGAGAGAGAGAGTGAGTGACACACAATCAAAATTATATTGTAATAAAATTAATAATAATTAATTAAATACATATACACATTTTAACATAAAAGAGACACGCAACATTATTATGAAGTAGGGATGAACTGAACTGGACTGTGCGGGCTGGCGAGTCTGGTTGGCAGGTTTCTGTTCTTTTACACGACGACATTTCTTCCAATGCGCCTCAAATATAGAATTTACAGGATGAATCCTATTTATTTTGTTGTACTTACTGATTGCTAACATTTTATCGACATCATCTTCCACCAGTATTAGATTGTCATTAAGTCGACTTTCCGGACGTATATGTTGTTTGAGTTCCTCTTCGTCGCGCGAATGATTTAACGCTGAGTCGAGTGAACATTGACTAGAATTCTCATCCGGAGAACGTGAACGTACCGAGAGACTATACAAAAGTAAAGATAAAAAAAAATATTGTTAAAATTATACAAAGAGACGAACGGAATGCTGTTGTACAAACGTTTAGCTACAATATATTGTAAAACGGCGTATATTTTTACTGATAGAATATAATTGAACACTTACTGATCGACACCATAATTAATTAATGAAAAATCTGAACTACAATCCAAATCAGAATTCATGCTTATATTATTTGAATGCATTGAATGTGTTGTTGAGGTGGGATATTGCTGCTGCAGCTGCTGTTGTTGTTGTAGTAGTAGGTGGTGCTGTAGTTGTTGTTGTGGTTGGCTACGCCTTTTCGGTGGCAACGGTGGCGGATTACTTGTTCGATGCGGTAACGGTGGCTTCGGCGGTGGACTTGTATCACGTAATATACTTTCAGTACTATGTGAACCACGTATAGGATTTGAATTGGTTTTTTCCAATATATCACGTTCTTTTGGTGTCAAATTTATATCCGGCAACGATGTACGTTGCCCAGCAACTTCAACCGGTGGACGCATTAAATGATGATTATATTGTGCAACACCAACACCACCAGCAGCAGCCGTTGTCGATGTTGCAGCACCAGCAACATTACTGCCCGCAGCTGTAATAGCAGCAACATCAGCAATACCACTGGCCAATGAGCCAGCATAACGAAATGTGCATTCATCTTTCTCTTTGAGTTTTTGCTGTGCCAATGAGACGAGATTCTGTAAAATAAAAATGCAATTAAAATTAATTTTATGCTTTATTAAAGAAGCTTGAGCTTTTTTTTGTACACACCCTCACAGCATCATCGAGTAGATTAATCACTTCACGGACATTAGCATCGCTCAACGATGCACATTCACCGCTCTCTTCGCTTAGCATTACCTCATCGCAAAGTTTTATAAGTTTACCAAGCGATTGATAAACCTGTTGTGTTGCAGATAATAAAATTGTGCTCTGTTCATTTAATGTGTATGATTGTATTACTGTAAACGTAAATAAAAATAAAACATCGATTAAAATACTTGTCTCGGCAGAATAAGAAAAAAAAAAAAAAAAAACGCATGATGCATACCTGAATACATGCTTGCAATAGTCTCCAATATGACTGTTCCATTGCCTGGAAGCATTTCCAATTTTTTCTTTAATATCACATCGCGAAAATGCTTTAAAGAATTTGATATATCCTTAACATGCGTTTCCAGTGTCTGTGATGATTTTGCTACCTCATCGGCGGACGGTGGTGGCTTCGCTGACGCATGTTTATTTCGTGGACTGTGCGGCGAATTAGATCTGCGTCATAAATCAAAGAAGATATAGAATGAGAATAAGAACATATGTACGCGTAACTTTATCTAAATATATTTTAGGGTGGCTCAATATTTTTTTTCGCAATCAAGCGTTTATCAGAAACGTCAACATTTGCTTATTTTAAGAAAAATTTTCCCAAAAGAACCATAGGTCATAAGTCAAATAATCCGACCCTTCACATTTTAATTTGAAAAGTTTCTTCTAATGTTTCTTAAATATATTTTTTTTTTCTATTTTATATCAAAACAAAGGAGTTAATTTTCCATGCAAATTTTGTGTAGGTACAGAATTTATTATTGGTTCTATGGTTCTTTTGTCAATTTTCTTAAAATATTCCAAAGATTACGTTGGTCGCGTTGTGTTGACTCGAACAAATTGAACCACCCTAATATGTTTATATGTATATAGATTTATGTATGATAGATGTTGCTATTTTAAGCAAATAAAATATAAAAAAAAAAAATAAACGTTTATAGATTCTTCCATATTGCTTTTATTTATTTAGAACACTCACCGCCCAAGCGTATTATTTGTTGTGCGCATTAATGAAAATTTCTCAACAAGATCGTCTTTAAAAGAACGTGCTCGTCTTGCTAGTTTTGTACCCTTTAAGCTATTCTTATGTCCAGATGTATGCACCAGACTACCAGGTGTAATTGGTGGCGCCGGTGGTGGTACACTATTATTGTGATTGCTACCGCTGTGATTGTTATTGTTGTTATTATGATGATATTGGTGTTGTTGTTGCTGTTGCTGTATCACTGGTGTACCTGGTGATGCCAATATAGTTGAGTTTGGCGTCGCCGGTGTACTGTTTATTGTATTATCTACAAAAGCAGAAAAAAAAAAAATGAAAAAAAATATATTTAAATAATTTAATAAGCAAAAATAAATTTAAAAAAAAAATATTCAAGTTTTTTATAGTAGCAATAAATATAAAATTTTTTTTCCAGCTCCAGTTTCGAAAAGATGAAAACAAGTTTGCATATATCGAAGCAATCGAAGCAACGAACGAACGAATGTGTTAAAGATTTTTATTTATTTAAATTGATTTTTTTTTTTAATTTAAAAAGTGCATAATTCAATTGCAAAATTGACTCTCGCTTCAGTTTCAGTACTCATCGACGACGTCGTCGACGTCGTGTCGTGAGCAAGCAGTGTATTTGCATATAAAAAATAAATAAATGAATAAATTCATAAGCAATCTAACAATCTAGCAATATAGTCAATCATATCTACGAGTAGCTATATTTTATTAGTTGTATCTTGTGCAAAAAATACACAGTAACTCTACAGAGCAGCGCAAAAATGCAAATAATAAAGAGTGTCACATAAAACATATGGCAAACGCCGCTAATTAGGCTTCATATTTCCGCTTATTAGCTGCAAACGGATCTAAGAACATTAATCTCTGAGATAATCTGTTATTTTTATGAATGTAAACGGATAGATTACCCATACGGCTTGCAGCCTACTAAAAAAAACTCTGTGTTCTGTTAAACTTCGCGTTCAGTTTTATATAAACTAAAATTATATTTTGTTTATTTGTGTTGAAACTATTTTATCTTTCATTGAAATGACTGACCATGGCATTTAATTCATTTATAAAATTTTCTGTATATTGCTGCAACTAATAATTAAGTTTTAATGACTAAAAACGAAAACGAAAATAAACAAAAAAAAAAAAAAAAAAACAATCTACAATAAATTTAGCGATACACGAACGAAATATGTATCTGATAAATGTTTGTGTCGTGTCGTGTAGATACAAACATGTTTATTAACGCAAATCAAAATGTTTTTTTTTTCTTTTTCAAATTTTCCGAATAAAATTAATATTAATCTAATTAGTATTTATAGGCTGTAATTTTGATAATTTTGATACGCAGGAGTTTATAATTATTCCACATATCGTGAAAAATTTTTAAATGATTTTGTTTAAACACCAAGTTTACCAGTTTTTCTGATTTAAAATAAAATTTTAATTTATGAAAACACAATCCAGGCTTAGCAGTGAGTCTTATGGAAAGTAATTGACTGTCTCAGTCTACTATAAATTTCTCATCACTAAACACGAATCTGGTCTTAAAAATTTTGAAATCAAGTCGAGATTTTGAGAAAAATGTGTGTTTTTGACAGATTTTGATCATATATAGTAAATGTACCTGAGGTGATAGAAGTCCCGAATTACAAGAACAGGGTCTAGAAAACCAGGAATCAAGCTCAATTTATAAGATAGGCCTAGTCTGATGCTTGAATCATTTTGTATTATTTGTTTTTAAATAAATTAAACTATTTAAATATTTTTGTGTTGCGTATTTAAATTTCGATATAAACGAAAGGCACACAATTTTTAGGAAAATGAAAGTAAACGCCTCTGCAATCATTATTTTTTTTATATATAAATAAATTTTTCTCCACAAATACGCCTAGCATTTTTTTATGAAGATCATATATTTATTTATTACACAATAAACTTATTTTTAAAATTTATTACTTAACAAAAGAAAAAAAAAACGTTACTTTGGTATGAGCAAAGCTCAAATACTCTTTAAAGGAAACATTGAATAGATTATATATAGTATGATCATTGGTGGCGTAAATAGTATTTTGTATATAGGGTTCTTAATAAGATATAACCAAGATTTCGACACCATTTTGTAGTACCACCGAAGTTACCGTTTTTGCTTGTTTTCATAACAATTTGATAAGCGAAAATATCCTATATGGTGTATAGAAAGCAATCACTTTGAGTTTTAAAAAAAAAAAAAAAAATTTTTTTGAGTGTAGCAACGAATTCGGAAAGATTCTTTCTCAAGGTCAAGTTCATACGTATTATGGAGTTCAATATTCTCAATGTTCAAAGAAATGTTTATGTGACGTTTGAAGGGTATTTCATAATTTTCGAGGTTGATGTTTTCTTTTTTTATATTTGTTACATTTCTTTGCACGAACCTTATACACTCTTAATATACACTCTATATAGTATTATTATTATAATTTGCTTTTTTTTTTAATTACATTTCATGAACGTTAAAAATTAGATGAAATTTCGCAACAAGGCCATCTTTTCATTATTTTTAAATGCTAATGTCAGTCAGTTACCAAATTATGTATGTAGGCAATCAGTCAAACCAACCAGCCAGGCAGCCAGGCAAGATAGCAGTTAGCTAGGTCGGCGTATTTATTATTGAGTTAAAGTACTCACATGCATATAAGTGAGTATATACACATTCATACATATAGAATGTATGTATGTATTCAGTTTGACTTTCACTTACAGTGCGCTACATGCTTGACCACTACACATGGCGGTTTCGACAATGATGCCAGCAATGATGATGTTGACGATGATGTCCAATATGGTTCCACTATGCCATAGTAACGTGGCAATTTTCGATATTTGCGACGCCTGTGGAATTTTATGATATTATTATAATTAAATTCGTTGCCAGTGCTGCTGTAGTCGTCGTCTACTGCTGCTTCTGCTGCTGCGATTGATGCTGTTGCGGCTGCTCTGCTATTACTGCAGCTGCTGCTGCTGCTATTGTTGTTGATTATTTGTTTGTCGTCGTCATCATCATTATCATTATCATCTTTGGCATTGCCATTGTTGCTGCAGCTTTTATTGTTGTTGTTGTTGTTGTTATTGTTGTCGCCAACATATTCACAATATTTCTGATAATAATTATTACGTTGTGCATGTTGCTGATGACGTTGTTTACGTTGCTGTTTTTGTTGTTGCGTTGCCGTTTGCGATTGTTGCTGTTGCTGTTGTTGATTTTGTTGCGGTTGTTGATAATCATGCGTAAGCGTATAAGAGTAACAACGTAAACGTTCCGCGAGCGCACAATCAGTCAGAAAAGATTCATCGAATTGAGGCATTGCATAACGTCGTCGTCGTCGTTATAGTCGCGGCCGCGTTTGTTGTGTCGATTAATTAGAATACAATAAAAAAAAAAAAAAGAGTTACGATGACGGCGTAACAATAAAAACCGGTGTAAACGTTTTATTGCAAATTTTATTTATTACAAATTTTTTTTAATCACCAAAAAAAAAAAAGGCACCAAATTTGACTGCACTTCACGGCACTGCGTATATTTTATTTCTTATCGTGCAATAACTTTTTAATATTTTTTTCGTTATTTACTCAATCTTTTGCGAATTTTTTTTTTTTTTGTTTTTTGAGATAATTTTTAGTCAGTTTGTCAGTCATGCAGTCAAGTCAGTCCAATCAGTCAGCGCGTTGCGGTTTGTCATTTATTTTTTCGCGTTTGCCGTTGTCATCATTGTTGTCGTCTTCACTCGAGACTGTTGGAAAGCGCACTGAACTATGAAAATCCGCAAACGGCTGAAACAGCTACAACGGCAGCAGCAGCAGTCATAGTCACCACTCTGCTGCCACAATCACAGCACCATACACTCTGACAAATTAAAAAAAAAAAAACGCTAAACAAAACAACAACGCATCGCGTTAGATACTCGCAAAAAAAAAAGAAAAATATTAAAAAAAGATACAAACAGCAGCAAGCAGCAGCAGCAACGTAAAAGCAACAACTGCCGCATTCAGATTCAGTTAAAATGCCATTTGTTCGTCGCTCGCTCTCGGCTAGTTTGCTAACTTAGCTCGCTAGCTAGCTGACTGGGAGCTGGCCTGCTGCTCATTTTGCGCACAGCATTGCCGGAGGCCGAACGCTCCCAACTGGCTTTCTTCTGCTGCTGCGGCGGCTACTGACAATGTGAGCAGCAAGTGGCTCTTTTGGTCAACGTAAAAGTTTCAAAAAAAAAAAAAAAAAAATTGATTAGTTGTTTTGTCCATTCCATTCCATTCGAATGCTATGACTGCTGCTATTGCTGCTGCTGCCGTTGTTGTCGTTGCTGCTTCATATGGTGTTGCTTCAATGGCGAGTGGCCAAATAGTTACACAGAAAATAAAGCATGTCTGAGATTGCTCTGAGGCTGCTTATCAATATGCCTGCTTTCTCTCCTCTCTTGTAAGATTTTTTAATAAAAACAAAACTTTTGCTTCGTCTGTTTCCGCGTTAATATTATTAATAATATTGATTATATAATTAATAATAATTTTTTTCAGTGCACAAGCGTACAAAAAAATAAATAAAATAAAAACGCTTCAATAAAATCCATTCACTCGCTCGCTTGTTCGTTCGTTCGCTCGCTCGCTCGCTCATGAGCGCATAATCACTTGAATGAATTTTGTTTTTTTTCTTTTGTTGTTGTTGTTGTATGTACTTATTCAATTTGTAGTTGGCTCGTGACTTGTATAATGCAACAACCTCCCCTCCCCTCCTCTCTCTCCTTTTCCCTTTCTGAAATTCCAGCCTAAAAGCACGCCAGCAGCAGCCAGCAGCTACAATAACAATTGAGTTAACGCTAGGTCGCTGACAGCATAGTTTTAAGTTGAGTTGGATGCTTACATGCACGACAACGTTCACTCTTTTGCATTAGGCAACTGACTCCGGTCCAAAACCGGCGGGTAATAAGTAGGGAACCATAAAAATAAATACAAAAACAAAACAACAAAATATTTGGTTGAAAAAAAAAAAAATATTTTAAAAAAACCAACGACATTGGTTATGTGTATTAAAAAAAAAATAGTGAAATTGCGCTTGAGCACCGAATTTACCTACAACAAATTAACGCAATGCTGCAACAAAAACACGAAAAATTGCAGAAAAAAAAAAATAGTTTAAGGTGTCCCAAGTGTTTGTCTTTAAAATAATTTAAAACAAATTCATGAGACATGAGTTAAACATGAGTGTTGGTAAGCGATGTTAGCAAAAACTGTATAATACAAACGATTGTGCCATCGATTGTTTACCAGCTGACCTAATGAGTTGTGTATTATGAATTAATTCATTAAAAAAATAAAAATAATTGAACTTAATTCAAATTAAATTTCATATTGCAGTAGTGAGAGATTTATTCATTCTTTTTTGCAGTAATCGTAAAATACTAAATTCATTACAAAAAAATTTCAATTCTTTATGAATCTACTCATATTTTAATTGAATTCATATTTTTCATCTAAATAAATCAATTCAAAATTTTAAACATAAATGAATCAATCTAATTCAAATACGTTTAAAGTAAATTTTAACGTTTGGGACACCCCTAAGCAACTAAAACAAATACAAAATTAATAATGCTTGACTAAAAAAAAAAAAAAAAAAACCAACAACAAAAAATATACAAAGAAGAAAAACATCCTCGCGTTATGGTACAAATAGTTACCATTGCTAACGCGTCTGTCTATAACTTTATTACCGCTCTTTCAGCGCCACCCAAAACGCGCACTCCCCAATGTCTTCACTGTTTATGTTTACCACAGCACTTGAAATTCCTTCGGAGAAAGACTTCAACTAATACCAACAACAACAAACCCCAAACTACCTTCTCCTCTTCTCCAAAAATCTTTCACTAATAAAAATATAGAAAATTTAGAGCGCAAACGGTACCAAACGAACAAACTAAAACTAAAAGATGCAGACATAGTCGCGACTCGCGACTGTCTGACCGACCGACCGACCGAATGAGCGACCGCCAATAACCGAAATTCAATTCAAGGCGAAACTCTAAATTGTAACTTGTTGTTTTTGTTGTTGACCAACTTTCCAGACTAGAGAATTTCAAAAAAAAAAAAAAAAAAAAGAAAGAAGAAATATTTTCTAAAAGTATATATCACACAACCGACAGACCGATAAGAACCTGCTCTTTTTCTTCTTCTTCTTTATGTTCTCCTGATTTTCCTGTTGGCAACTCCTTGGTTGGTTGCCGCTAGCCAAATGCTTTTAAGCAATCAATTGACAACAATTGGATTGGCAAAAGTTGCCAATAGGAATTCAATATTCTAAATATGAAAACTTATAAAAGAAATGAGGCTAACAGACAGACAAATAAACACGGCAAATAAATAAATCGAATAACAAATGAACGTAGAGAAGAACCACAAAAGCCTCAAAAGGAAAAAGTTGTACCACAACTAATCGACGAAAGATTCATTGGCCCAGACGTTGAGGAGGAGTGTGTTTGGCAAATTGTTAAAGAACTAGAGTAGAACAAGGGCTGCAGTAACCGCAGATTTTTCTTTAAAATAAAAATTTGATGAAAGCATAAAATATTAATAAGTTGAATAAAGAATATTCATATTTAAATAGAAATACTCAACAAATGCCAAGAGCAAAAATTAAACAAGAAAAAAAAAACCCAAATTATATGCAAAGACAACATTTGGCAAGAATTTAAAATAAAGCGTTACACTATTCAGTACAGGGCCAGCTTTAAAATGGGGCGCTATTAATATTTGTTTGATTATTTATGTTTAGATGAAATTATAAAGTTTATGCCTTCGTAAAAGTTTAAAACGATTTTAATTTTTCAAGAAAGCAATAATTTCTTACATGAAATATATAAATATCATATCGATATTTATTTATCGATACACACATATATACATCGATATTTATTCATCAATATTTTATTGTTAAATTGTGCCAATAAGTTAAAATATCGATTTTTTTATCGTCTCTAGATCGATGTCTGGAATAATAACCTTGATAAATTAGAAAAGGAGTCAATAGAATTGATTTAATATAAACGATTATTTTATCGATTATTATTAATATGTTTTGAGTTGTTTTACTTGCACAGATTTCGATTTCGATAACAAATGACTTAAGCGCATTGTCATGAGGAAATAATTAAAACCGATTGCGGCCTTCTTTGGACCCGGATATTCTTTGCTTTATTATAAACAACAACAACAGCAACAACCGAAAGAAATAAAATAAAAGAAGAACGGCACTTCACTTGTTGTCTCGTTAAGTTCGTTTTGGGAGTGTAGCAACAACTTCAACTTCAAAAACTGGGCTAGGCTAAGTGCTTAGTGCTGTTAAGCGACGCTCAAGTTCAGTATGCAGAAGACTACGACTACTTCTAATGTTGTTGGACCGTACGATCTTTTTTTTTTTTTTTTTTTTTTTTTTTTAAAAGCCCAATGTATGCCAAAGTCTGTAGAGAATAAATAACGAAAAAAAAATAAAAAAAACCGTATAGCAAAAATAGCACAAATTTTTAGAAAAAGATACATTCTCGAATATACATATCTGTTTACGATGGGGTGTGGGGGGTATTGGGGACATAACTTGACTTACATATTCATAAGCAAATTGCGCAGCATTTCATGAAAATCAAGTTTAAGAAAAAACAAAAAAGACAAATTTATTTGTAGTCGTCGACTTCATCGGCGTTCATCGCATTTTCGTTGTCACTGTCAGTGTTGCGCTGTTGCTGCTGTAGCTGCTGTTGCTGCTGTTGCTGTCGCTTGTTAACATTAAAAAAAAAATATAAAAAAAAAAAAAAAAAAACAACGAGCAAGTTCATGGCTAAATGCAGCACGCGGCTGTTTGATAAAAAAAATATAAAAATAATATCTATATTTATACGATATTATACAGCTACATTTGTAGGTATACTACTTTTGTAGTCGTATAAAAGAGAACAAACCCGATAACAGCCAGAAATACTAGAGAAAATCCCATACGCAAATATACGCGTTTCCCCGTTTTAATATTTGTCATAGTGTGCGTCGTCTTGTCGTCCGTCCCCCGTCCGTCCGTTGTGCGCCAATAATAGCAGAACATTTATTTTTATATCCGCTACACATAGTGTGAACTGGTATATTCACATTGGCTGAAAGTTTGTAACGCATTGAAAAAAAAAGGTCATACACCCTACAAACTATATATATTTTTGATCAGCTTGATGAGACGAGTCGATTTAACCATATCCGTCTGTCTATCTGTCTTTATATTTCAACGCAATTCATTCATAGAATATTAGAGATATTTAGTTGAAATTGGAAACTTAAGCTTTTCTCGGCAACCACTAAGTTAAGTTGGCCCCTATGCAAAAAAAAAACCGCTCAAGTCATCCTATGCATACACCATAGATATGATAAGAACTGGGCCATTTTAACATATAGCCTTATTCAAACTCATCTACCATTTTCGAAATTAGTGATTATCTTTTCAAATAAATTTTTATAATCTTAAAATTCTCAAACAGTTTATGCATATCAATTTAGGAGTTACTGCGTGATCGGTTGTCTTTGTCCAACTTGTGTTGAAACGCTACAACTGGTTCGTGTGGTACATCCACATTTTTTATAAAGCATATTTTTCATTTCCCTTGATGGCGTCTCACATCCGATCATGTAGAAACTGTATTGTTATGCTTAAACTGTTTGAGATTTATAAGATTATAAAAATTTATCAATATTACAAAATTTAATTTTTTTGAAAAAAAAAAAAAAACCTTATCAATATTGTGTCTAAACTTGGACTGTAACAGCCCATTGACCTCACCCAGTTTATCTCGAAGTTCTATCTAAGCCATTAATGATCACACAAACTATTTAAAGATTCGCCAGATGGGTATTTAAACTTCCTACTAAACTATTTCGTTACTTGTTGCCTTTCTGAGTAGTGATGGGCGTCGGGTCGGGAATCCCTTGGGGTTTTCAGTTATCGAGACCCAGCGGAACACACGGGATTCCCGTTCCAACGCCCATCTCTATTTCTGAGGCATTAAATAAAGAGAAGAAAATTGTATTTCGTTTTAAGAAATATAATTTTGTGATAAAGTTAATTGTAAATACATATTCAAACTATGCTTTTGTCACGTATGTAGTTCTGTGAGTGATTTCTATTCGATTGTTTGCAAATAAACTCTTTATTAACATTACTAAGAATGCAATAGTTCTATAAATAAAAACGTGTGTAGGTGTTGAACATAAACCATTGATGACGCACAGACTGTTGCATTATTAAGAAATGAAAAAAAAAAAAAAAAAAAAAAAAAACAGAAGCAACAAATGAATTACAAAAAATCTACCGTTGTGGCGTAGGCTACGGTTACAGTCAAAATTACTTCTATAAATAGTCTTCTTTCGCATATGATAAATACGAATGTCCTGGAACTCTATACGAGTATAACCAGGCAGCTAGTAGGCAGGGAGCCAGAGCCACCCAACCCAATTAACTACCAACACTGATTGTAAATATAGCCCAAACAAAAATTATTACAGCAGCAGCAGCATACAAGTACGAATAAATCTATAAATAATCTTTGTACATCATTTTCAACAGAATTACAAAACGATTCAAGTTATTTGTGCAATGTACAATCGAGTATGTCACAAACATGTAGTCGCAGCAGTCGGAGGCATAACCAACCAACCAACCAGTCAACTAGCCAACAACAATTGCAAAAGCAAAACTGTCAACCAAGCAGCCAACTGTACTGATAACATGAATGATGATGATGATGATGAAGACTGCCACATTCTGAGAATGTACAATACTATTTATATGCATGCATGTAAACATATTGTATCTTTATATAAATATAAATATATGTTACAATATACTCGACTCGTACGAGTACGAGTATATGAATCTACTAGGAGAATGATAATAATGATGATGATGACGATGACAACAAGAAAATATTGAAAAGCGTGCAAAGGATGTGATTTGCTTGCCATTCCGTTTACTGTCTCCGCCAATTCATTTTCATTATTTAACAAATGTATCCATCCATCCATCCTTCATTCATGCAAATAGGAAGAAAATATTGTGTAGGTGTCTCTCTGTAAATCTACATGTCCGTCTGTCTGTCCGTCTGTCTGTCCGTTTTCTGTGTATTACAAATCTACGTATTTGTCTTTATTGACGATAAATTGAAAATTTATTGTTTTCCATTTTCAGAATACAAATTTATTTGCACAAAAGAAAGTTTAAAATAAAATAATTAAATTAATTAAAGTTATTTTAAAAATAGAAACACAATATTTTTATACTTCATGTTAACTATGAGACTTATGACATTTGACTTACAAGTTTTGTTTACACTCGTGACACTATAAAATGGTTATTATCAGTTTTTAAAATTATAACGACGCATAAAAGAAGCTATCGTAGATTCCATATATGTACATATATATTCTTGATTAGCACGATAAGACTGGTCGATCTTGTCATCTTCGTCTGTTTTTAAGAGATCGGTATAAAATTCGACACGCCCATACAGAGCTACCGCCCATTTTTTTGAGTTTTTATATGAAAAAGAAATTATAATCCAATTTTTTTTTTTTAAGAACATTATTGTTGCATATTTAGTTTTAGTTTAAAATTTAGACTATTTGCTTCTTATATCAACACCAATGTGGATTGTATTAAATCATTGACCACCGCACACACAATACATTTTACAAAATACTATCTACATAATACATATATAAGCTTGTCGATGTTTCGTCTGATGTGTATTTGAGCTTTGGTTCTACCGAAGTTTCTCGACTTTTTTATAATTATCAAGATCAGACAGACAATAGAATGGAAAATCAGACGGACATGGTTACAAAAAAAAAAAAAAAAAAAAAAAAAATTAAAAATCGATTGCACAAATATTAAGTTGCTAATTAATTAATTATAATTTCATTAGCAAATAATTACGTATGATCATTTTTTTTTTTTAAACGAACGAATTCCCTTAAGCATTTAATGATGCCATCCATCGTCATCATCATTTATCATCAAATTATCGATGACAACATTATACTCTGATCTGGCAACGTATGTATGTTCGTTCTCTTTAACTGTCACTGCCTCTCTCATTCTCTCTCTCGCTTACTCTCTTGTTTACGCTGTCTAGCAATTCTTATTTGTTTAAAGGAAAAACAAAAGATCTACACAAAAATTTTAAAGAGAGTATGTTGTGTAGTGGTGGGCGTAAGTTGTGAGTGTGAAACTCGTGCATGTGAAAAAAAAAAAAAAAAAAAAAAAAAACCATAATAATATGATTTGCCATGTGGGGGACTCTTTGCATCATCATCGAAATTGTTGTCATCGTTACAAAAAAAAAAAAAAAAAAAACGACGATATAATCAAACTAATTTACAAAAAGAATATTGCCACTGAAGAAAAAAATAAATAAAAGAAAAACAGAAGCCGCAGCAGTTGTTCTCCTCTTTTTTTTTGCTTTCCTGTTATCTACTTTTAATTTTTTATTTTAATATTAATGAAGCGTTCAAGGTCACTCAAAGCATCATTAAAAGAAAAATTAAAAAGAAATGTGCAAAAAAAAAAAAAAAAAAAAGTGAGAGTATAATAAATAAAAACACATGTTTGTATTTTTAAAGGGTGTCTCATTTAAAAGGTTTTTTTTTTGTTTAAATTAGCAGTTTTGCGGATTCTAAAGTCTCATGTTCCGTTTTAGACCATGAACATGGTTCATGGCATTTTATACAAGTTCAATTTAGTGTTGGTAAATGTAGGATACAATAGTATCGATGCAGCAGATTCACCATTATTGACAATTAAAGAGACTACATTTTCAATTATGTTTTTCATTGTTTATATCAAGAATAGAGAAAGAGAAAAGAACTTTGGTTCAGTTTGCTTACACTTTAACTAAGAATAAAAAAAATATTCATTTATAAGTTTCGCGACCCATTTACATATGAACTTATATTTTTGAACCTTCTATTCAACTTGAGATCGTTTATTGAAACTTAATTTTTTATTTCAATAGGAAATATAACAACAATGAAATTTAGAACTGGCCTCATTCGTCAGTGACCTTCGTGTTGGGACTAACAATAATACTTTATCAACATATGTACACACATTTACGGAATATACCATACCATAGACTGTTCGTTCCTTCACGCAATCAAAGCAAAGCTTCTAAGCAAACTTGAATTTTTCGATTGAACTCGAGTATTTTTCAAAGTAAAAAAAATATTTATAAATGAAAGTTTATTATAAAATATTTTAAAATGTTCCTGGAATTTGTTGAAAAGAATACTTTTAATTATGAGAAAATCTATTCTAAATTTCGACACGATATGAAAAAATTGTAAAACACTACAATACGATCAGCTGCTGGCTGTTATAATGTTATCATTAGATAAGACAGTTGTTATCGATTATTGCTTTTGCGATTTTTTTTTTCGAAGATATTGCCCTACCAAACAAAACCCCTTCTTTTTAAATTAATAATAAAAAAAAATAAATAAAAAAATAAAGAAAAGAGAACTTGTAGCTCACAGCTAAAGCAACGCAATAATATAACTCAGCTAATTTTTTAGCTATAAGGAGACCCCCATATACATACATACATACATACATATTAGTATGTATATTGTAGATGTACATATATACAAACAAATAAACAAACACATTACAATAAAATGACATAATTTTTTATGGAAATAAACATAAACAAAAAAATATGTTATTACAGCAACTTTTAGCTTTTGTTTTATTTACACACATACTCGTACAAACATTTGTATATCCAGTACATATATTTTTTTTTTTGTTTAAATGCGTATATACGATATATACACTTGATCTGTTTAAAAATTTTCTTTTATTTTTTGTTTTAATTATTTCACTTTTCAAAAATCTTTTGTTTCATGATTCGAAATAATTTTTTAAGTTTTTTTTTCTTTATTTTTATTTAATTATTATTGTACTTACTGAAGAAAATACTTTAATCATGCAAGTTTTTCACCGAAAAAAATACACCATGATTTAATTTCTTTGCGCTATTTGAAAGTTTTTGCAAATATGTAATTATATAGTATTTCTTTCCAATATTTTATTTATTTGTACTCTATTGGAACACAATAAGAAACTTAATAAATAATTAAAATAAAATAATGAAAGAAAAAAAAAGCGATAGCGTTACGGCACAACTGAGCTCAGCTCGTTTAAAAGTTTACGTTATGACTGACGTCTGACTTGATTGTCTCCAAGTAAGTGTTTGTTAGGCAAAAATATTTATATATAAAAAAATAGAAATTAATATATAAATATCTACACGATACATAATTACTGTCCGAAAACTTAAATAAGGAGAAAAAAATAAATATAGAAGAAAAAAAAAACAACATTTGGTGGCTCCCACAACAAGAAAAAAAAAACACACACTTTAATCGAGTTAAAACGACTACCAGATACAGTATAATTTATGATTTTTAAATGACATACATAGGTACAGGATAATCAGTTCCCCAAGGTGAAGAGAACAGTAAGACAAACAGACGGTTTGTTCTTTTGAATAAAATGGACCCCGGTTTTGTTTTTTTTTTTTTTTTAAGCTTGGTATACTTACGTATTTTGTTGCGCTGATTACGTATATTGTAGTGAATATCGTAGCGCAAATTTATTAATCATGCTGAAAACCTTAAAGTGGGGTTCCCTTTTAAATGGGGAGAGGGGAGTAAAAGTTGGAAATATGGTGGCTCAATATTTTATAGTAGTACGAAAAGGTAGACATATAGACTTATCTATATCAACTCTCCTTTCAATGCTGCTCCGTACTATATAAATACTTTATAGGGTCTATTATTGTTTCTTCCGCCTGTTACATATGTTTGCACAAACTCAATATACCCTTTTATCGTTCAAGTACAGAGTATATACATATATATATAAAAAAGAACAAAGTATCTAAGAGAAGAAGCAGAAGTTTAGTAATGGATGACGTAGTTTTTTCTGTTGTTGTTGTTTTTTTTTTCTGAGTTGTTAAAGCGAGATGCCTGCGCTTGAACATTCTCTTTGAATGATTGTTGCTGAGTGTTAAGCTATTTCCTTTTTTTTTTTTTTTGCGTTTTGTTGTTGTTATTGTAAGTTGCGCGTGTGAGAATGTACGTTGACTGTTGTTGTTATTGTTATTATTATCTTTGTTATTGTTGTTGTACAAGTTTGTCACTTTTAAAGGTGCCGATTGGGGAGCTTTTTTCGATACCAGAGTTCCAAAAAAAATGTTTAATATAAAATAATTAATTAATTAATTAATAATAATAACAGAAATAATAAGCAGTGCAAAATTTTTTTTGTTTTTTTAACCAAAACTTTATTTTCGACAAAGAGACACTTTTTTTTTATAATTATAGCGTGCATATGTTTCGTTTTGGTGCGTTTTTTTTTCTTCTCGAAATTTTATGGCGGTCGAGAAAAAAAGGGAATATGAGGTCACATAGCAACTAAACGCTAAGACCGGCAAAGTTGGTTAGAA
Organism: Leucophenga varia; assembly: GCA_018903435.1. NCBI lineage: Eukaryota > Metazoa > Arthropoda > Insecta > Diptera > Drosophilidae > Leucophenga > Leucophenga varia. The sequence continues at coordinate 1,939,871 of JAEIFJ010002516.1, forward strand.
ATTAGGCATTTACATTTGTAGTTAAATAAAACAAAAACAAATAATACACTCTCACTTTTCTCTACGTGTGACTCTCCTCTCTTACTTTTTCTCTGTTACATTTATTTGCACAAAATTATTATACCCTTTGATTTGAAATTGATGAAATAGATAGCAAAGATTTAGAATAAAAAGAAAATTAAATAATCAAAGAAGAAGATAACAAGTGAAATGAATAAATATGTATGTAGATGTATTTATATTGTATATATTTTCTTCTTTTCTTTTCCTTTTATTTTGTGACAGGTGACAAACAAACAAGTGCGCCAATCAAGAGCATCGATCGATCGCGTGAAAGTGTAGCGAAAGCCAAAGTGCACAATAATAACAAAAAAAAAAACAACAAAACAAAACAGAGAGAACTATAGTAACTAAATAACGGTAAACAAAAAAACATTTTTACTCATTTTTCATTCATTCAATTATTTCCATTGAATGAATACATGTTCGACGTATGTTTCATATAAATAAATGAATGAATGTGCGTGAGTGTGTGTGTGTTTGTGCGTAAAAAATACATAAAACTAAGCAAATTTATTTTAATTAAACAAAAAAAAATATATATATATTTATGTATATATCTTTTTTAAAAAATATTTATTATCGTTTTTTTTTTAATCATGGTTCTTGTTTAGGAATTCACGGATCAAAATCTGAGCAGTTATGTACATACATACATATGTAAATATGTTTGTATATACAATAATGGATCCATGAATGAAAGCAGCTGTAGACGACTTCATGAATTTAAAGCACATCTAGGCACATATGTACATAGCTGGGTCACACTTAAAGTTTTTGTACTTTATTGATCCTTAGATGTGAAAAATCTCTGCCTAACAGTAAACCATGGTGATGTGATGGTGTATGCAAAGCGGAGGAGCTGGAGAAATTTAACTTATAGAAGGTATCATGACAACCTAGTGTATAGTAAGTACTTTGTGTCTGTAACTCTCAATGTAAAATTTAAGTGTCACTCTCGTATTTTCATTTATGTAAAGTTTGGCTCACCCTCATCAACATTGTGATCATCATCATTACAATTCAGGCAATCAACGCCGACTTCAAAAGCAGCGGTTCCAGCATCATCGGCACTAGCTGCACGCTTGAATAGACGCGGTTTACGATTTTTAAGCCGCAAACGTAGTTCTGCGCTTAAAACACGCATTTCGAGAGTAATTTAAACTGCAATAATTTTATTCCAGATAATTTTTTTTTTTTTTTTTTTTTTGTTTTTGTTTGTTTTGGTTTTCCAGCTCAACCACTATATGGATTAGATTTTCATTTTTACACTTTTGCCGAGTTTCTATTTTTTAACCACATCTCGGATCTCGAATGATAGCAAATGAGGAGTGGAGTAAAAAAAAAAAAAAAACTAGATCAACAGCAACATCGGCTTTATTATTATTGGGCGCTCCCTTTAAGTTGCGATTTGCTCCACTGGCGTTGCTGCTGGAATACTAAAGTACTTCTTCTCTTTCACTCACTCACGTACGCACTTACTTGCGATTGTTTTGTATCTATTCATCACTCTGGCATGTGCTACAGTGGAGTATAATTGCACATTACTACTTCGATATACAATAAAAATTCTATTTAAAAGTATTTAAAAGCGATTTTTACAATTGCTTTATTTTATTTTAAAAAAAATTACAAAATCGAAAAAAAATGTAATTTACACGTTCATTTGGGTTTATCAGAATATTTTTTAGTTGTTTTGAATGTTAGACTAAAAATCGAAACTTTTTTTCTTTTTTTTTTTTTAAACTAAATTTTGTTAATCCTAAGCTTAGAGCAATGAACGTCTCTACAAAAGTTGTTAACTGAATAATAGCTTTATATATGATACATACATATATATATGAAAGTTTTTTTATGTAAAAGTTATATGCTCTAGTGAACCGATTCATACCAATATGCATAAGAAACATGCAAGGCAATTCAATAACTAAATTATATAATAGAATAAAAAAAAAAAAAAAAACATTTTTTTTAAGCTTTAATTGAATTACAGAAACGGACGGACGGACGGGCAGACAGATAGACAAACAGCCAAAGACGATTGATATAAAGACGCAATTTAGATTATAAACTTTAGCCCCAACTAGTGATGGGTAGTTTACAAAATATATATCGATATCTTTTGAGATTTTAAAAACTCGTTAATAACGAATCTAATCGAATAATGTATAATTACGAAATAGTTTTGAAGCTATAAATATCTTCATTTTTGAATAACAACAATTATATTACAATTATTTTTTTATTAAGAGAACACCAACTAACGCACTTTACATAAGATTTTTTTTTATGTATTAAAGAAAATATTAATCGCGGTACTTATTGTTTTACTTATTTAATAAAAAAAAAAAAATTACAGAAAACTTAGTTACGCTAACGAAACGCTCAAGTTGTATACCACTGACGATCACATGGATCACGTCGGATCAGTTAAACGTTTTAGCTTAAAATCTAATCAACACCTCGCACAGCGCATTCGACCGAAGACCGTATTTGATGCGTTCAGTGGAAAATTTCGCGTACAACTGCGGCTATGCATGGCAGTTTTTATTTACCTTTTTTTTTTTTTATTGTATTTTAGCTTAAAGTGAAATACAATATTGAGCAAAAAAAAAAAAAAAAATAATACAATAATAAAGAGAGATAGAGAGAAAACAGTAGTAGTAAACTGACGGACTGACTGACTGAGTTGTTACTAACTTCTAGCGACAATTTGCGAATCGTAGATATCGTAGATAGTAAATATACACACAAAACGTACATACATATTCACTCAAGTTGTTTATTTATTCACCACGTAGACGTAGGGTAAATATAACGCAGTGGGAGTAAAAGCAGTTTGTGGTTGATGAAAAGAGAGAGAGAGAGAGAGATAATGAGCGAAGAGATAGGGAGAGAGATCACTCAAGTGGGGTAGTCACACAGTTAGTCGTAAATTAAGTACGCGACTGACTCGACTTGAGTCCGCATAACTTATCTATTACTCAAATGCTTAGAGAAGGGTTATATGTACATACTCGTATGTACATATATACGAGAAGGTATGGTTTAATAATTTTCGTTAAGACGAAAAATGGAATAGAGAAACCTTAACGTCAGATCGAAAAAAAAATTTTACCGCGAAAATAAAAAAGAAAAGCACTCTATGGGATTTTATAGATTGTGGATCTTCTTAAAAGTACAATTCATTAAGTAGAAAACCCGAAGTTTTACGAAGGGGAAATAACAACCAGCTCATACAAAAAGAGGGTTTTAAAAGAACAGTTTTTTTAATGTATTTAAAAAGAATGTGAAATTGGAAGTTTTTGGAACTAAATCAGTGGTGAAAAAGTGTATGTATTTTTAAATCCGTACTGCAAATCGAGGATATATATCTATCGGTTATCCGTTTACTATAAGACCTAAAACTTTAAACTTAGATCATGAAAAATTATGTCAATCCAATGTAAATTGATTTTGTATTAAAAAAAAATCGTATTTCTTTAAAACGTCAAAACAATATAGAATGTAAACTTTTAACTCATATCTTGCTCAAGTGATTTTGTGATAGATGATAATGATGATGTTGACGATAATAATGATGACAATGAGCAAAACGATGACAAAAAAAAAAAAAAAAAACAAACAGACAGACAGACAGACAGTGGCGGACTGGATTGATAATGCTTTAAAACGACACTTGTACTCATCATCTGTGTGTCAAGCTAAGTACCATGATTAGGTAATTTGTGTTCATTACGTTTAGCTCTCAATGGCAGCTAATCAAGAAATGCTTTGTGTTTACCGCATTATTTAAAGACGTTAATTGAAAGTCAAATATTTTTTATTCCTTATTTTTTTTTTTGTGTGTGTTTGAAAAACTTATTAGGGCAAAAAAATAGTAAAATAGAAGAAAACAAGAATTTTTATTCTTCTCATCAAAAATGAATAGTCCGCACCTGTTTCTCTCTTAATAACACAGCACTATGACAGATTATTTAAAAAAAAAAAAATTCGTGACTGCAATAAAAAAAGAAGGTAAATATTTAAAACGAAATATTTAACTAAATATAATACAGTATGCTTATCTTATGTAAAATATTATTATAGATTATAAAAAATATACTGGAATTCTGTGTACAACACCTTTAATGATAACCAAACTGCAATCAGCAGATTTATTTCATTTCAAAACAGACCGATTACTAAAACCAATCAGAGTAAAAAAAAAAACATTCTAAATCGAAATTGAGAACACAAACATTCTTACATGTAGCAGCAAAATTTATTTAATAATTAATCAAAGCAATTAAATGAAATTAAAAATACACAAAATGACTAAAGACTTTCGTAAGATATTGTATTTTTGTTGCTTGCTAACATTTGTATCTGTGTTGTTAAATAGTATCTTACTCGTATAATAACAATCAACGTTATCTCATTGATAATACTTACTACCTACGACCACTTTAGCGTTTTGTTATCAAAGTGAATAAAAGGCTGTCTCACATATGTATGTATCGTATATGTACGAGTTGGTATGTAGATTGATTAGGTGCATAGTTACTTTGTAAACACCTCAACCTCATAACACCTACTAAGCTATTGCCTCCTTTAATTGCATAATCGACCAATCGACCATTTAACCGACCGACCGACGGACGGACGGACGGACCGAACAAGCGAACGACCTGACCTTTCACACTTTCAGTATACGAGTATGTGGCTGAATACATACATACATACATATGAACATGTGCATATGTAAACTTGTGTCATACACAGTGACAGGCAACATGTAAAAGCTTATTAACGCCTCAGCTTGTTGCTCAATACCCACATAACCTAAAACTGTCTGGTTTATTCTTTTTTTTTTTTTTTTTTTTTTTGTTCATTCTTTATGTTGTTTTATTTTAACGTGTTCTTCTTCATCTTCTTCTATTTTAACATGTTATGAAACTAAATTTGTTGCAAGTAATGTGCCTAGTTTTATTGTTTTTGAGAGTACACATATGATACATGGAATAGCACTGCTCTGACGCTTAATACAAACTGCGAAATAAAAGCTAAAACGCAACTAAAAATATATAATTCTACACGATAGAGTGTTTGGTTCGTTATTCACCTACTTTTTATAGTAGTACAAACGTTGGGACAAGATGGAGAAGAGGCAGTTAAAAAATTGTATTTTCAGGATATGTTTTAATGGTTCGAAGTGGAAGTGGACAAGGGGCACCGGAATCCGCGGGATAATTGTAAAGAATGTCGGAATGGGCGGGATCGGAAAAGATTTTCAAAATTTACCATCGGAACGGAATATTGAACTAATTTTGACATTTCCGAAATAAAAACTAACAAAATATTCAGTTCTTCAATCATTAAACCCATGGGACAGTTTTGAAAAAAAAACCAGGTTGGGCGCGAAAGGGACACAAAAAATTATGCCTTTGAGTAGACGGGAATATTTAGTCCTGTGCCCCATCTCTAGTTAAAATTTTTCATAAAAAAACTAAAATTTTTGTGGTAGTTTTGTAGGACAGCCTTCAACTTATTATTTGAAATTATCTGGAGAAATAAGTTACAAATTTGTTGCCTTCGGCATGGTTACATACATATATCAACTTTATACTTTCTGTCACGCCTACTTCTGATTACCTGTTACTTACTTTGGCTTAATCCTGATATAATCAGGTTTAAGGTATACAAAAAAAAAAAAAAAAAAAAACAAATACAAAAAATACAAAAAAAAATGATAGGCAGAGAACAAAAATATTACAAAATCAAAGGAAGTGCCTGCCAACATTAAAGTAGAAGCTAAAAAAAAAAAAAATACGCACTCACACATACACAAACATTAGTAAATTAAATTTTTATGTCTGGATGTGTGTGTGTGTGTGTGTACACAAAAATAAAATTACTACAAGCAGCATACACTACGCTGCTGAAGCAGAATATAAACGAAACGAGAGGTGTCTGTATTATCCCTACTCTTTATAATGTAATATACCAAATAAGACAAAACTCCCCCAACACTGAAAGGGAGGAAGAGACGAAACAAATGCGAGGAAGCGGAAGCAGCAATAAAATAAGAAGAAACATGCATACATACATACCCAAGCAGAAAAAGGAAAAGCAACAACAACAACAACAACAAAAGTAAATGCTGCAACATTATAATACACAGTACAGCATATTTCTTAGTCTCTCTGACACTCCTCCTCCCTCTTCTATGCTGTTATGTTAGTTGACTTTCTCTCTCTTTATTTTTTTGTTTTGCTGTTTGATAGAACACACAACCGAAGAAAGGAATAAGTCAACAAACACGAATAAACATCATACATACACATATATAGTATTTTATAAATACATATATACACTGATTAACAACAAAATAGGTACAACAAAAAACCAAAAAAAAAAAAAATACATAAATTAATTGCACTTGAGCTTTAAAGTTCCATGGAAGACATTCCTGGAATAGAAAAGTTATTTTTAAATGCTGCCAAAATGTTACATTTCTGTTTTATTTTAGCAGCATTTTCCGCATTTGTCATTTGTAGATTTTTTTGTCTATCAGCTGTTTAAATGCATTTACATTTTTTAAATCCGTTCAAACAGCTTTGACCACCTGTCCCGCCAGAAGATCTTGATTCCAATCCAATTGGATTTTGTTGCGTTCAAAATTTTTTTAAAAATTCATGAAGATCCACAATCTACAAAATCCCATTGGGGCGTAGATGTTTTTATTAGCGGTCAAAGTTTAAGATGATCCAATGTTTGTTTATTCTGAGGGATCAAATCCAAAACGTGTACTTTTCAAAAATAGTTAGCACTATTTATAATTACATACATATTTACGTATTTATGTATGTGTGTATCTAATTAGTTGGGTGATAATGTATCCAAAGCGGATAAACTCGTTGTACACGGTTTGCAGACACGCATGCATAGCTTCATTCATTTTCAGCACTGTTCATTTGTCTATCTGTCTGTCCGTCCGTCTGTCTGTCTGAGTTGTCCGATCGTTCACCGTCAACAATATTTTTTTTGTTTATATTTTTGTTGCGTTGATTTACCGTTAGATGATTTTCAACTTTTGCAAATAGAAAGTGAGAAACACACACACACACACACACACAAAAAAATCTCAAATAAATCACACATCAACAAAAAAAACAACAAAACAAGAACAAACAGCACAAAACGCATAAAATGTAGTAAAATGCGAACGCAAAGAAAAAGTCGTAAAATCAGCAGACTAAGACTGACGACGAAGATGAAGACGAAGTAAAAGTAAAGCAGCAAAGCCAAATGGAGTTTTATATACAAATGTATAGTCGGGGGGTGTGGGACACTAATGCAGTATTGCAGGCAGGTACGGAGGCATGCCGCAAGCATTGCAATCTCCGGAATGAGACTCTGTTGCTACTGGAGCTCCAGCATCAGCATCAACAGAGCAGTCTAAAAGGAAACAACGCCATCAAATCAAACAGAGAGTTAGTGATGGAGAGAGAGATAGAGAGAGTTTGAAAGGAGAGCGTATGCAGCAGGCAGCCCTTACTGAGAATTCAGTTGTTCTGTTCTGCTCTGTTGCTGTTGCTGTGGCGGCGGCTGTTGCTGTCTGGAAGGCGTTGAAAAATTAGGGTGTACCTACATATTTTTTTTTTTTTTTTTTTTTTTTTTTGTACACTTCCTAAAGGTTATAAATAAACTTGTTGATAAAATTGTAAACTATTTTTCCGCATTCCGGCAACATTGCCTTTGCTTGCGGCATTGCTTCTCAGGCTTCTAATACAAAATTACAGAAAAAAAAAGAATGATTCCTGATTTGAATTTTAATACATACAAATATAAAATAAATCTCAGCTAATGCAACTAAACTAAAGTTGGAAGGAAACTACAAATATATGTACGCACGTTGGAAATCATGGATAAAACAATAAATAGTAAAATAGAAGTTAAAAAAAAAATGAATTTATCTTCACCGGTAAATGTAGTATGCCTGATTTTATGGTTTTAAAGATCTATGTAAATAAATATACCAGAGGATTAAAAAAAAAAAAAAATTATTAGTCTTCATCAAAACACCAATTAGTCGTCCATATACAACATTGTCAGTTAAGATTCCAAATTTACTTTTGTAGACTTCAACAGTTTCCGAAGGTGGAATGCACAACTAGAAGACATTTCAAGACAGTTGAGAACATTTGAAAATTGCGAGTTATTCAATAAAAACGACTCGTATCAAAAACCGAGTTCCAGTTTTCCAGTTTCGTAAAGTTTCTGCTATTTCCTACATGATTGGTTTCTTCGTTTCAAAAGGTAACTCATATTTTTTTTTGTCCGATTGTCTGGACCAAAAAGATCTTGGATGAATCATTTTTGTAATTTTATTTATCTTTTTGTTTTGTTACAGTAAAAATGCAACAGCAGAAGCTGCAGCGATGGTATGCGGCTAAAATATTTGAAAAAAAAAAAAAAAAAAACAAAAAAACACAAAAATAAAACAAAAAAACCAACCAAAACAACAAGAAAGAACGCTGCAGTCAAGTAGGCTCGACTATGAGATACTCTGTACATAATTTTTATGAGACTTATGTTATACCCTGCCTTGGTATCATTTTTTTTTTTAATAAAAATATTTCTAGTTTTATTTTTACAAAAAATGTTCATGCTTGGTAAACTTTTCATAAAAGTTTCAAGTTTTACTTTAAATGGGTGCTATAAGTTTTAGTCGAAACTTAGTTGAGTTTCGGGCATAAGGAATAAAAAAGTATTTCAAAAAAGTTCAAAATTTGAGGTATATTTGTAACAGTCTTTGAGTTTGTAAGGCTCTAGGAAAAACATTTTATAAGTGAACACTTGACAGTTATGTAGAATTTTCGGTACATAAGGCAGACAAAAAGACGAACGGACGTATAGAATAAAAGACAGACAGGCACAGCTAGAACGATTCAATTCTCCAAATTGATCGAGAATATGTACTCTTTGTAGGGTTGATCATGGCTTTTGCTGCCTGTTACATACATTTGCACAAACTTAATATACCCTTTCAGCCTTCGCATACAGGGTTAAAAAAAAATATGAAGGCATGCTATGCGGCGTGCGGATTCTGTGTTCTTTTATTGCTCTTTTTAAACACACACACACATACACACACATAAAGACAGCCACACGTACATAAATGCACCCACTCTTCTTATTATAAATACATACATACATACATATTTATGCAGCACATGTATATATGGGTGTGTTTGTGTATGTTTTGTAGATGGCATAAAAAGGAATCAACGAGGGAGGCTAGTAGAAAAAGCAGCTTAATTTTACGTTTTTTTTTTTTAATTCATTGCATTTAACTTACCAGTTTTCTGCAGGACACTCATTTTAAGCTTTTTTGTGCTGAGCCTTTTCGTGGTAATCGCCGACGTCGGCGCTACTTTCTTCGTCGTCGTTGTTGTTGTTGCTGCTGCTCCTGTTGTTGTTCTTAAAGAAGATGTTGATGCTGCTCCCGCTGCAGTTGTTGTTACCGTTTGTCCCGCTGCCTCCGCCGCTGTCACCGTCGCTGCCGTTCCAAACAACACCTTTTTCTTATTCTTCCCGCTGAGCACGTTCATTCAGTTGCTCAGTTATTGCCGACTTTTGCCGTTGCACACAATTAAACAAATTTGATACAAAATGCACACACACAGAACGCACAATATGAAAGCCCACTCAAAATTTAATAAAATTCAAAAAAAAAAAAAAAAAAAAAAAAAAAAAAAAAAACTTTTTTTTTTTTTTGTGCCTTGATTTTTTTTATGTTCTATATTGCACACACACACACACATACACACACGATTTGATTTAATAATAACGCGCTTTACAACGTTTATAAATACATAATATACTCCTTTTTGTTTCGTTTTTGCTCAGTAGTATATATGTACATACATGTATATATATAAATATATTTATATAGTTGTTGTTGTACAAATATATGTAATTATGTATATATATTTATGTATATTAAACATAGCATTTTGTTGTTGCTGCTTGCGCTTCTTTTGCTTTGGATGATTTTCGCTGCCGCTGCTTTCGCTGCTGTGCTTCTTGCTGCTGCTGCTGCTGCCGCCGTTGTTGTTGCACATTTTCTTAAAATTTATTTTTTACTATGAAATACGCGCGCAACAAATTTGCACATTTTTCTAATGTTTTTCTTCTTTTAATAATTTTGTTTTTTTGGTTCATTTACACTCACATTTTTTGGTTTTGTTTATATTTTTTATTTAGTTTATTCAAAAAAAAAAAAAAAAAAAAAAAAAATAATATTAAAAATAATCGTTTGAAACACATTTACGGAGCGCAGTACACAGCATTTTCACTTCACTTCTCGTGTTTTCTGCTCAGACTGAGCTGAGAGCAGACCAGAGAACAACTTTGTTGTTGCGCTAGTGCTGGAAAGTGTTTTACTCGCTTTACTGGTCATGTCGCATAGTGCATGTCATGTGCTCGTGGCTCAAAAATACCAGAAACTGTGATCAAAAATACCAGATGTCGGAAAAATACCAAGAAATGTGATCAATACCAGAAAATGTGATCACGGACCGATAACGCCCAAAAAGCGGACCAATATCACCGATAACACACGAAAAGTAAACCGATATCACTAAAAGAGAACCGATAGTTCAATAAAAGCCGAACCGATGACTAAAATACCAAAAATGTTCTCACGGACCGATAGTGCACGAAAAGTGGACCAATGACTATTTATCGCGTTCGATAGCAGCAAAATAACCGTTACCGCTCTACCGTTGCGTTATAACGATTAGATTGACTTATGCCGATTGAGCCGCGTTTTGTTATCGCGTTACAATTTATCGAAAACGCGGACGGTGTTTCTGCATTTTGCGTTAGGTTGGGTTAAAACAGCTATTTTGTTTGTTTGTAGTAAAAAATTGACGGTTAAAAAATTTTTTTTTTTTTTTTGAAATGCAGATTTTTTATAACGAGTGATTTAGGGGTTCCTTTTTGCCAAAACCTACCGTCGAATATTCCAAAGTTTTCACTAAGAAAATAATAGTAATTTAAATATAAGACAAATTAAGATGACTCCATAACGGCTGTCATTTCATATACATTTTTTTTCGGTGTATATATAGATATTTTTATATTTTTTATTCATATACAAAAAAAAAGAGAATATTAACAATATTAAAATATTTTATACAAGCTTATTTTTATTTTAAAGTCACATGAATAGACTTAATTATTACTTAAAAAAAAAAAAAAACAAATTTTAACAAGCAATTTTCTTGAAATTACATTTCAAACGCCCTTCGTCTTTCCGTCTGTTTTATTTTCGTTTATTATAATATTGTTGTAATTATTTTTCCAATATACAAAATTCACTGCAAATTCGTTTGTACTTTCGAGTTTTTTTTTTAAAATTTTTTTTTTTATTTTTATAAAATTGTATTATAGATATTTCTGGGCGTGGCGTTTTATTTTAAATAAAAAAAAAATTTAAAAATGAAAATATTGCACAAAATTCATTTAAAATCTCATTAACCGCAACAAATAATTTTTCAATAGCCAAACTTTATGCATTTTTCGCCATTGTATTTGCCATTGTAATTACGTGAACCAGTGTTGCCATTTGCGGCATTGCCAACATTGCTATTACGATGACTGTTGCCATTCTTAAGAATACCGCCACCGATATTACCATTTGCTGTTGTGTTGGATGTTGTTGTTGTTGCGCTGCTGCTGCTGCGTATTGCTGTTGCATTAGTGTTGCCAGTTTCAAAAACTCCATTGCCGCCATTACTATTTCCGTTAATGGTAACACTTTGTAATTTTCGTGTTAATTGTCCTACATTATTATCATTTGCATTTGCATTTCCATTTGCATTTCCATTTCTTTGCTCATATTCTCGCTGCTGCAGTACACAATGACTTTGATGCTCCATGGTGCGTTGTTTGAGGTTTGAACGTGAAAGTGTATTCTGTAATTCTGTTTGTAGATTATCTGGTTTATTGCTGCTGTTGCTATTATTGTTGCTGTTTGATGTCGTCATCAATTGATTAGCATTGCCAATAAAATCAAATTTAGCAGGCTTACGACGTCTATCGTTCTGTTGCGTTTGTGTCGTTTCATATTCGCCAATGGTAACCGCACCTAAACGCACCAATGTTGTACGTTGCTGTTCAGTTTGAATTGTTGTTGTTGTTGTTGTTGCTATTGCTGCCATTAGTTTTCGTACGATTACTAATGCGATTTTTTGTATTGGCTGCTGCTGCTTCTATTCCTGCTGCTGATGCTACTCCTGCTGATGTTCCATTGCCATGACGCATTTGCACTTGATCATAGTAATCTGGTATCGGCGATGTTGGCGGTCGTATACGTTGCGTTGCATTCTTGTTGACTGTCTGTTGTTGTTGCTTTTGCATAATTTGATTTTGCTTTGTTGTATTTGCAAATTGTGGCGGCTTTTAAGTAAAAAAAAAAGAAAATTAGAAAAATTAGAAATTTTTTTTTTTTTAAATATTTGAATATAATTCTTACCGGTGGCGGTATGCATACATCTGCTGCTGTTGTGCCGTTGCCATTGTTATTTACATTTGCAGCTCCATTTCCGTTAATATTGTTCTGCTTCATTATGCCATTCATTGAAGATTCACGTTTGTTGCGTACACAAGTCTCATCTGCCATCATTGAGGTGCGTCTGAGTGTTTCTTCGCGTTCCTGAAAAGATAAAAACAAATTTTCTAAAATGCAACTTTTTTTTAGGAGGCATTGGTGACCCTATAAAATATATAAAGTATTGATCCGTCCGTCCGTCTGTTTGTCCGTTCGTCCATCCGTCCGTCTGTTGCAGTGCATTTTACACAGAAAATTTCGAAGATATTGACTTGACATTCTAAACTTAAGCAGTTTTTTTTTTTTTTTGTTGGTAGGCACTTTGTATGTCAGAATCAAGCTGCCACGCCCATTTTTAGGTATAGCTCCCATACAAATATTCCGCCGATTTTGAGTTTTTGTACTTATTTATATATGTACTATATATGTATATTCACTCCAATCTGTCCAAAATCACTACCTTGTATCCAATAAATATACAACCGATATGACAAGGATCGCGTTTCTATAGTACAGGCCCCATACAAACTCAGCTTTCGTTTTTTTTTTAATTATTAAAAATTATTTCTGCATTTTAGCTTAAAATTTTACACATATGCTTCTTATTTGAGCTTTAACTTGAGTTGTGCCCACCCAACTCCGTTGCGGAACATAATCTACGTCACTGATGATCATTAAATTTTCGTGTGGCGGGTATTTGAGCTAAACGTTATTCCTTGTTTTATTTCAAATAATAATTTATACCTGATATGTGCACAATGTCACCAAACTACTGCCGGACTTAGCCGGACGCATAGTAACTCTATGTGATGCAATATCGCTGTCGTTCATAATGTATCTTTTTTTTATTTTTAATTTATTTCCGAATTCAATAAATCTTTGTTCTAACTCAAACGGAATCACTTAGTTGACTGAGAACGCAACAAATTTAGCTGCATTTTGCTGCCGGAATTATTATTTGTCTATTTTTGTTCTGGTCTGTTCTTTTGTTTTTGCCATAGAACGTTTTTTTGTTAGATTAGATAAGTTTGAATTGACTAAAGCAAGCAAAGGTATCTTTTTTTGTTTTGTTTTGTTTATTTAATATTTTATTTCGCGTTTGCTTTTGCTTTTTTTTTTTTTTTTATTAAATTCTTTATTATTTTTATTGTTTTATTTAGTTGAAACGCCAAAATTGTTCAAGTGCATGAATCATCATCAAATACCAATCTGTCTATCTGCCTTTCTGTCCATCTGTCCGTCTGTCTGCAGATACTATGTTTGTATTTGTAGTTGTACAATATTTGGAAAGAGTATTTTTTTTTTTTATTTATTCTTTTGGTTTTTTTTTTTTTGGCGACAGCACAGCGCAAACATGTTGCAATACAAATGTTGTTCAAAATGATATCATATCGCAAGTATTTTTACTTTTGTTTCAAACTTTTTTTTATATTATTCTTATTAATATTTGTACTAGTTTTTATCTACTTTTGTTGTAGTTAGACGACGAATGTATTTAATTAAATTGCTTTGAAACTATTTCATTTTAAACGAAAAACACGTAACAAGACGACGACGACGGCGGCGACGACAACGTTCGACGTTCGACGCTCGTCGGTGTTTGTGTGTAGTAATCAGTTGTGTTGCCGTTGTTGTTTGTTTGTTTCTGTTAAGTCGATTGGCTTTCAAATGGCTCAAATGGCTAAAAATGCTTTGGCCAACAAAGCAGAAGGCAGCATGGCATGTATACAGACTGACTGACTGACTGATTGTATGAATGAATGAATGAATGAACTTGAATGATGTGTGCAACAAGCGAAACATTTGCTTAGCTTTTTATGAATAAAAAAACAAAAAATAGTTGCAACAAATAGTGAACGTGTGCAACGAGGCAATGCTAGAACAATATTTTTTTTTTAATATTGTTGCTGCAAAATAAATTTTAAAAAAATTTCTACATTTTTATTTCGAATACTTTTAATTATTTTAATATAGCATTTTTGTTTCTAAAACTTCTAAAATTACTTCAACTGGAATTGTGGAAAACTTGCATTGCAATCGCGTTTCAATCGCAACTTATGTAATTTTTTTTTAATATTATTTTTTTTTTTTTGCAATTGTTATTTCTTTATTTGCGAAAGTTTTATTCTTTTGTGCAATTGAGACTCCACCAAAAAAAAAAAAAAAAAAATAAACAACTAAAAAACAACAACAACAACAGCAGGCGTAGGTAGCTGCTGCTACTTAATTGTAAGCTCCACTATCAAAGAGGTTGGTTTATTTTGTTTCTCTTTCTAATCGTTCTTTTTAGAGATGTTACAATTTTCGATAACACAACGATATTTTTTGTTGAAGATATTTTTTTATCGCTATGACGCGGTTACCGTTTCTAAAAGGAAGGAGTTACGTTTAGGGCCAGCAAGTATTGTCTGAGTATATGGAGTATAGATAATACAGATGTTTGTTCGAAGTGATGGACTTTGCTAGATATACATTTTCCGATATGCATTAGCAAAATTATTGTTTCTCTTTTGCGGCAAACGATTCATCGCGTCATTTTGTGTTGTCGTTTTTGATATATAGTAAGTTGCTAGTTTAGAATTAGGCGTCAAGATAATATAGCCACATTCGTCCGTCTGTCTGTTCATCAGTTCTACAAATCATTTAGCGAAGATTAGTGCAATATTATTTGAACAAATCTCGCAATTTAAGACGTAGATTTTTTTTTATATATACAAAACAAAATATTAAAAAAGTATCTTATATCTTTTATGTTGAAGAATATCTCTCTATGTACGAGTGAGTATGTATCTCTTTGAAGTTGTACATTTACAAAGTGTATATGTATTTGTCTATGTATATCTTACCTTGTGTTCAGTCTCATGGAAACCATTTCGGAACATGCGCTGGTGAGCGCGTTTAAACTCATCCATCAATGCGCTATGTTGATCTCCAACGCCACCGTTGTTGCCATTGGTAATGTTATTGTTGTTGTTGTTGTTGTTACTATTGTTATGATTATTATTATTATTGTAGTTGCTGCTGCTGCTGCTATTGCGTTCGCTACCATTCAAAGTTGTAGCGACGCCAGCAGCGTTACTAGATAAACGTACGCCACCATTCAACAATGCTGCTGCTGTTGTTGCGGCTGAGGATGATAATGATGTTGCTGATGTTGATGCTGTTGTTGTTTGTGCGCGTTTAGACACTTGTCGCAAAATTGTATTATTGCCATTGTTATTGTTGTTGCTGCTGTTTTTATTGCTGTGGTTATTATTATTGTTGTTGTTGTTGCTGTTATTGTGTTGGTAGCTTTGAGCTGATGCGTATATTTTATGTTGCTGCTGCGGATGCTGTTGTCGATCGTTGTCAAGACGATTGTTATGTTCAGCATTATTGTTACGTAGCAATTGTTTTTGCTGTTGTTTCTGAAAAAAGATTTTAAAAAATAATTTTTATATATTTTACCTACAAACACACACACAAAAAGCATTAAAAAAAATAATAATTTTTATTAAGCAATAAAACTATATTTTTTATTTAAAAAGAAATGTAAATAGTACGGTTCACCTTGCAACATCCGTCTGTCTGTACGTCTGTACGTCTGTTCATTTGTCGCTACTCACCTCTTTACGTTTTTTGAGCTCTTCGTTTATGGCACTTGAAAGTATGCTGCCGCTTGTTACACCACCACCACCAGCAACACCACCATTCACACCCACACCCATACCATTTGAATGGGATTCATTGCGATTGGGCGCATTTGTTGCTGCTGTTTTTTGCAGATTGCAATTTTGTTGCACGCAGCGTATATAAATTGCTGCTAACATTTTCAATATCTCTGCTGGCTGCTGTTGCTGTCGCTTTAGAACGTTGAAATTGCTGCTGGTGCTGTTGCACTGTTGTACTCATCAAACTACAAAACGGCGGCGGTGGTGGCGGCAATGGACCATTACTACAATTATTATTATTGTTATTGTTGCTGCTGTTGCTGCTGCTTCTATGCTGTGACAACGTTTTTACTGTATTGCGACGCTGCGCATGCGCATTCGCTGAATTGGCAATATATGTATTATTAATTGAAGTGCCGTTCTCGGATAGTTTTATAATTGTTTTATTTAGTTCCTTGGCTGTGTTGTTGCTATTGCAGCTACCGCTGCTGCTGTTGCTGCTACTGCTGCTGCTTGTATAGTCAGCAGCGTTCGATTTACGTCGTTCATGTTGCCAATTTGTTGTCGCTGTAGTTCCTGCTGCTGTCGTTTTGTTGTTGTTGCACTGGCGGCAGCGGCGGCGGATGTTGCATTTGTTTCTTCACGCACAGCTGTAAGACGTTTGGATTTAATATCCGCCCAGCATGGACTCTGATCACCTGTAACAGAACTTGCTGAACTATTATATCCGCTCGATTCGCCCGGAAAGAGATCACAACCAGCAGCGGTACGTATAATCATATCCAGCTTATTCGAGCCTTTCATAACGGCAACAGCTTCACTAAATAGTACATCGGCAAAATCGATGCTATTTACGCTAAGTATCTGATCGCCCGGACGTAGTCCAGCCTCGCGTGCAACGCTTTTCTCTTTTGTGAATTGTACAAAGATGCCCGGTTTCCAATCGGGTCCCTTGCAAATGCCCAAACCGAGTTTGGTGCGTGGCGCAACATTGAGTACAACATTTATATCCTTGCTGCTGCGATGCTCTGCATGTGTATGTGTCGCCGCTGCGCTGCTGCTGCTACGTCGCTGCTGCTGCTGTTGCTGTTGCTGATGTAGACAGGCAGCGGCAGCAACTGCTGTTGACGTGCTATAAGAGCTCTCCGAAGGCGTATTGCTGACACTGGCCACTTTGACCATATTCCACGACAGACGATCATCGACTTTACTAAAGTTTTTTTTATTATTAATACTTCTTTATTTATGATTTTTTAAACTTTGATTTGATTACTTACTCCTTCATGGGCAGCATACCGACGCCGCGTACCTTTAATATGACACGATCTTGACTGGAGACAAGTTGTATGAATTCCTTATGTACAGCATCGTCAATGCGAAAGCCATTTATGCGCAATATTTGATCACCAATCTAAAGCAAAACAGAAACAGAAAAAAAAAAATTAAATAATTAAATCGAAATTAGAATACTTCAAATCGAAGCGTCTTCATCATCATCAGCAGCAAAAGCTAAACCTAAACCAATTTGCATGCTAGTCACGTGCATTTCGTGCATGCCTTTGCGTACTTGAAGCGACGCACCCAGCTGAGAGCAGGCACAGGCACAGCGCAACTTTCACAGAATTCGAATTCTTAGCGAACGTAAGCGACCTACTTACCCGTAAACCCTTCAGTTCCGCCTCGCTGTTGCGCTCCACATGTGATACAAAGAATCCGGTGCCATGTTCTTTGCCACCGCGCACTGCAAAACCGTACGATGGACTAGCGTCTGGCACTACAAGCACACGACGCTGATGCGGACGCACCAAACGCAAGACGCGTAGTCGCGCACCAGCAGGCATGGCACACCACGATGAGGCCACTGTGGTGGTCAGTGTCATTACATCGCTTGAAGCTGTCGAACTAGTTGTGGAACCACCCGGCATAATGCTGCTGCCACTGCTGCAATCTGTTAGCGTTAACATTAACTACGATTTCCTAATTCAGAGTACGATTTTCAAAAAAAAAAAAAAAAAAACACGTAGTAAGCTGCAAGCAAGCAGAAAATATTTCTTAATTTAATTTATAAAATATAATTTTATTTAATTAATTATTTATAATTAATCGAGAAAAATAAATAAATAAAATTTGGAAACCTAAACATTCCGTTTATCAGGGGTGTCACCGGAAACACTTTCACTAGAGTTTTGGCTACAACTCGCTTTAAAACCAAGATACCGATCTTCAAAACCGCAAAAATCCCTTAAAATGAGTTTGGACTTAAACTATGAGATTTCTGTGACACCGCTGCACCCAGCACCCAGCTGCTTTGGAAGACGACAGCCGCTGTTATTGTGCTCCGCTTATAGCTGCAATTGTCACCGCCGCCACCACCATTATTACCGATTAAATTTAAGAATATATAATAAAAATTTAAAAAAAAAATTGTCCTTAAGCTGAAATTTTATTTAAAATTAGCCACGGCAATGTTCGGGTCTCTAAACGGACAGACGGACATAGCTATTATGACTAACGGAAAAGATTCCATATAAACGGTGGATATATTTTTTAATTTTTTTTTTATAAACGTTGCAGTTTTTGTTGTTGTTGCTGTTTTTGAAAAATTTCAAGATTTATGCGCTGGCGACAAAGAAAAAAAAGGAAAAAAAAACAAAAAAAAATTAAAGAAAATAAAAACTTGAACTTGAAATTGGGTCGCACGCATTTCTTCTTTTTCTTTTTACGCTGTTGTGTATGGCTTTTTATTTTATTTTTATTTTTATTTTATTTTCTTTACTTTTAAATTTTATTTGATTTCAATGCGTATCTTTTTGTTTTGTTTTTGTTTTTTGCTTTGAGGCTTTCACGCATTGCCACAACAACAACAATAAAATATTTTTTTGCAGATATTGCAGCAAGTGTTGCACTTGCCTTTTGTTTAGTTGTTGCCTCTGAATAATTTATTTATTTTGTTTTTTTTTTTTTTTCGTTTTGTTTTACTTTCAACTTTAATACCTGTCTTTGTTGTTGTTGTTGTTGTTGCTGTTATTGTTGTTGTCTTTACTATAAATTGTATCTGCCACGAGAAGTGCTTTATGCCTCAATGATTTGCGAATAATTTCACTTTTTTCACGTAATTCTATGCTTTATTGAATGAAAGCAACAGCAGCAGCAATAACAACAACAACAACAACAATAAATAGCAATAATCAGTTGTAAAATATTAATAATAATAAAAAGGAAGAAGTAGACAAAAATTATAGAAATTTATTATTTAAATTATTGGTAATTTTTTTTTGTTTCTTTTATCTTAAAAACAGCAAATTATTTTTTATTTTTAAAAGCTGTTTATGAGAATAAATTATAACGTTTTAATTTGAAGTAAACATGGAGAAGTCACATATTACAAGGATAGATGGGATTTAGTGTTGCTCGAGATATAAAAGAAATATAGATTGTTTTTCGGCTACAATTATTGTGAAGATTTTGGGGATTAAAGATTCGTGTGACGTGTATTTTTTCTTGATTTAGCTCTGTTTTAACTTAATTTTGGCATTGGAAGCTAAATAAAGTGCAAGGTTTTTAGCTGTTTTATATTCAATAGGCACTTTATTTTTATACTTAAAAATACTTTTAAAAGTGCTCAACAAGAGACCGATCTTCTGCTTTGGAGTAAACAGTTTACTTGTATAAATAGTTACCTACTTGGAAATTAAGAAGCTTCATTAAACTGCAGCAACTAATTTCTGGAGGGGTGAGGTGGAATGAACAAAGTATATACTAAGATGTATACTACATACAATATATATATATATATGTATACCATACATAATATAATTTGCTGCTCCAATTTTATTTCCAAATTTATTTAAAAAAAACCAAACAAAAGACTTAAGCAACAAACTTTAAATTAGCTCATGGCACGCACATTGGGCATAATAAAAAAAGTTCATGTTCTGAATCAGAATAAGAATCTTTCAGAAAAACAAAAGTCACGTACTACAAGATACATAAATAAATACTTGGAACACATAGAAATACATAAATGAGTTTATGCTGCTTGAAAATTGAGTTTAATCAAAGATTTTTTTCATTAAAATTAAAAAACTTTAAGAAAATATTTCGAAATAAAGTTAAAATACGCAGCGCAGCGCTCCTTGTGTCCAAAAAATTATATATTGAAAGCGGAAGAGCAAACAAGAACAACCACAACAACAACAGCAACAATTATAATTAAATATGTAATAAGAACAACAACATTTAACAAGTGAGCAAGAGCAGCAACAGCAACAGTAACAGCAGCCGACGACGACGACAACAACAAGGCAACTTGAAGTAGCAATCATTCAGACATATCATCATCGTCATCATCTTCAAGTAAATTCCAAATAAGCCAAGTTAAATTGTGCAGAGAAAGTCCATGGTTAATTTTTTTTCACAAAAAATAAAATTATTTTGTCCAGAAAAATTGTTTAACAACGAAAAATGCGCTAAAAAATAATTTACGATTAAATTTGTTATTTTCTGCAATTTCTTTTAATATTTTTTTTTTGTCTTAAATTTGTGCTTCATTGTTAACGACTTCAGCGGAAATTTCTACTTTAATTTGAATAAATTAAAATTATCAACAAAAACAACAACAACAACGACAACAATAAAACTAATGAAAAATATCTGAAAACGTTGAATGACTAACCAAAAAAAAAAAAAAAAAAAAAAGTATCTTAAAAGAAAGAAGAAAAACCTACAAAGGCAGGCAAAACGAGAAGCAGGCGTTCGTTCAGTTAATATCTAAAATAATAAAAGAAGTCATTAAGCAAACCAAGCACAAACTTGTCGACAAACAACGCAAATTTTCAATTAAATTTAATTTGAAACTGGAAAAAAAAAAAGAATGATTTTTTAGTTGTAACCAAAGTTATTATACCCTAAAAAAATAAATGGTAAAACTGCACTAGTCTTCCAAGTCAAAATTTAGAAGCGATTGCATTAATTTTTTTTAAATTCTTATTTAAAGCTTCCAGTTTTCGAGTTGTGGGTGTAGTAAAATATTTCATTCAGCTGCGTAGCGTATTTAAAAAGCAAAAGAAACAAAAATCTACTCTAAAGAAAGTGTCAACAGCAACAACAGCAAAAGACAAGCGGCTATAAAGCGACAGCAACATCAAATGATGAGTTGCAGTTGTTGTTGTTGATGTTGTTGTTGATGTTGTTGTATTGTATATGGAGCAAGATACAACTCGGAAATTTTTCAATATCATTAAAACTAATTACGCAAAACGAAAGAAATATATTTTCTCATCTTTTTTTTCATTTAGGGAAAGGTAAAAAAAAAAGTTGACCAAAAAAAACACGGAAACTGTGCAAAGTGCAACATAAATAAAAACAACAACAACGAAAAGAAAAAAACAATTTTTCATTTGAGTTAGCTTTTTAATTTTTGTGTAGCAACAAAATGGCTAAAGGGAAGAAAGGCAAAGGTTCAAAAAAAAAAGAAATATTGTTTGGTCTGATTTGGGACTTCAATTTTTCGAATAAGGCGCGGCTTGTGCTAAAGTTTGTCTCAGTTTTTAAATATTTTGGTATGCAGATGCAGAGGCTAATGGTAGAGGCTAATAATAATAAAAACAACAACAACAACAACAACAACAAAAGTTAAAATGCTTTCATTGATGTTACATCAACTAAATTGTAACACAAAAACGAAAAATACAAAAACAAAAAACAAATTGCAGCCGCTGGCATCAACAACAACAACAAAAAAAACAAATTTGTTGTTGTTTATGTTGCTGTTGCTTGCTGCTGCTTGTGGCTGATTGCTGTTATGTATTAGCAGCAGCAGCACCAGCAGCCACAGCAGCCAAATTATTGTTATTTGTTGTTCATTTTACGTTTTTTTTTTTTTCGTTTCGTTTATTTTTTCTTTGCATTTACCTCATTGATCATTAACGATTAACGCCTCATTTTAGAGCAAATAGCAATTTGCTCCATTTTTTTTTTGGTTTTTTTTTCTAATGCAATTTTAATCACTTTCGGTTCGATTAAGTTTGCCCCCGATAAATTAGCAATGTAAGATTTTGTTAAATTTTATTTTTAATTTACAAAATAATTTTACAACTGCAGGAACACAACGACAGCGAGATGCTCTTTACCCAGAGGCGAACCTATGTCTTGCATAAAACTTTAGCAACAAAAAAAAATTAACCCTTTCCACGAATTAAATAATTTCAAAGCGTATCGACAAAGCTGAAAGATTTGCGTTTGAGTAAATGTAATAATTTTGTAATATTTTTTTTTTTTCGTTAAATTGTTTTGTTTCTGGCGTAAAAGCAAAAAGAAAAAAAAAGAAAAATATATAAATCATTTATTTTGAAATTTTTACTCTTAAGCGTTTTGTGATTTGCTGCTGTTGCTGCTGCTGTCACCGCCTCTACGCAAGCAATTGCTGCTGCTGCTGATTATCTTAATTCAAAATAAA
The DNA here is from genome assembly GCA_018903435.1 of Leucophenga varia. NCBI lineage: Eukaryota > Metazoa > Arthropoda > Insecta > Diptera > Drosophilidae > Leucophenga > Leucophenga varia. Next base: position 1,962,639 of record JAEIFJ010002516.1, read on the forward strand.
AAATAAATATAAATTAAACTGTTTGTCCGTCTGTCTGTCTGTCTGTTCGTCTGTCTGTATCTGCATTGAGTTAAATACAAAATACTTAATTGCACACGTGCTTAGGCAATAATAAAAACTACAACGAAGCAATTAAAACATAAAAATAATGCGCGACAAGCGAAACATTGAAAAAAATATTAATAATTTTTTACATAAAACGAAAAAAGAAAAGCCAAAAATATTTGCACGTAAATAAAATTATTTCAATTAAATTTTTCTTTTTTTTTTTTTTTTTTTTAATTTTTAATTGCAAAGCTGCTGCGTCTTATAAGCTGATTTGATGTAGATTTTTTGTCATTTTTATTATTATTATTTTTTTTTGTTTGTTTGAGAGGGCTGTTCAATGCATTGTTTAAAATGAAACAGTAATTTTATGCAATATACTCATGTATGTCTGTCCATACGCTCGTTTAGTAGGTTGGCTTTTGTTAGAGGTTTTTTTCTAAACGTAATAAATAAAGTGGCCCATTGCACCCCACCAAATGTTAAATGCAAATAAACAACTCGCTTAATACAAACGCATAGCTATGGTTCACTTCACCCCACATACACCATTTTGGTTTTTGAGTTGTCATAATATTTTCCTTTCTTTATTTTAATTTAATTTATTTAAAAATTTTATTTCATTATTTTTCTCCTCTTTTTTTTGGGCAATCTATTAAACTTGCCTCGTTTTAATTATGCTGAATTTTCTAGACTGTGCAATGAGTTTGTTGCTTAAGTCTTTCGTTTCGTTTCGTTTTGTCTATTTTCTTTTGGCTTGCCTTATTCGTGTGTAGCATGTGCAACCTTTTTTTGTTTTATTTATTTATTTTTTAAATATATTTTTTTTTTTGGCTGATACTAATCGACGTTGCACGTTTCTTTTAAATTTTTATTTGTCATTTTTTTCGTTGTTTTTTATTAAAGAGAAATTCCATTTTATGCATTGACAAATTGAAAATGACAAGAAATAAATAAAATAAAAATATAGAAAAGAAAAAAGAAATTCTCACACGTGCAACTTGAAGCAATTCAAAATTCCGAAATTCATAAAGCCGCTGCGCCTTGGCACACCTGATGGCTTCTCAATGAATTTTGGCAGCATCAGCAGCATCATCAGCAATGTAGCTTTTGGCACTTTTACTTCCGTCGCTGTATGCAGCTGCATATTGCAACATGTTGCACGCATGCTTGCAACAGACAACGTGACAAATTATTTGCGTGTGGCATATGAAATGTCTTTTGGTTTGGTTTGACTTGACTCCTTAAGCTCAGCAGCAGCTTTCCTGGCCATAAGTTTTTTTTTTTTTAGCATTTTTCTGGTGAAATTCGTTTTGCTACTTTTTTTTTATTTAATTTTTTTTTTATTATTTGTGCTTGTCTAAGACAGCTGGCGCGCATCTTTACTTCCAGCTGCTATTAGAGAGGAGGATGTCTACAATGTATTTTCGTTTCTTCGTTGTTTGTTTGTTTGTTTGGTTTCAATGTCATTGCAGGTTATGGCATCGACGCGCCAACTTTTGGCTTTAATCGTGATTAATTTTTTTTTTTATTTCGCTTCCACCTTTTTTTTTTTTGCTTTCTTATTAGTTGCGCTTGCTTTCCTTATTGCTGCTGCTGCTGCTTCTGTAGTCTGCCTTGTAGCATGTCACATGCCTGGCAGCAACAGCAGCAACAGCCACAGCAGCAGCAGATGCAGTAAAATGCAGCAGACAGCTGCAGCTTGTTTATTTGCCCGCAATACACTTGCAGCAACTTAATAAAATCGTGAGCCCAAGGAAGCGCTACGACGTTTTTTTTTTTTTTTTGGTAGTTGCTGTTGCTGCTCCTTTGGATGTCGTCTGTCTGTCTGTCCGTTTGTACAACTGTCTATCAGTCTTCTGTCTTCTGCCAAAATGCCTGCATTTTAAAAATGCATAAACATTTATTTTATCGCGCAGAGAAAGCGTCTTCTTCGCGTTGACTTGTTTCACTTTTACTTTACTTGAGTTAAGTTGAGATTTTTATTTTATTTTTGAAACATTTTTGTTGTTGTTGTTGTTGCTGTTAAATTTAATTGCAGAATATAAGCGTGTGAAAACGTTGCGCTGCCTGCGTTAAGCGTTCATTGTCCGCACTTTATGTTGAAGCTGTAGCTATTTCTTCTGATTTTTTTCTTCCTTTTCCTTCCTTTTTTTCTTTTGAAATTTATAAAATTTACCCTAAACGTTTTACATTTCTTTTTCTTTACACTAATACTTAAAATCATTAGAAATCTAATAAGAAGAAAATCGTTTTAAATTTTTGAAGAGTCTGAAGACTGTATTTTTATTAGCTTCGAGCCAGACATGCCACTTAAAAGATGAACGGACCAGACAAATCATTTAAATTTTTTGCTTATTGTCTTTAAATAATTTTTCTAAACAAATTTTTCATAGAAAATTACGATTACACTTGAAGAAAAACAGTGTATAAATTTTTTTATTTTTTATTCTTTTATAATTTGCTCAAATTTCGGTTGTGATTTCGTGATTGATCAATAAGCGTAAATATAAAAAATATATTTTTTTTTGTCTGTCAATCATCTTCGACATATTCGTGATGATGCATCGAACGACATAAAGATTGATGCAAACGTAAGCGTTGCGTTGTTTATAGGCGAAGATACAATTTATGTGCATGTATCTAGATACATTTTGTTTTTTTTTTTCGTAAGCAATGAATTAGTTGTTGCGCCACAAAAAAAAAAAAAAAGAAAAAAGTAATCCCGTATTAAATGCCATGCCGCCGCTGTGTGGCAATGGGACAGCAACAGCAAATGCAACAACAATAAATTACAACAAAAAAAATCCTCCAAACTTTGAAACGCTTTGAAAATACATAGCAACACCACAACAGCAACGGCAACAACAACAACAAAAAATGTGAAGAAAAAGTCGAGTTTTAAGTAACAATTTTGCGCGCTTTAAGTCATACGCGCCACAATTGAAGTTGTCTTTAATTTCAGTTACGATTTGAAGCGGCATACATGTGTGTGTGTGTGTGTCTAATCAAAGAAGTGAAGGGTATATGTAAGGCTTATATGCAAATACATGTACAATATGTAGGGTTTCTTTCGTTTCAAATGTCTGCAAGCATTTCGGTCAAATGTTGCAGACATTATGTCTGCGTTGCGCATAAATTGTAACATTTTCATTTACCAATAATGTGTGTGTGTGTGTGTGTGTGTGTGTGTGATAGAGACAGACAGACATACAGAGACAGAGAGAGAGAGAGAGAGACATACAAATGTAGTAAATTAAAATTTGTCTTGTGTGTAGCATCAACAACGTCACTTGCCACACATTCATTGATTGTCGATTTATTGCATCACTCAATAAATGTCTTTAAACTATGTCCGTCCGCCCGTCCGTCCGTCCGTCTGTCTGTCAGTCTGCCTAAATGTATTTGAGGAATTTTTTATTTTTTTACTATTTTTTTCTTTTGTGTATATTACAGCAAATCAAGCAGCCACCCACTTAAAAACGAAAAAAATTAAACCAGCTGCAATATTTACCAACGCCAACTAACCACAAACACCAACACCACAACAACAATTGCTGCTGCTGCTGTTTGCTGCTACCACCTACAATACAAACAGCTGCGCATCCTCAGCGTTGTCGTTTCGTGTTGTGTAGGTGTCTCAGTTAATAGACAATATAAAAACACTTTGTTGCTGTTGTTGCTTTTGGCTGTTGCATGCAACACTCGCGCTTTTTTTGTTTGCCCTTTTTTTTTAGCAATTTTTGCCGCCGCCGCCACCACCAGCGCATTCATTATTTTGTGCAATTGTGCTGCAAATATTACTTGTAATACATTTTTATTCATGTACGTACGTATTTAGTAGTTAGATACACTGAAAAAAATTGTATACATTTTTTTTAAACGTTGCAAAACTTTCTATTTTTTTTTGTTTTTTGTTGTTCTCTGTTTTGGGAGTCAACAAATGTTCGAAAAAAAGTTTTTTAATGTTTTTCTTTGCAATTTCTGTGACATCGATTATTGTTGGGGCTAAGTGCGCCATATTTGGTGGGGTATAATGAGTCACATTATAGTTTTTTAATTTGAAAGGCGATTCCGCCTAGTCTTGAGAATGTTTTGCAGTGGTTCACTTCAACCCAACTACTGCCAACCTAGTCCTCGTCTATTTAAATTAAAATAAAAGTAAATCGAAAAAAATTTCAAGTGTATTTTTTGACTATTGCTGCTGCTACGGCGGCTGCTGCTGCTATTGCTGCTTATTAACGATGTTGTCTCCAGTGGCTCCAGTTGCAGTTGCTGCAGCAATCGTGCTATTGAACTTTACTATTTGCAACAGCAACAATTTTACTTTTTTGTTGTTGTTTTTTTTTCTTTAAATTAACAAAATGAAATTCCCACACCTGCGCCAACATCATCGATACGCTACGATACGAACGCCAACGCCAACGCCGTAGCTAAAATCAACGTAAACGGAGGTCGTAGCCAAAGTTAAAATTCGGTTTTTCATTTCGGGCTAAAGACTTTTCCGCCGGCTATGTTCTGTATGAGTCTTTATTTATTTTTTTTTTTTTTTTTTGTGGCTGAATGGTGTGTTTTTTTCTTTTTCTTCTTCTTCTCCTTCTAATTGTATAATTTTGCTTATGGGCTCGACTAACAAAAAACAAAAAAAAAATATAAAAAAATACGCTAACCGCAATAAGAGCAACTGTTGCTACTGCAGTTGTGGCAGTGCGGTTTGTTGTTGCTGCTGCGGCTGCTACGGCTGCTACGGCTGCTGCTGCTGTTGGCGTTGAGCGTGTGAATGCTGCTAAGGTGATTTGAGGCGTGACACGTAACAATGTTTCAAGTACGTTTTATAGTTTTTCCCTTTAATTTAATTCTCTTGTTTTTGTTTTTGTTGTTGTTTTTATAAAGCCAAAACGCTATTTTTTTATTTTTTATTGTTTTTTTTTCTTTTTTTGTTTCTTTAATGATTTTGTCGCGTTCAGCACCAGCAGCGTCATCATTATAATGAAATACCATTAACACCGTGTAAGCGGGTCGAGTTGAGTTGAGTCGAGTCAGGCGAGCAACCACCATAATCATCAACATTGGCAGCAACAGCAACAGCAACAATTGGAAAAACCAACAACCGCTAACCAAATATGGTCTACCGCCCTCGCCCTGTATACAAAGCAGACAACCACTTGCGCTCTTTTTTTTTTTTTTTTTTGCCTAAGCTACCGCACCTGAGTGACAGACGGACAGACAGTCGGATGGATAGGTAAATGACCGAGGGCTCTAAATTGAATTAAATAATTTAAATGAATCGCGTTTTTTGTTGTTGTTTTTGTTTCGTTTGTATTTATTTACTTTTTGTTTTAATTTAAATATTTTTATTCGTTTGTTTTATTGTAAAAAAAATGTTTTTTTTTTTATTATTTTTAGCGTGAAAAATTGTTGCGTGTTTTTTTTTTATTTCCTTAATATTTTTATTGCAATTTTTTTTTTTTTTGCAAAAATATTTTCTTTTTGTTCAAAATGTACAAGTTTGTTGCTTAAGTTTTTCGTTTTATTCCATTTTTTTTGTCACAGTTGAATGCGCTTGAAAGCTAAGCGCTGAAATATTTAAATTTTATCTTAGCAAATGCAAAACAAAAAACAAAGTCAAATATCTTTTAAAGTTTTAAAAATATATAAAATGTAAAATGGCAACTGCATTTAGCTTAGTTGCAGCTGCATCTAAGACCGCAAAGATTAGATACAACAGCAACAACAACAAACAAAAGCAACAACAACAACAACGTTTAGCTATGATAAAAAGCTGGACTACAAACAGCAGCTCCAGTTCTATTTAATAAAAAAAAATGTGTCTATGTAACACGACGCTTTAATGCGCTTTAGTTATGTAATCGATCGATTGATGTATCGATATTTAAAGCTGAGGTATCGATACATATTGCTAGTGATATATGTATAAATCGATACGATACGATACTTTAGAACGATATTTAATTCATTCATATCGTTCTATTTGCTGTATCAAAGGTTTAGTTAAATAAATTACATTGTAGCGTATTAAAGCTTTGATATATTTAGGACTTGATTTAAATTGGCAGCTGCGGGAAAATTGTATATGCATATATTCGTATAGATAGATATAAAATAGATAGATATATAGTATGCATGTGTGTATGTGTATAAAAACACAGCTGCAAGACAGCCAGGCAGTCAGTCCGTCAGTCAGTCGCAAAGGCAAATAGGCGCATTCCTGTGGAAAACTTGATTTTAGCGCTTTTTCCCCACACAACGCTATTTGTTGTTGTTGTTGTTGTTTATTTTTGATTTGATTTTGCGATTTGTATACGTTTTATTACTTTGGGCTATTGGCTATGAGTTTCTACATACACACACACACACACACACACACACAGACATAAACACATACGCAGATACGGGGTGAGGATGCTGTCGAAACGGAAACCACAAAACAATTTACGCTAATCAAAGTGCAATTCTTGCCAAATGCATAAGAGAAGATACAAAAAACAACAACAACAACAGAAATAGCGAAAGCATTGCAAAAGCATTGAAATTTTAATGGAAACGTAAAAAAAAAAAAACAAAAAATAAAAAAAGAGAAAAATGCGCATTTAATGCTTTTGTACAGCAACAAGAACAGCAACAGCAGCAACAGCAACAGAACATGCAAAAGCATTTTGTAGTAAATTTAATAAAAGCAGCAAAAAAAAAAAAGAAGTAGCATTATAACTTATATTCAGCACAATCGATAGTTTTTTGTATCTATTAGATACTTTTTATATCTAGAAGTAACTTTTTTGTATCTGGAAGATACTTTTTTTGTATCTTAAAAATATTTGTTTGTATTTAGAAGATACTTCCTTCATTCTGGAAGTTTTTTTTTTGTATCTAGAAGATACTTTTTTTGTATCTAGAATATACTTCTTTATATCTAGAAGATACATTTGTGCAATAAGTACTGCAATACTGCGTTCTATAAGATCAGATCTATTAATTTCTAACTAAATTATATTCCGTTTCCTTAAAGTTCTTTCTTCTTCTGTATTTAGAACAAATCAATATTTTACTTTATGCATTACAAACTATTTTGTCATAACTTTTACACTACCATTAATGTAGGGTATAGTAATAAATAAATAAACTAAACTATACAGAGAGAAGGACAGACAGACAGACAGACAGACAGACAGAAAGACAAAGAGAGAGCGAGACGAAGAAGACGCTGCTTTAGTTGCAACTAAAGCTGGAAGTAGAGCTAGACTTAAGACTAAAATCCAAGTAGTCGTCGCCATCGTCATCGTCGTTGTTGTTGTTGTTGTTGTTGTCGTCGTTGAGCGCTTATCCTACAAATGCCAATCGCATAGCGCGGCAAATGCCGTCTTAGAATTACTGGTTTATTATTATTATTATTTTTATTTTTACTATTTTTTTCTTTGATACTTTGCTACAGGGCAACGTAAGCGACGTAAATCGAATAACCGGGCGAGCGTCTGTGGCGACTCTGGCAACCGGAGACGATGACGACGTCGACGACGTCGACGACGCGTCGGTCAAATGAATGGCGAACTGCAAACGGTGTGCAAACGAAGAAGTAAACAGGCAAGCAAGCAAAGCAAGTCTTGCAGTTTGCAGTAGTCTTTGACTGAAATTATTCGCACGCTGGCAGGAAAACAAGCGCAGCAGCAGCTTAGCTAGAAAAAATCGAAAACTAAATTACACACATAGAAAGTCAATAAGGAAAAAAAAAAACTAAAGAAAAAAACGTCTGCAGCTGGCTATAGTTCGTTCAATAAAGTTTGTCGGATTGTATAGTATGGAATGGTTTGGTTTGGTTTGGTATGTAACTATGTCTCCTCCCCGGCAGGTTTGTCGCTTGTACGCTGGTTCGTTCGTTTGCTTGCTTGCTTAGCGTTTTGAATTACAAACTAATGCAATGCAACATTGCAACAACAACTCCAGCTATGCTCCTGTAGCTCCTTCTCGTTATTGTTGTTGTTGTTGTCTACGTCATCGAATCGAATCGAAGCAACCATCCTGTTTTGCGTCGGCAAGACTACAAAAGCGACAACTTGAATTTCAATTTGCATACAAGCTGCAGCAACAAAACATTGCATATTACTACACTAGATATACTACACACACACACACATATGCATATAAACAGAGCGACAGACAGTTAGATGGACATGAAGCATATGTAAATAAGCGTCAGGGCATGCAGTCGAGTAGTAAAGTTAGAAAAAACAGACGGACAGACGGACACTTGTATAAGTCATTCGATTTTGATTTAAATTTTATGTATTCCGTTTTTTTTTTTTCTTTACAATTTCGCAATTGTCCAAGTACAATGTTTATAAATAAATAAACTCGCATTATGCATACTCTTCATTTTCGACGGACAGACGGACAAGGCATATATTCAAAAATGAATAAAATTTTTGCTCAAATATTGCTCAAACAAACCTCGTAAAAAAGCATTAGTTGCGCTTTCAGCATTGCTTAATTTGCAAATCATTCAACATTTCAGCAGCATCAAAAGCCTCATCTCATCCCATCTCGTCTCATCAACTTCAACTTCAACACATCTTCTTCATATTCAACTTCAATAGGCTTTTATTATTTTTTGAATTTTTTTGTAAGAAAATAAAGAAAAATTTTGCTTTATAATGCAAGACAGGAAACAGTCAACATGGCACAGCAAGCAAGATACAAATGTATCTGTTAGATACACACATGCATACCGCAATCGAACGACGCCACATGAGCTTTTCAATATACAATTAACCGATTGGCCTACAATAAGCGAATGTTGCATTGCATTTTATTGTGTAGACAGACAGACAGATAGACAGACGGACAGACAATCTCTTTGTAATATTTGCAATATTCATTTTTGAGTGTCATATTCCTCGTCTTTTTTTTTTTTTGTCGTTTTTAAGCGAAGCGCATCCATCGATTGCATTCTGAACACGTTCTGAACGTTTTTATTATTATTTTAATCACTTTAAATGGTCACGCGCTTCATTTAATTTTCGATCTCTCTGTTTCTCTCGTAATATAATGTCTAATTATCAATTTAGTAATAATTAATTGTATAAATTAAAAACAGAAAAAAAAAAAACAAAAAAAAAAAACGAAACAAAAAGCAAAATGAAATGTTTAATGATTTCGTTTGAAATGTTGCAAAGCGCAACGCAGCGTTTCTGTCTTTTAAAACATTTTGTATTGTTTTTATCTTATTTATTTATTTTTTTTTTTTTGGTTTTTTCCTCCATTTACTTTCAATTGAGGTGTGCAAACGTTTAAATGTCGGCTAACTGCTTACTTACTTAGTTATTTAGTTAGTTAAGTCATTGCTGTAAGTTTTTAAGTAAGTCGTAAGCGTTTTGGCGGCGTTTTATGTGGTGCAATCGATTCATTGTGTTAACAAGTTTTATAGTTTACATCAAATCGCTTGAAAGTCGTCTAAATTAATATAAATATTAATATTGGCGGCTCCACAAACACACAATTAAAAACACGATTTGAATTGTGTACAAATTGTAAATTGCTTAGATGAAGCTTAGTGGCGTAGCTACTTGTTGAGGGGTTGCCACTAAAGCCCTGACACAGACTTTTTATACTAGCCTTTGGGCTTAAATTAACTTAAAATATTTTGTAGCATCACGGTTAATGAGTTCCTACAATAATTTGTATACAATCTGAAGTTATAGCTCAATCGAGTATCCGATTAACTTATCCGAGTATTCGATTCGAAGTCGCCATAATCAAAACGACCCATACCGAAATCAAACGAATCGATTCAGGTTACTCGATACTCGTCACTTTCGATTTTAGAATTTGAGATACTTTATTTTATCTCACCCTGTATAATATAATATGTCATATCTATTAAACTTAAGTACATATGCGGAAATGATTTAAAATACCCTACACCGACAAAGTGTTCCCTTATACTATACAATAATACATACAGTGGAACCTCATTTGGTAAAATGTTAAACGTCCGCCAAATTTTCAATGAAGTTTTAAAGTTACAATAAAAATCCTTATTGTAGTACTTAGTTTTTGTTGAAAGAAACACTTGAAATCTATTGAGTCATTCTGGGTTTTTTACTATTTACTTTATTATTCATTTATTTATTTACTATTATTATTATTTTTCAAATATATAATTAGTTTCATATATTGTACATATTTATACTTTTTGAAGCATCACTTTGAAGGTTATTTCATTACAAAGGCGCTACTACTTAGCTAAGTAAATTAAAAAAAAATGCTTTTTAAAATTTGGGCTAAATAAATATTTTTGTAATAAAAAAAAAAAAATAAAAAAATTTCTTTAAAAATTACCGCAATGTGTACGTAATTCGATGCTCGTTTTACAGAAGCTAAGCTGCTTACAACAAAATAAAGAATAATAATAAAAAACAAAAATCAATAACAAACCAATACATTCAAAAATAAAAATAATAAAAAATGTCATAGTTTTATGAAATAAATAAAAAATATCAAAAAATCAAATAAAAAAGTGCATGCCATGGTAACATAATAAAGAAATACATAAATACTTAACAAGTGATACTCTCAGATCTTAAGGAAACTATGGTTCTTTGACTGAGCTAGGAAATAAATAGACACGTATTTTTTTATATCGGCAAAGGTCCAAATTTATGGGTCTTAAGGGTCACTGAATCCAAATTCCATGCCAGAATTTTAAATTTCAAAATGGCGGATGCAATCTATAATTTTATTTTACAAAAATAAGGAACAGTTCTTGTTCAATAAATACATAAATACATAAAAATATTATAAAAATAAAAAAAACTTATTTAAAGAGATCATCACATGTATCGGTTTCAAAAATACCGAATTTTTTGTACACCTTTTGCATCTAAATATATATCATAAAATATGTGCTATAAAACGATTTGATGAAGTCGTTCAAAAGTTATAGCTTTCAATAGGCTAGCCGTTTGTGAATATTTGTATGCGATAACTCGAAATCTGGTAAATGAATTTTGAAAGGATTTTTTATGATTATTTCGATATCTAAACCTTGCAGATAGCTAAATTTCAGATCATTAGTACTCTCGGAATCGCGTATACTGTTTTAACCTATTTTTTTCCATGACTGACTTAAACGCTGCATATTTCGGCAATGGTCAATGATTTTCATTCCAAGAAAAATAGAGTATTATCTTGAAATGCCAATAAATGTGTAGTAAAAATTTCGTTGTTATAACTTCGTTCATTTTACCACAAAAAAAATAGCAAATATAGTATCAAAAAAAAAAAAAAAAAAGAAGGAAAGTAATAATTCACTTCAGGGGAAAACTCCTTTGGCAACAAAAAGCTTCTCTATACTTCTATCTATGCCTATTATTAGATTTGCAATCCAATCTTTGTCAAAGATTTTCCCCAAAGATTCTCAATCAAATTTGAGTATGGAGTACATGAAGGCCATGACAAGAAAACAATGTTTCATTTTTTTTCCTATTCCTATTGCGACTCTCGTGAGTCCAAGCATTATATACTCCTAAAAATAAGTTTGGAACCATTTTAAAAACGTCACAAAAAATATAATGCGATTTTTTTAGTATATAATGCTAGGATTTACAAAAATTGCGATACAATATCATGGATTGTTCTGCGTTTAAAGATACAAGAGAATACGGTGGAAATTGTAGATATTTTTCGATTTTATACGAATTTCTTAGAAGACATAACATAAAAAAGTAAATACACAATATATCATTTCATACTAACCACATTTGTTGAAAAAACAGAAATCAGCAAATCAAGTTCTCCATGTACTACGAATATGTTTTATATGTTTTGCAGATACTTGTTACACAATGTTATACTTTTTTACTTAAAAAAAAAAAAAAAAAAAAAAAAACAAGCGAAAAAATGCTTTACGAAGCGACACGATGCGTTGCGATGCGCACTAATTAGAACCGAATGCGAATAAAAAAAAAAAAACAAATGCGCGGCTTAAAACTTTCAACACAACAACAACGCTTGAGAATATTTATTAATGCAAAACAAACAAAACAAAAAAAAAAAAAAATGTTATGTATCTGTGAAAAACAATAAAATAAAAAATATATTTTTGTTTTTATTGTATTAAGCGAAAAATGCAATTGCACTTTACACTTTTGTGGCTTTTTTATGCTTGCATGCACTCAAACAGGTGTAGAAGCGTTTACATAGACAAATACAAGATGCAGGTATACAGCTACATTTGCAGTTACAGATACATACACACACGCACACACAGTTACACAGATATAACACGTTCGATGGATATTGATGATCAATTTTCAAATAAGAACATTTCAAATATTTTTAGTTTTTTTTTTTTTTGTTTTTGCACAAAATGTTTTTTTTTTTTATAAAATCAAAAAAAAAAAAATAATAATTTAAATACGATTTTTGCGCTTTAAATTTCTGTTAGTTTTATTTCACACACAACGAATAACAAAAAAATAAATATTTAACCGCCAATTTGTTTCTTATGAATTTCTTTCAACAAAGTAATTTTGCGGAGCCAGACGAGAGCACAACCGCACGCTTAGCCGCTTCAATGTGAAATTAACTCTTTTTTTTAACGCCTGAAAGAGTAAAGAAGTTGACCGATAACTGATGAAAGCGATAACTTAAAATTGATAGACCTTAATTGATAACGATAAAATTGTTATCGATATCTATCGGTTGCCATGCGCGTTAATTTTAAATTTAAAAAATACTTTGCTGTTAATTTGTTTTTATTTTATTTTGCTGCTGCATTCGTTAAACGCAACAATAAATAATAAAATAAAATTTAAAAAAACAACAACAATAAATAATAACAACAACAACAACAACCACAATAAATAACAACAAAAAACAAGAACAATAAACGTTTAACGATTTTAGTTTGTTGAGGCAATCAATTTATGACACAACAGAACATACCAACGCGACTTCTAAGGTGCCGTAACAGATTTTTGCGCGTGACATGGTTCGATTTTTATGTCCAATTAAACGAATGTAAGTATAATATATTAAAATCCTTAATATTTTGTTTTGTGGAAGTTTATGGCATAAAGCTGGCTGCCATTAGGATTCTCCTCTTACCACAAATTACAAAACTTTTTCTTCGTCTTCATATAATACCGCCATCCTGTAACACATACCGCAAAAATGACCGAAAAAATTAATGTAGCACCCAGTTGACCAGTATAAAATAGAAGATCTTCATCGTTGATTTTTATAAATTGTCTTCTTCTTGGTATATTTGGTCCCGATCCTCTTGCGCTGCATATTTTTGCCAAGAAATAATGATAAGAGCTACAAGACTCGTTTTGACTAGAGCGTCGGCTAGTAAAACTCCATAAAGAGCAAATCGTCATCCTTTCCTTTAATTCTATAATTTTTCCGTTCATCTTTGTTAATCGCTTTAAAAAATGCTGTGAGATGCGTTCAGTTCAACGAATTTTGATTGAATGAAAATATTTTTTGACACTTTTACTTTTTGAAATTTAGTAAATTTGAAATTTAGTAAAAAAAATTGTATGCAAAACTATATATTTTTTTATTAAACAATTATTTTATGCATTTTATTTTACAAATTTAGCAACAAAATCCTGCTGTAAGCCGGCAACCCATTCGATCGCTTTTTTGAAAAACTCCACATCGACATCTTCAATAATGCGCACATTTTCCGGATATTTAGTTGATTCGCGCAGATGATCCAATACCATTTGGCCACGTGTATATCTGCCCTGCAAATCGACAGTGGCATGCCAATGACTTTGCTTGCGTACGAAATGTTCCTCGAAGAGATAGACAACAATTAGTAGCGAATCGCAAGGATTCCATTTTGTAGAGCCGAATCGTGTATACTGTGCGCTTTCGACACGATTGAGTAGTTCAATTGCCTTCTTGTTTTGTGCGACGTCTAAGCGTTCACCAAAGTCTTTCAGACGCCAAGACTAGAAAGCATTCAAATCGAAATAAATGTAAAAAAAAAAAAATTAAAAAAACAAATCCTACCAAATTTAATAAAAAACGTTCTTCTGCGCATGCTTCCCAGGGTAGAATTGTTACGGGACAATGCGCCTTATCGAGTACCACATGTGCTGCTTCTGGATCTGAATAAAAATTAAATTCAGCAGCGCGTGTTGTATTACCGACGCCCTGATAATTGCCGCCCATTATGTAAATATCTTTTAAATGTGCCCCAAATTGTGCGCCGTACATGGAAAAGCCCAGTGCCACATTGGTCAGTGGACCAATAATGAAGATGCTAATCTGCTCTGAATGCTGTAAAAAAACAACATAAGTAAATGCGTAAAAAAGTTTAAAAAAAAAAAAAAAAAAAAAAAGAGTAAGAAAACGCACCTCACGGCACAGATCCCAAATGGCAGTCACAGCATGCTTTGGCTGCACCAATTTCTCAATGGGCGGCAATTCTGTCGCATCCAATATATCACCAAAACCATCACGTCCATGAAAATAAAGCTTATGCTCCTGACCTGGTGTGTTTATGAGTGATTGTGCTGCACCTAAAAATATTGGCACCTAAAATGATGATGTTGTTGCATTAGGATCGAACCGCTTTGGTATACATCATTTAGCGTTGTACCTCAACTCTGTCGCATGCTTCCAAAATGCGGTACATATTACGTGCTCCATGTTCCAGCGTTGTATTACCACCGCCAGTTAAGGTGATCGCTAACAATTCCAAATCAAAATCCTTTTTCGCCTGAAGCAGAAATAGCAAAGCCCATGCATCATCGCTGCCGCCATCACAATCCAGTATCGCATATCGCGGCATTTTGAAATTTTAGATTTTAAATTGCAACAAATCCAATTCAATCCGATTCAATCAAACCAAATCTTAACGTTATTATTCACTTAAGCGTGTTCTGCTGCCTTGCCTGCACACGTTTGAAGTTGGAAGCGCGCGACCGGACTGCTCTCGTTTTTGCTGCTGCTGCTGTTGTATTGTCGTAGTACGCTCTCCGGCACAGTGCTGTGTGCGTCTACTGACAATTACAAAAATCGACTAAGTTACCGGAATAGTTGTTGTCATTGTTCGTCGTCGTCGTCGTCGTCGTCGCCTCCAGTATCGCTCTAAATTAGAGATTTTTTTTTCATTTCTTTTCTATTTTTCATTCGCGTTCTAATCAGCAAACATGCAGCTGCGGTTAGATCGTAAGCGGGAGCGGTGAATGGCAATGGGTTTAGTGAAACAGTGACAGCAGCTGTCGTATGCGCGCGTGCGGGTGGCGGTAATCTTTATTATTGTTATAAATAAGTTATAGACAGGCAAAACGAAGAAACGAACGAGCGGAACTGTCTTGATTTATAATCCACTTTAGTGTTTACCACTTTATAATGGATGTAACGTAATTGCGAGTATACACACCTCTCTCTCTCTCATGCATACAGTTCGCCGTAATTTAATCAAATTCGACATAAATCGGAAATAGTATCCAAATGTTTATTTCAAAATTAATTCGCGCTTGCATATTTTATTAATTTTATTCCTTTCTATCGTTCATACTCATTCTCTTTCTCTCTCTCTCTCTCACTCACTCTCTTGGTTTTCCACTTAAAATTATTTAGCTGCTTCAAAGAAAAAAAAATGCATGTATCATAAAATGGGTATTATCGCTTTTGTTATAAGGTTTGTAACGCGTTAAAGAAAATTATTCAGAAGCTTGACAAGATGAGTCGATGTAGCCATACATATTAATCCGGTCTTGTCTCGAACGAAATTGTTCGTATCTTATTTAAGTAGCATTTTTATACCCGCCACACATAGTGAAGGGTATTATCAGATTGTCGTAAAGTTTGTAACGTATTATAATTCAGTATGACGAGGCGAGTCCATCTTGCCAAGCCCGTCTGTCGGTATTTATTTAAACTTCGGTTCCACCGAAGTTAACGCTGCTTTGATGGCTTATATTAAAGAAGAAGAGATTCTCGAAACAGCGGCAGCTGCTAAATTTCTTAGTTGCAGGTGATGGGGGAATCTTAATGAAATGCTCTAAGTTTTTAAAAGGTTGCCTTAAAATTATTATGGTAAGATATTTATGTATATGTAGATTCATGTATGCATTCATTAATTATTTGTGGTCTGCTATTACGTTCTTCAGAGGTCGTATGTGGCCTATAATCTTCTAATTACATATATCATTCTTTTAGTCAAAAACTTTGCATGTTGAGGAAGTATTTAAAAATATATCAAAACTTTTGTACAAGTACGAGTATGTATGTAGGTTCTTTGGTTTTTTTATTTTAGTCAACAAATTAGATAATCATATCTCTTTGGTAATATTTTTTATGGCAACATACTTTTTTCAGTCTTTTGATAAAGTAATTTTATAGCTCAATTTAGTTTTTATTGTATTTTACTTACAAATCCAAAGCAATTTTAATTGGAACACACAAAATAAAAACTACAAACAAAAAAACCCACGATAACAAATTTTTCGTTTTTGTTTTCAATTTGATTCCGGCGATTCTTACTAAAAAAAAATCTTTCGTTTTTTCGATTTACGTAATATTGTGAAATAAAGCGTGTTGCGGATTGAACCGGATCTGGCTGAGTCTTTTAAAGGTAATAAATCATCTAAAAATTATTTAATAAACTACAATTTTATCGTATTTCAAAATAATTCCTTTCTTCTTTTATAAATTTCAAACCACAGTGCAGTGGGCGCCCGCACTATTAGAAATTTTTCCATCAGCTGTTTTCAATGATTCAAAAAACAAAACTTTGGTGTTGTTTGTGTTGCTGATTTTTTGTTTACATTTAGCACCGCCTGACTGGTTGGTAGCTTATTTTAATTTAAAAATTTATTCAAATGTTGAAATTTTGAAGTATTTAAGTGAAAAAAAGTATTAGCGCTTGTGTGTGTTTTTTTTTATTTTGCGTTTTTTTTTATTTACATATTTATCCTCCGCTGCTATTCTATCCGCTTGCATATGCACTAGGCAAAAACGCAATGAACATATCGAGTGAGTGCACAAAGAGAGAGAGAGAGAGAGAGAGAAAGAGCGAGAGAGATAGCTACAACTAAACCTGTCTCGTTTGCACTACCACTACGAGTATTTGGTCTACGAATGGTCCACGGTTGACCATTGTAGACCATTGTTACCATTGGTCTCCTCGTAAGTGGAACAGAGTTAGATAGATCTTGCCTCGCGTTTACACTTACTTGCGTACACTTGTAGACCATTGTTATTTTTATACATATCGATTAGTGATGCTCGGTCGCCTTTTTTTTGCGGAGGGGGAGACAAATTCTCGATATCGATATTTGTACAACTTTTTGAATCTTAAATAAGATTTAAAGCTTAGCATGGTAGATACGAAGCACCGGAACACATTTACGTTTAGCAAATATGTATGTATGTATTTCGGGATCAATATGTCTCAGGATTTAGTAAATATTGGACAGAGACATATTTTTCTATTGTTTATTTCTTTAGTGAACTCTGGGCATCTTTCAAGATTGTTTTTAAGCTTTATTTTATGGGTTCCACAAAATCCAAAATTGTTAATGTTTCTCGCCTTATTTCAGATAGAACTTAATTTTAAAAACCATGAATGCATCTAAGACAACTGAAACACTGTCTAAAACCGATAGATATATCGTGTTGGACTGTGATATCGGCAACGATGATGCCTGGGCGCTTTGCATGCTGCTACGCGCGGAGCAAGTTGATACCAAACCGTATGGTGGACCGGGTCGAGTTAAAGTGGTTGGCGTTACATGCGTCCAGGGCAATACCGATGTGCACAATGCAACACGTAATGCATTACGTGTGCTGCACACTATGGAACGTTTAGATGTGCCAGTTTTCAAAGGCTGTGCCGACCCATTAATACCTGCCACACTTAAACGCACAAGATACTACTCGGGCAAAGATGGGCTTGGTGATCTGGAATACGACCCAACCACGGTAGACGAATCGCTAATCTGCACCGAACATGCAGTCAATGCCATGTACCGTTTGGCCTGCACACATGCAAATGAAATTGACTTTTTACTCATAGGACCGTTGACAAATTTCGCAATGGCCATAAATATGTATGGCGATGATTTCCTATCGAAGATACGTAATATATATATAATGGGTGGCAACTATAAGGGTGCGATTCTGCTTAGGTTCTGCTTGTTATGTAAATCCTTTACTAAATATGTTTTTTTTTTTTTTCAAAATTTAGGACGCGGCAATATAACAAAATGTGCTGAATTTAATTTTATGTTGGATCCGGAGGCAGCACATGTAGTGCTCGAACGAAGTCAGAAAATCTTGCACATTTTACCATTTGAGACTTGTCTTGAATTGGAGCATCCACCAGATGTTGTAAGTATTTTTTTGTCTTTTATAAATAATTTTCCAACTGATGAAATTTCGAACGGTTACAGAAATGGCGCTTTGAAGTGATCGGCGCCGCAACGAATCAATTTGTTGAATTATTAAATCGCGCAGATCGTATGGTGTTTGCCAATCGCACGATATGGATCTGTTGCGATGCAAAACTCACCGCGTCTTATCTATTTCCCAAGCAGATTATTCAGAAGTCAGCCGACTACCACGCGACAGTTGAGCTGCAGGGCACATATACGCGCGGTCAAATGGTCATTGACCATCTTAATGAGCAGCCGCACAACTCGACAATCATATGCAGCATCGATTCGAAAGCGTATCGTCATGTTATCTCCTGGACTGCCGGCTTAGAGGGTGTCGAACTAAATTCGTTGTTGTAGACTTTGCCGAGACGTCGCGAGAGATAAGCCACTGCAAATCACAAATTTAAAAATAATTGAAAACTCTTTGAATTGCGATTAAAAGTGAGGCCACGTATATTACTTTTTCTTTTTACTTGCTTTGCTAATAATGAAATGTTCAACTCTAGTATATTATCTGTGCTTAAATTGTGTTTTATGTTTTTTTTTTTTGTCTTATAAAATAGATATGATTTAACTACGATAGATAAAAAAAAAACAATTTCTTAGGCAGCACCAATGCTAACAATTAAAAAAAAAAAAAAACAAAATGATAGAAACAACTCCTAGTTAGTTTTATCATTGCAATACATGCAGCATACTTGGCTCGCTTCTAGACTGGTATACCAGTGCGATCTTTTATCTTTCCGAGCACATTGACGTGCACCTTGGAATAACCACTCGATTTTTTGCCCAATGTGCCCATGCTGCCGCTTGGACCAGGGGGACCCATAAGCGGCAATGCAACACCGCTGGAACCAGCAGCAGTACCAGCAGCATCCAATGATGTTGATGATAATGGTGACGAGTGCTTTGAGTCGATATGCGAGGAACGATGCGAAGATTCGTGCGATAACAATAAATCATCGGTGCTGGGACGCATGTGCGATGATGAAGGTGTATAGATGGGCTGCAGTTTTTCGACTTCATCGTCAATGCTCTTAAATTGCCAACTCCAGTTGGCGCGATATAGGAACGGACGATGATCAAAACGATTGTCATCGGGACTATAGCTTTCGGCATGAACTGAAGGCGTCAATACGGTCATCTTATGACGATTGATCGCATAGCAACGGAAGAAGTGTTTAACCTTGTCAGCAACCTGGAAATGGATTTGTTTAAACGCTTTTTTACTCGTATATTTATGTATGTAAATCTCACCTCCTTTGGACTAAGATCGCCCTTCCAGGTGGCAACTAGACGACAGAACATGCTGTACGGACCGCAAAAGGCCTGCTTGCGTAGACGTCCATATTCGCTAAGTTCAGCGTATGTCATGCCCATATCCTGCTCATCGGTTTGCATAAGCTGTCCATCTTCCTGTAGTGGCTCCAACTCGGCAGTGGGCGGTGCATCGACAATTGAGCCGAGCACAGGTAAATTAAATCTGTGGAGCAAAAAAAAAAAAAGTAAAAAGTTATTCTCATTTTTATGAGCTAAATACGCCGTCGCTACTCACTTCTCTTTGGCGTAGTTGAGAAAACGTTTGAGATCTGTCTTCGAAATGCCGCCAATCGGATTAATATCCGCCGACGAGCAGTCATACTTTGTGAGGTAGCCACGCAGCGATTCGTCAACATTTGCTGAGCCAAGCACAAGCAAACCACCAGGACGATTGCGCACCCAGAGCATTAACTGTGCAAAGATGTACGCGAGCACCATGCGCAGGCGCGATTGTATATTCTGCAACGCCAGATTCTGACGTGCACAGCCACCCTGCGTGCGGAAGCGTGGTGTCAGTCCGGTGACTGTATTAAAAATGCCCAGCAACGCATTGACAGCAGAATCAATGCTTATTTCGATATGGTAGCTACCCAATTGATTGGCCAGCTGTGAGGCACGCCGGCGCGTCTCCTTACTCGAATTAACGCTACCCATAAAACATGTAACAAGCAAACGGTTACACAATGCAGCCGGATTATCGGGCGTATAATCGCTGTCAGCCAGTATAGTGCGTATATCGTGCAGTACCTGCGCATCGCCCTGCTGCACTGCGTTAACGATCAAACGGCACATCGAGTGTACAATTGTCGCCGAGCTGCTTGAGTCAACGCCACCGCTGAGTGGCAAAAAGAAACCACCCTGACCGGAACGACGCAGATAATCCCAGAGCCAACATGCTGGTCCCATAGCAATCTCCTCTTCTGGCGTATGATACAACCATTGCAGCGGCGTTGATGATGTCTTAAATATATCATTATGTGACGACATTTCAAAGTCACAGATAATGCGCGGATATGTCGGTGCCGATGCGGCAATAGTGCAACGTGAACGTCGTGCAACACGATAGGCGCGTATCTCCTCGAGATCGATGGTGGCCAACGTCACTTCGACATCTTGCAGTGCAAATTGTTTGCTACGCGCTATAATTTCGCCATTCAAGGCTACAGCCGAGCAGCCATTAAAGTAGACACGTTGACCGTCACAACCGCGTAGATTGCTAAATAGATAGGCACCACCAGCCTTAAAACTAGCATTACGTATCAAGTCGGTGGTGATGTGCGCTTTGCGCAATTCCATATAACTGCCGGAACCGTTGACCATAATCTCAACGCCGGACAGCGACATTTCAATGTGTTTGCTGCGCACATTCCACAATTCCTCGCAAATCTCATAGCCAATGCAGGTGTCCTTTGTGGCAATGACAGCATCACCAAATGGTACCGTATCCTGGCCTGTATGCTGTGCAATCATGCGCGGCAGAAAAAAGTCTTCCGTGTAGAGTGACTGAAATTTAATTTTTTTGAATAAAAATCTTTCAAAGACAAAAAAAAATAATAATACCTTGGTCCACGGCGTAAACCAGCGCGTCTCACGATAATTATCATCATCGCACATTGCCATCTTTGGCCGGATGAGCAATATTTGACGATTGAAAAAGGCAACGCGACAATTATATGCAACATTGCGATGCATTACCGGCATTCCGACATCGACGAGCATATTCTCACTGAAAGCAAAACAAAAAAAAAAAAAAGAAAAAAGAAGTTAACTAAAAAATGCAGGGAAAAAACAAAAAAACTTCAGGTACACACCATATAGGCGACATCATAATCTCGAGCAGCACTTCCCATGAATGCAGATATGTATCGGGCTCTCGAAAATGATCCTCGCAACTGTAACCGCTGTAAGCGAGATAAAAAAGAAGAAACCATTTTAATTTTCAACTTCACCTTCAAGTTTACAGCATAAACTCACCATACTTCCAACTCGGGACCTGTACGGTAGGAGGCACCCAAATCCTTG
Source organism: Leucophenga varia (assembly GCA_018903435.1). Classification (NCBI taxonomy): domain Eukaryota; kingdom Metazoa; phylum Arthropoda; class Insecta; order Diptera; family Drosophilidae; genus Leucophenga; species Leucophenga varia. The sequence goes on from JAEIFJ010002516.1 coordinate 1,984,445, forward strand.
GCTTCCAATATGGATTGCAATATTCTGGCTAAATTACCTTCAAAATCGAGCGCCCATTGATTGAGCGTTGTAACCGCTACCGTTATTTTACGTCCCATATTTGCTATTATTTTTATTAATTAAATATTTTTTATTTTTATTTTTGCGCTGAAAATTATTGTCAGTTCTTTTGTTTTGGAGGCAGAAGCGCTTAATGACTGCAAAAAAAAAAAAAAAAAAAAAAGAAATGGAGAAATTAATAAGTCGCTTTAGGTAGTTGGAATTGCTTTATTCAATTAAAAATCAAAAAGAAATGACGCTGACAGCTTTAAAAATCGTTGAAAGACGTTATACGTGCGACTGCTTTTAATTGTAAAATTTTGATAAAATGCATTTTCGAAAGTTTGTTTCTTTGTTTGTTTTTGTTGTTATGCACCCACACACATACACATATACACACTTAAGCAATCTCTTAAAGCATTTTCGCTCATTTTAAGTTTGATGATTATCGATCAAACTTGAACAAACGCCGCTGGCTGTTGTCGATGACGATTGTGCCGGAACTGGCGAGTAACTTATTAGCAACACAAAAAAAAAAAAAAAAAAAAAAAGTCTGAGAAATCAAATTAAAACCGTCTTATCGCTGCGGTTCTTCATATCTCAAAAAGTCAAGAACTACACATTCAGTTTAGTTCTACAACGATTCGATACCCTCCAACAATTTTCCTTATGCTGTAAAGTCATAATTTGGTGCGTCTTTGGCTATAAAGGCGGCGAAAGTATTCACTCCAAATAAGGCAAGAACACTTCTTATGTCATCCAATGTCAAATCTAAGGCACCACGCCCATTTTTAGGTATAGCCTCCATACAAACTTAGCGCCCATTTTCGAGTTTTGTATGAAAACATTTATTTTTTCTGAATGAATTCAATTAAATTTGGTAAAATCAATTCCAATGTCCATCTAAGTGGTAAGGATCGGGCTAATAATAATTTGACCAAATTTTAAGCATCTGGTTACCATATAAACTATTTAAAGAGTTGTGTAACGGGTATTTCAGCTTCAGTTCCACCGAATTAAACGTTTTCTCTTGATTTTTTGGAACCTTGAAAAATAATAGTCCTAAAATAGTGAGATAGTTAAAAGCGTAAAAGGATTAAAAAAAAACTTGAAAAATGACTTCAGCTACAGCATTTTGAAAATCACATTAGTGTTATTTTTTTATAAATTCAATATTTTCGAAACTGTTCGATGGATTCTAGTCAAAAATAATGCCAATATAGTAAATTTCTTTGTTTTTTAATTGATTAACTAGTCACCGCCCGGGCTGTACCCGTATACTATGCAAAATTACAAATTGACAAACTCGTACAAAGAATAATTAAAGTTTTTTTTTTTGGTGGAAAATATTCGCTATGAAATTTTGTAAGTTAATCAACTGTCAAATATGACAGTAAATTCCAATATGGCACCCGGAAATGACGTATAAACAAGATGGCTAAAAAACAAAGTGCACCAAGTAAATACGTTAAGTGTTATATACGTGTAAGTATGTTGGTATGCATTGTATGTAATATATTGTATACAACGTACAGCTCACTCAATATGACAGCATGCATTCACATGCATAGTCGTAGTTGTATTGCAGTATTGCAGAACTGCAGCCGAAAATGTGTAAAAATTTAAAAATGCAATTTTTGAGGAAGAAAAGATTTTTAACAGAAAAATATGCAGCATGGCAATATATGCGCAAATAGCAAATAGCAAAGTAAAGCATATGTGTCAGTCAATATGTGGACATGTCATGTGGCGTTTGACAGACGATTAAGCGTTGCGCCTGAAAATATGGCTTTAAATGCAGTCGACAATAAATTGTTGTTGTTGTTTTTGTTTGCGTATAAATACGATATTTATGGCAAATTTATGGCAACTGTGAGAAAGGACCTACGTAAAAAGTTTATCGTGCAACATGAATGAAGTTGCACGCACGCATATGACGCAGTGCAATGAATTATTATTAGCCAAACTGCAAACTTGCAACACGTTGCACGGCATTGAACGGTAACGATAAACGAAGAAGAAGAACGATATGATGTGTCGCCCTGAGTTCGTGCGAGTTCAAAGGCACAACACACGGCATAGAATAGGCAGACAGACAGACAGACCGACAGACCGACAGACAAACCAACACTAACTAACTAACTAACTAGATGCAGCAATGGAGCAACGACTTTAAACTGAACAACATAGAGCGCAGCGAAGAGCAAAATGGTGTTGGCATTTTTGAACTCTGAAAAAAAAAAAATGAAGTTAGTCACAAAGGCTTTCGAACACCGGAAATATGAAATACGACAGTTAGCAGCAGCAGCAGCAGCAGGAGGTATCAGGTAAAAGAAAACCAATATCTTGGCTTCCCTGGTGTATAAAACCATAACACGTGGCGTATGAGTTATGCATACGCTGCGCGAGCGCTGGCACTGGCACTGGCGCTGCACCGCACTGCATTCAATCTTTATGCTTCTCCGTCTCCTCTCCTGTGCTGTATGTGTTTCGACACTTTTAAACTGCTTCTCTTTTTTTATATTTTAAACTTTGCACGCTTCAAAAATATTTGCACTCACTGCACTCGTCCTTAGCATATGTGAATGTATAAAAAAAGGACCCTTCCACATCTATCGGCATGCGAATGCGTGCTTTGTTAACAAAGGAATTCATTGAACTTTGTCGAACTACAAAATATGTATTCTTAGATTTATACATACATACGTATGTAGGGTATTTTTGTGTAGTAACTTTTTTTACAAAACAATATATTGTATAATTGTTGTTGTTTTTGTTGTTGTTATTGTAGAAGGCGGCGTAAAGTACAAATTGTACATATCAGACTCATCGCGTTTTCTCATTCGCATTTGCACAGCGTGCCAATATTTCCAGTGGCGTTGTTAAAAAAAAAGTAATAATAAAAATAAATAAAATAAATAAACAAATATAGTTCTGGTTTACAGTTTCTTAGATTCGAGTATCAATTCTTAATATTTAATAATTTTCCGATGAAAAATTGAAAGAATTCTGAAGAAAAACAAAATATTTGATATTATAGAAGGTGTAATAATCCACCACTGTCTCTTACTATTTTGCTTATATATTTTGGTGATTTTTATTTAGTATTAAAGCAAACTTTGATAAAACAGAAGGGGAATACTACATCTGGCATAATTCCAACATGTTCTAGAAACAGACAGACAAGCGGACAGACGCACATAGTTAAATAGACACAGATTTCATCATGTCCGCCTGTACTTAACTCAAATATTTATGCTAAAAATTATATCTTTTATGGCGATAAAGTTGATCCTGGTATAGAACGCCACTGAAGTGCACAGCACAGCGTACAAATAAAAAGAATTTAAAAAAAAATAGAACTCAGGAATTTCTAGCTTTTTTTTGTTGTCAATAAAATCAGTTTATTGACACTTGGCTGGCGGCATGAAATCAAAGTTTTAAACTGGATTTACATACATACTAAACTATATTTGAACAAAAATAAACCCATACAAATGGGTTTGCATTTATGTTATGTTATGTTTTCTTGTTGTTGTTGTTGTTGTTTTTGTTTTAAGCGCCTCCATGAAATTTTATAGTCTTGATTTTTCCTAACTTGCGTGGCACCACTAACTTGGCGCATCCTGGTGCTACTCAACTCAGTTGGTGGCGTTGATAGCAGTTAATTGTCAAATTTACGCTATTGCGGTACATCGATATATACGCTTGAAAGCGAGAGAGAGTGAGATAGAGAGAGAGAGATGGCAAACATAGAATAAACCAACTAGATACAATTTCCTTTGTTTTTTTTTTTGTTTTCCATCCTTTCTTTCGATCTATTTGGAGTAAAATGTTTAAAACATTCATCGCAAAACACTTTGCAACAAATGTCAGACCGGTTTTTCCTATTTTTTTTTTTCGTGTCGTAGTTCCGAGAGATATTTGCTTTTGAGGTTGAAAAAAAAAAAACTTCATTTCATTTGTTGAAAACATTCCGTAAATAAAGTTCGTTAAAAAATATAAATCAAAAATATATTTTTTTTTTTACGTTTCTTGATTTTATTTATTTCATTTAATTTTTTTTTTTGTGTACTTCAATTTTTTACGAAAAAAAAAAACAAAACTAAAATAAAAATCGCTAAATAAAAATATTTGTTGTGTGAGCGACTTGGTTTGTGTGTGGCCTGTGAAATTCTTTGTGCAAAAAAAATTACATTTTCATATTTAATTATTTTTTTTTTTTTTTTTTTTTTACAAATTTTTTATTTGGCGCCGCGGCGCAATTGGCGCAAAAATTTTGTGAAATCACGCGTTACACAGAAAATTAAAGACAAAGCGCAACGGAGAGAGAGAGAGGGAGAGAGCGCGCGAAAAGTGTATATTTGTTTTTGTAAAGTACAACTGCGTGCGTGCGTGCGTGCGTACGTGCGTGAAAAAGACCGAATTTTGTTTGGATTGAAGCTTTTTTTTGTTTTGTTTATGGGATTTGTTATGAAAAGATAGAAATAATTGCGGCTTAATATGTTGCCCAATCGCAAGGACGAAAGAGTTCCGCGCGGCACATCAATGGATCGTGCCCAAACGCAATGTGCTTCTGGTAAGTAGAAATAAAAAAAAATAAATAAATAAAAAAATTTTATCAAATTTATCGTTTTATGAGGTGCCTAGCACATGGCCCCAGCTCGTGCTGCAATTGATTGAATGCCAAGTCCCGTTAATTTTGCCTGTCGCCGCTTTGCGGCAAATTAAGTAACCCGAAATACAACGCCATAAATTTTGGCGGCTATTCTGCCTCTCCCTCTCTGTCTTTGTTACTCCTTGGTACTGCAGCACATACGGCACCGCTGCTGACTTTGGTGCGCTTTTTGGTCTCCGCCGCCTCCCTCACTTTTTCTTTCGCTCTAATATCTGCTTTTGGTGCTCTTCTATAAATAGAAATGTATAATTTTTTGTTTTTGTTTAATAAGTTCGCTTTCATGTTAGCTTGAAATCTCATGGCTTATTTACGTCAACAGCGCTTTTTGCCAAAAACAAAAATAAAGGTTGCTGCGCTAATTTTTGGTGTAATGACGTTCATTTTTTTTTCGTTGCAAATCGAGTTACCCCAACCCAGCGGGGGGATACTAATCAAAAATAAATAGACAAATACAAATTGGTAAAACTATTTTTAGAAGCAAAGCACAGCAGCAGCAGCAATCAGTACGCCAGAGCTCAGCGCAGTCTGCTATAAAAATACAATTTCAGTCTGAATATGAAAAAAAAAAAAACTTTTGGTTTTGGAATAACACTGGAATTTGTATATGCTACAAAGAAATCGTATAAAGGGTGTTCCAAGTGATATTTAAGGTGGCTAACGCTGTCAGCAACTGATCCTAAGCGTGTATTTGGAAAAGTTTTAAACCATTTCACTTGAGGTATTCTTTTTGGAACTAAGCGAATCAAAAAAAGAATCAAGTTTAAATATGTTACATAGTCTACGACAAATTGTTTACACCTTTAAATTTCTGTACATGTGTAGGGTACATAGCGACGATAATAGTCAAAGTTAAAAATAAATGTACAAGCAGTAAAGTAAGTAAACTAATAAACAAAAACAATAAACAATCAAAATAGTAATACAAGAAAACATGCAGAAGAGGTTGAGGAAAACGACGACGACGTCAAAAAGGAAAATGATTATTATTATTATTATTATTTAAATGATAATGATGATGAAGTAGTAGAAGAAGAGTGGAAAAGAGCAACTTAACACAAATGCATGCGAATCGTAGGAGCAATAAAGAAGGACGCGCTGCTAACGAAAAAAATAAAATAAAATAGGTAACAGCGACAGCGCATAGCAACAGCCTAAAGCCGAAATGAAATGCCGAAAGGAAACGAGTCAAAATATTTCGGGGAAGATTTTTTAAAATTGCAAGTGACAAACAAATGCGAAGAAATAATAAAACAAACAATAAAAACAAAAAAAGATAGACAAAGGAGAGAGCGAGAGAAAAAGTATGAAATAAGCTAGGAGCGCACGTTGACAACGCTGTCGCCGGGACACATACAATAACGCCGGCAGTAGCGGCGCGGCGGTAACAAAATTCCTGCACTCTACAAGAAGCAACAAAAGACGTGCGGAGGGGACTGTAAAGCACTATGCCGGCAATGCTGCCGTCAATGCGATATTGTCTACGAATTGAGTGCGCGCGTGAAGTTTATATGTAAAGCAAGCAAGCAAGCAAGCAAGCAAAGCAAGAAGTTACCGGTGAATGGGTTGGGTTGGGTTGGTTTGCATTGGGTGTTGGGAGTATTCGTTTATTCAGTGTTTTTCCCAAGGTATGCCGGTCGGTGCCGGTGCTGCCTAAACTGACTCACTTGGTGACTAAAGAAACAACTAAATGAATGAGTGAGTGAATGTCTGGCTGACTGACTGACTGACTGACTGACTGACAAACTTTATGATTGAAAGTTGGTTGGCTTGCTGTCTGCAGCGTGGCAGTATCATGTTTTTTTGGCCTCAACTTGCCTTGCACCGAAAACGGCAAAGAAAAAAACAAAAAACAAAAAAATAATAAAACAACAAAAAAAAACAACAACTTGACAGCAGCGGTTTTGCGATTTCGCCAACGCTTTTCAAGCTTCAGTTGCTGAACCGCCGCACTTTGATGATGGCAACCGCCGTCGCCGCCATCATTTATCATAATTCATAAAAATAAAAAAATAAAAAATAAAATGGTTACTTTATTATTATTACGATTATTAGTTTTTCTTCGTTAAATATTTTTTTCTTTCTTAAAAATTGCACCATTTTGTTTGTTTTTGTAAAACGGAAGTCGTCGAATGTAAAGTGTTGTCGCGCGTTTTTTTCCGTCACGTGCCGAAAAGTATGCTTTGGAAAAATACAAAAAACTAATTAGACTGCATTGCAGACTTAATCGAAAACTAAATGAAATGTAATTAAAAAAAAAACAACTAAAATAATAAAAAAAAAAGACAAAATATGTTGTAATGTACACCAAGCAGCAACAGCAGCGTTGAATACAATAAATAAATTGGTTTCAACTTGTGATCAGCTCCCAAGCTACCTAAGTGATACTCACAGATCTTAACGAAACTTGGATGGATTTTTGACTGAGCTAGAAAAAATAGACACGTATTTTTTATATAGGCAAGGGTCCAAATTTAAGAGTTAGAAACACCCTTTAAGGTTATGGGGAAGGGTCAAACACATTTTTAAAACTTATACAATAAATCCATGCCAGAATTTTCAAGGCGGATTTCCCGAAATGGCGGATGCAATGTTAAATTCTTCAAATGTGAATGAATAAAACTTCAGCATTTTAAAGGTTCCCTATATTCAACCAGAAGAAGTAAAAAAAAAAGTCTTGAACCAGACTCTTAAGTTGTAAAAAGTTTTTAAAAAAAAAAACAAAAAAATAAACCACAAAAAAAACAAATGTGAATGAAAAAAATTTGTGAATTTTGGTTCCACACAAAATTGTGTTGACTTTATATCTTGTAGCCCCCCGGCATAATCGGTGTAATATGGCACTAAGCTACCGTTGCTGATCAAGAATATAAGTCGGGACCCACAGGTTAATTTTGAAAAGAAAGAACCCCGGAGTGGGGAATTATTCATCGGGATGGCGGGATTGGTATTAAGTATTTAACCCCACGCTCATCTCTACTCTAAAGTATCTTAAGTTTCTATTTAGGTAAAACAATATTTTAAAGTCTTTGCGATCCGGCGGGTAGGGTAAGCTAGAACATTAAATTGCTTCTATGCAATGAAAGACATATAAAGAAATATTCTAAAAATAGCAGACAGACAGACGACAGAAAACCATGGCTAAATCAATTTGTTTCATTGATTTGAACACGACAATAAACGCGGTTTTATGACTAAAACAATTTTATGCAGCAGCAATATTTTCTTCAATGTAATTGCTCATTTTTTTGTTATTTTTGTTTTTTTTTGCTTGTGCAGCAAATAATATTTTTACACGACAACAACTTTGCTGTTGCTGCTACTGCAACTTCTGCCATTTTTTTTTTTGTTTTTTTGGTGTTTATTGAAAAATAGAAAAGCAAATATTAACCAAAAATTTGAAAAGATTATTACATCAATTCGATCAAACAAAAAAAAAAAAAAAGGAGAAAAAATGAGAAGCAATAAAAATAAAAATAAACACAAAAATGCAACGCGACAAAAATTGCAGCATTGCGGTTGATTTAAACTTAATTTGATATCCTTGCTGCGCATGTAAATAAAAAACAAAAAACGAAAACAAATAAATGAAAAGGAGCAAGGAATCACGAGTGAAGTAATGCAGTATGTTATTATTGCAATAACAACAACAAATAAAAAAGCTATTGAACAGCTACTGACGAGCAGCACCAAACCAATTGAAGAAGATTAAGGACACAAAAGCGCGGCGCTAGATAAAAGAAAAATTTTTTGTACAATAATAGATCGACTCGACTCAATTCGACTCGATTCGAATCGAGACTTGACTTGACTCTACTCGATTCTATTCAATTCAATTCAACACAAAACGACACAACTCTGGCGCATTGTTGCGGTGAATCGAGGTTAGTGGCGCATAGCGTGTCTCTCTCTTCAACTACCTGACTCACTGCATGCCTGCCTGCCTGTCTACCAACAACAACAACAACAACCACGACTACGACGACAACTTCATTTTCTATTGTACAAATTGCAACGAGTGCAACCAGTTCGTCTGTGAGTGTGTGTGTCTTCATTAAAAAAAAAAAAAAAACATTCTTCAAAATGTTCGAATATGATGCACGCGCCGAGGAGTTTCTTGCCATTGTTGCACGTGGCTGTAGAAGAGATGTTGCACACGGAAACGGAAGCGGAAGCGGCAGAAGTCATTCACTAACTCACGACATTAAAATGATGAACGACAACAACAGCAACAGCTGCTGTATTGTGGCATCGCCAACAACTGTGGAATTGTTGGACAATGGACATGGACAATGCAACGAGGGAGGAGGAGGAGGAAGACAACAACACTGCCACTGCTGCCGATGTTATACAAGATTGCATTGATGGCAGCAGCAATGTTGGCGATGCAACAGCAACAGCAACTGAAAGCGTTAGCGTCAATGCTAGTTTACGTTGCTTAGCCATGGAATGTTCACTTGTTCTGAGCGATTATCCCAGTAGTGGTGAGTTCTATCTTTTTGTATATTTTTCTTCTTTTTTGTATTTTTTTTATTTATTGCAGCAGTCTCTGCTAGTAAGGATCTTGGTTAGCTTAAATATTTTATGAAATAGTGCAACACATAAAACTATCAGAAATATATTCCAGCATCATAAATAGCAAAAGAAAATATATATGTGTATGTGTGTGTGTGTGTGTTTGTGTCAAGTGGCGTATGAGTAATATTTTATTTTCTTTTGCCAATTTTTTTTTTTTTTTAAGACATTTTTCTTGTACGGTTTTCCGCTCGTTCATATTTGTTTCGACATGCGCTAAAATTAATTGTTCACTTGTTTATCTTGCATTTTTGCAAATGAATAATGATTTTGTTTTTCGCCGCTTTTGAGATGTGTGTGATTTTCTTTAAAGATTATCATTATTCTTATTGCTTAATTTTTTTTTTTTGTTTGGGTTTGTTCTTTACTTACACAAGAGCAGCAGCAGCAGCAGCTGTCTTTGAAATTGAGATCTCAATGAACAGGTGTCAAATTTGAAAAAAAAAAAAAAAAAAAATTAAAAATAAAATTGAAAGGCGGTGATTTGTTGTAAAATGCCACAACATTTTGAGATGTGACATTTAAGAGACAACTTGGGATCAGTGTTTGTAGCTTAATCGATACGCAGACAGACAGACAGCCAACGGATGAACATAACCAAATTCGGCTTTTGAAAGTTATGCGATGTTCCAAGTTTCCTACACATCCTACAAAATTCCCTTTTCTCACATTCTGCTCATTGAGGTACACCACTGCTGCCTATGTTGTAGTTAGATACGATATTATAGTTTAAAATCTTATTCATATTTATTTAACAAATTGTTTTTTTTTTTTTTTATTCAATTTTTAATTGCCGTATTTGCTCTTCGTCGTTTTGTTTCTGTTGTTGTTAAAAATTCTGACGATCAAGCTGAATAATTGCGCTACGAAAGTGATCTATTATGTTGTGAAGATGAATACATACATCGCATGACAAACGAAACAACAACGTATGACAACAAATTAGAGATGTTATTTTGTGCTTTTTTGTATGTTTCATAGCAGCACGCAACATATTTTGGGCACTGGTATTTTTTAGTATGTTTTTAAGTTAGCCTAAACGAAATACTGCAGATGCGAAACGGAAAAAAAACGAAAGAAAATCCGAAACGTCTGTACAACGTAGTATCACACGCCGGGTATTTGTTAGTTGAAATATGAAATCATTTAAATATTTTTTAAAAATGTTTCTAACGCATTGCACAGTACTGTGTATTTTTTTGGTTTTTGTTTTTTGAAAAAATAAATTTTTAAAACGAAATTTCTGCGCTGTGCTGATGCTGCTACTGCTGCGCGCGTTTGCTGTGAACGATTTATTTGCTTTTAATATTTTGAACAATTTCGTCGAATATTCGTTTGGCTTTTAGCAATATTTTTCAAGCAATTGTCGCTGCTACTGTCTCATTTATCATCAACACAAGCAGAGCGACAGTTGCAACAATCTGAATCTGAATGCTAACACCTCGCTTCGACAATTGCAATTGCAATTTTTATTCGATTTCGATTTTGATAAATTTAAATGTAAATCATTTAAATATTCTTGAATGTCGCCATCAATTTTCGCTAATTAATTACATTTAACATTTTACATTTGCAAGCCAACGCAAAGACAAAGACATTTATTAAATTCAATGACGCAAATTGAAAGAAAAACGATTACCATATCGAATGGAAAGGCACATATTTATGTAAAACAATTTGAATCGTTTAAATGTTCAAATTTGTCAACGTTTAAAAACGAAAAAAAAAAAATGCCAGACAGATGAATAAATTTGTATAGACATACAGACAGACAGACACACAAATTGATAAAAATTCTGGTAAAATATGGAAATAGGGTTATAAAAACGGTCAGTACCTTTTAAACGTTTCGAGTTTTTTTTTTTTTGCTCTTGACTGCAAAAAAGCACTAAAAAATACCAGTGCCGTTGTTACTTCAATGTTTATGAATGGGAAAAGTCTAATGCATTGTTTAAGTAGTTTTAAATCACAATTGCATTATTTCTTTTCAAATGAAACCGGTTTGGAGCACATCGGTTGTATGGTTTCAAAGTCCATAGCGGACATAGAAACATTTTTACTATTTTATGATATAGATTTTGATTTGTTTTATAGATTTATTTTATAGATCTACCAAGAAAGCAAAAATGTATATGGTATGTGTATATCAATTGTTCGAAGCCACTTCTCGTTGTCTAAAGTGACTTGCGATGATGGTGAATTTCTAATTTAATTTGATTTGATTTCTTTTTTGTGAAAAGAGTTGCTTGCTTTGTTACATTTTTTTTCTTCTTCAGCTATTGCCATTCTGCATGCATTATATTTTTTCTATTTCCTATTTCCTATCGTTGTTGTTGTTGTTGTCTGTCTGTGTGTGTGTCGTGTCGTTTCATGTTATACTAAATATTTGACTAGTAACACTCTTCTTCTACTCAAAAGCAGCAGTTTTTTTTTCTGATTTCTATTTTTCTGTGTGTGAGGAGCACATTGTTATATTCTCCTTCACCATGGCGTATCCAAGGATTTCAGTGTGTTTTTTTTTTTTTTTCTTCTTCTTTTTTTCTATGGATATCGGCATTTACATATTGTTTTTGTAATTCGTGTCGTTGTCGTTGTTATTTGATTTGATTTTTTGATTCTATTTGAAGTGCAAGTGAGATAGCATGTTTGAATTTACTCTCTAAAATAACAAACTCTTCAAATTGAGTGAATTTTCCTTTTGTTTCCTTTGATTTTTTATTGTTTTTTTTTATTATTTATTTTTTCCATGCTTAGAAATTTGCTAGTCGGCGTCGTCAGTCGCATTTTGTTATTTGTTTAAACAAAAACTAAAAAAAAAAAATAAAAATCAAAAACTACTGCCAAAATAAAAAATGGAAAAATATTTAAAAAAAAAAAAAAGAAAATGTGAAATTTATAAATTTAAGAATAAAAATAATTTGACATTTTTTTTTGTTTGTTTGTTTTTGTTTAAATCAAAAAAATTGTAAGGAATGAAATGAAAAAGTTTTTGTGTTGTAATCGTGTAAAAAAAATTTAAGTTTTTTGCTACTTAACTGCTGCATACGATAAGAGAAAAATGGTGCTTTCAATGTTTTTTTTGCTAACGTTTCAACTGAAAACCGGCCGGTTTTATTTCTACTTAAATTCAATCGGAATGAGAAAAAAATTTTTGAAACGTCAATTACCAAAAAAATTCTAACATATGGACAGACGGACAAAATTGTGTAGTGACAATTGCCAGCATAGAAAAATATTTTTTGGAAATATTATAATTTAAAATTATAAAAAAAAAAAGAAGGAAGTACGCTGAAGTCGACTATGCTCGAATACAAAGATAAGTCCTATCGTACTACCACAACTCATTGTATTGAATTTCCATACAAAATCTTAAAAATTGGGGTATATTTGTAGGAGGGGGGCTATATTAAAAATTTTGTTAGTCCCACCCATATTGGGATATTTCATTGAGACTATCCTAGGCATAATTTGTAATTAATTTAGACTTCCCAAAACGGACATACCCATTCGAGCTAAAGCCTTCTTCTGGCAGCTCGTGCCACTAGATTCATGTGTCTAGTCATACCTCGTACCTTCACGTTCTACCAACACCACCAACAACGCGCAAAAGCGGACAGACGGACATAGCTTCATAATTCGCTCGCTCTTTTCTGTGATTTCGAAAGCAAAAACTTGTTACCAACCGCTTTCAAAGCAAAAAAAAAAAAAAAAAAAAAAACGATATACAATGACAAATTATCTTACCTTCAAGAACCTTATACAAAATGCATTCGATTTGCCTTGCTCTTCGCTGCTACCTTTCAAAGTTATGAAAAAGTAAAAACAAAAAAAAAAAAAAACAAAAACACCACAGTACCATGCGATGCGATGCGACGACTATTTAACACCGCGCAACGTACAAAGCGACGTTCACTGTCAAGACGTTTCATTGGAATTTCAAGAGATTCAATAACAATAACAGTAACAGTAATAATAAAAATATAAATAAAGAAACGAATAAAGGCAAAGAAAAGCACAAATAAAATAACTCGATACGAATGCAATTCAAATTCAAATTCGAGTTCGGATTTTTCTTAGAAAATGGCTGGCGACCTGTTAACGTAAGCAAAACTACTCTGAAGAAACTTTGTCAAAATTGTTCTTTCGTTCTTCTGCTGCTTCTTTTTTTTTTTTTTTTTTATTATAAACATGGCGTGATATAGCAATCCAACGAAAAAATTTACATAAGCAAAAAAAAAAGAGGAAAAAAAGAAAAAATCAAACAAGGCGACTGCCAAGCGCAGAGCCCGCGTCATACAAAAAAAAACCCAAACAAAGCGGGCGGGTGTAGGGTATGAGTTACTAATCGAACGTAACAAAATGAACGACAATTACAATTAACTTCATTTTTTTTTTTTTTTTTGTAACTGAAACATCAACTTCTTCCCCCTTTCAACTTCTTAACCCTCTTCCAATTTCTTATACAAATAAATTAGTGAATCAAATCAAATCAATCAAGTCAAAGCATTTCAGCTAAGCAGTGAATTTATATAAAACAAAGACACCGCCGCGTATGCAGTTGGTAGCGCTTTAAATAATTTTATTTTTTTTTTTGAAGGTGTTCTAAAAAAAAAAGAACGTTTAAAAAAATAAATAAAAACTATTAAAAAAAAAAAATAAAAAAAAAAATATGTGGCTTAAATAGTGTTCAGATATTTTGTGTGTTTCATTTCGTTAAGCTACATTTTTGCTCATGGATATCAGCAGTTTCGGTTTTGGAGGCGGTGGACGTGTGCAATTTTTACAGGCGCAACTTTTTCCTGTTTGCACACTGACACCGGCGGCGACAGCAGGTGGAGGTAATTCTTTAAATTTATATAAAAACGAATTATTGCAAAATGTAGCAGAAATGTGATGTTGCGTTCTGTGAGAAAAACATTCTTTGATATTTTGATCGAAATATTTATGGTAAGAACAAGTGAGCAACTAACTCTTTTAGATACTGAAAGTAAGCTTTTCATTGGGAAATTGATTGTAGCTGCTGATATGCTACATAAAATGCAATTCCTTTTAGAATTTCGAGTTGTGGTTTTATAGTAAACCACAAGCGGCGGCGGCGACGGTGGCGTCGCTTCTTAAAGCGAACAAAAAGCAAAACTCAAAAGTCAAATGCTGCCATCCAAGAAGGGAACTCAATTTTGTTAATAAATTGTATTAAATTTTGACAGCAGAGCAGCAAAGCACAGCACAGCATAGCACAGCACAGACGGAAGTGATGACCGGAACAGTGGGTGGGGTGGGGTTTGGTTTGGGTTTCGAACTTTATGCGTAACGAACAGATGACGCAGAAGAGCAACTTTTACAAAACTCCCTCCTCCCTTACAGCTCAAGAATATTTTAGAAGCAACATTCTTCATATTTCTAGTCTTCTTCTACTTTCTCATCTCTTTTTATTACGTTTTTGTGTATCTCTAATTGTATGACCTCGGCTAACTATTGCGCAAATTGTCGGTTACGCTGCTGCTGCTGCTGCTGCTGTTACTGCTTGTGTTGCTGCTGCTACCACTTCCGTATTTATTTTCCGGCGATTTGTTGCTGGTTATTGTTGTTGTTTTTGTTGTTGCTGTCGTTGGCACCAACTGCATAATTTATGAATTTTGTAGCGCGTCGATGGCTATAATGGCTGCCCATAGCATATCCGTTGCCATCAAAAGCCGTCAGCCATTGCCATTTCCGGTTACAGTGCGCCCGTAAACATTTTAAGCTTGGTTACAATTTTATAACTTTTTTTTTTTTTTTTCATTTGCATAAAATTTGCATAAATAAATAAAAAAAAAGGTATGAAACTTTTACTCTTATAATTCTAGTTTATTTTTTTTTCTTTTGGTTACTCACTTGTATTCTATTTATTTTTTATTGTTGTGGTTCTTTTTGTTGTTGTTGTTGTTGCTGTTGTTGTTCTATTTTTGTTGCTAGCAGCTATATTCAATTCAGATAATTTTGACTAGACTTGCGGCGTATTTTAAAGTTGAACTTTTTTACTTTCACTTTACGGTTTTTTATATTTTTTTTATTTTATTATTGCTGCCAGCTGTTGTAGTGTTGTGTGTGTTTCTTTTTAGCTGCTTTAGCTGATGTTGTCCCTGAATTCGTTGAAAATCGTTGTTGACAACTTGTCCTCGTTGTCGCTTTGCCTTAAATTTTTTTTTTTTTTTTTTTTTTTAGTTTGGCTTGGTTCGTTGTTCGCGTTGAAAAGTCGAAAAGAATTTCAAAAATTGCTTAAGCCAAGCCGAGCTCGCTGCAAAATATAGAAGAAGAGAATGAAAGTAAACTTAAGTTAAAAGTATTCTATTCAGAGACAACTGCAGCTAAACAGCAGCAGCAGCAGCAAAGAAATATAAGAAAAAAAAATTGCATTGAATGTTGTTGCTGTCGCGTTAAGCGTATCGAAGAATTTCGATATAAATTTCCTTTTTTTTTTTTTTTCCTTTTTTGATTTTTAAGCAGCATTTGTGTAAGTTAATAAATTGGATTTGCGGATTTGTTCGACAGCATTTTGTATTATTTCTTTTGTCGTTCAGTTTGCTTTTTTTTTTGTACATTTGTAAAAGAATTTCTGATATCTTTCGAGTGCAATTTGTGTAAAAAACTTTTGAAAGTATCTCATTTCAAATCCCAGCAGAAAAGAAAATATATCAAGTTAAAATATACAATTTTTTGTGCAGAACGCGCGCAACTATTTAAAATGCATTTTGATTTTGAGTGGTGCCAATGTTTTCCAGAAGAACTATAAATGTTTCGAGGAAAGCAAATTAGTATCTTTTAATTTTAAGTTGTGGCTGACAACATTTAAGTTGTTGACGACATTTCTATACAAATATCTGGGATATCGTGTATGAGTTGTCTTGCATGACTTCATGCATGATGTGTCTTATTTATGACTTCATGCATGACAAGTCTAAATGACTTCATGCATGTCTTTATGAATGACATGTCTTGCACGACATCATGCATGACATGTCTTGCAAGACGTTTTGTGCTAATTTCGTGGGTGTGTCTATTTTTGTGTCGCTTTTCTATTAGACAACCTTAATTAAAAATTTTGAATAATTTTCCTTAAAATTTTAACCTACGATAATTGTTTTTTTCTGCTCATTGCATGGCATAGTCTTGTAAACTTTGCAAAAGACGACAGACAGACACTCATGTTTCGAAACGCATCGTTAACTATTTCCTTTGTTACAACTGAAGCGCGTACTGAAGTTGTACTTTTCTAATTGTGTATGGATTGCATTTCAGTAATGTGTTCTTCTTCTTGTTGTGTGTGCGTAAGTAATGAAGCTAAATGTGCATTCATTGCTTTCATTTTGATACACACACACACACACATACATAGAAACAGATAAGGATACGCATATGCAATGTGCGTGTCTTGCAAGCAAATTGATGCAACTTGCAATGTGCAACTCGAGTACTAATTAGTTTCTCTATTGTTATACAATAGCCGGTTGCCAACCAACCCGACCCGAACCCGAACCGATTCGATACAATTAAAGTAGTTTAAAATACGTTAATTAAAAACTCATTTTATATTCTTAAATTTGTTGTTTTCACTACGCTTTTAAGCTGCTTAAATGTGCATTACGTATACGCATTGTTGTGCAAAAAAAAAAAAAAAAAAAAAAAAAAAAAGATATTTAATTATTTAAAAAGCCTTAATGCAGCAATAAAATTTAATGAAGCAACAACAAAAACAACAACAGTCAAAGTAGCACACCAACCAAGCAATGCAATGCAACAAATATAAATCAGGCCAATATACGCATTTAATGCCAACCAAAAAACAACAACAACAACAACATAAACCATATTAAGCCTTTATGTGCCATGCACCCACATTCTGGTCTGGAATTATGAACATTTTTAAAAGTCTGCAAAGTCATTAAAAATATTTGTTTTTTTTTTTTCCTTTTTTTTTTTTTTTGTATATGCGCGCTTAATTAACTTAATTAGCATAATAAATTATTTTGTTAAAGCAAGAAAGAAAAAACAAAAAAAAACAAGAAGCAAATACATGCATCGCCGCTTTTAAAAATCCGGTGACATTATTCAATTTGAAAATATAATAAATTGCATTTGTATGCATTAAAAATTTTGCACTTTGCTTGATGATTGCAATCAAAGGCAAAATATATTTACAAAACCAAAAAAAAAAAAAAAAAAAAAAAAAAAAGAAATAAAATTAAATAAATTCGAAAAAGTCAGTCGCCTAATATCGAAAAATGTGCATAAATTATTTAATATATTTTTTATAGAATAAATTTAAAACGGGTATTATCAGTTTTTCGTAAAGTTTGTAACCGCAAAAAGTATTCTTGATCAGCTTGATGTGACTAATTAAGCTAGCCATTTCCGTCCGTCTGTGTATTGCTACAAGTTTCATCATCATCATTTTGGTCCATTTTTACTTCCCTAACAAACTTGCCGCCCATTTAAGAGTTTTTATATATAAAATGTTTATTTATTTAGTCAGTCCATGGTTTCAGTTTAATTTTGATTAGTATTGGATCACTAAAGCAAATTGCTTACTATCAAATTTTAATATGAAAAAAGTTTATATAAACACTGTAACACGAGAATTTTTAGATATAAGATTTACATCAGATAAGGTAATAACACTTTTTTGAGGATTGCTTCGGTTGTTTTGAATTGTTGATCCCAATACCCACTTTCTTTATGAAATACTTTCTGCTACCGCACCGATGCTCAGGTATTTGAGTTTCGGTTCTATCGACGTTCAAGTTTTTCCTTGTTTTATTTTAAAATCATTTGCAGCATTTGCATTTTTCTGCCAAAAAATTGTCATAAATTTGCATAGCAAGGAGAAATTTTTAATTTGCCAATATTTAAGTTAATAAATTTTAAATTTGTTTAAACAAATAAAAAAAAAAAATGAAAACAAATAAATTACGATGCATTAAAAAACCAATTCTCGAATACTAATTGAGGAACATTTTTTTTTTAATATTACGCAGCTTCGTAAGCTACTACTTCCCATTTCCATTCATTTTTCTGGCAGCTTATGCATTTTGGTAGCTTCATTTTGTTTTTAATTTATAGTTTTTTTTTTTTTTTTTTTTTTGATGAAAAATAATACAAAATAAATTTTTTTGGTCTTATCAAAACTTAAAAACTTAGACAAATTTTCGAGATGAATTTATTTAATTAATATATTTTGCAGCAGCCAATTTTTCTTGAATTTAATTTAATGAATGCCAGCCAAGAACATTTTCATGTTAGCATAAAAATTTAATTAATTGCGCACAAAATATATAATTTTTTTTTTTATTCTATTCAACTTAATTGCACGAACGGAAATAAGAGACAAAGAAAAAAAAACAAACTATAAAATTATTTAAAATGATTTTTCTTTTATACACTTTACAAAAATTTCGATTCTATTGAAAAATAGCAACAAAAAAAATTTCTTGAAGAAATTTCTACGTTTTTATGTGGAGAAGAATTTTTTCCTTACTTAATATAAAAATTTTTATGTTAGAATCGCAGTTTAGTGTACATGCAGCAACTTTTATTAAAAATAAAATAGTTGAATGTAAATCGCCTAACCCACAGACAGACGGACAGACAGACAGGCATGTAAGAGAACGTCTTATATAAAACATTTCTATAAGATGTGGCAAAGAGAGCAACAAAATCGAAATACCTTATAAAAACTAAAACTTAAGTTAAAAAAACGTGCGCTGACGCCTGCAACAATTTAATTTTTGTACAAAATTTGTTTTTATTTTCTTTTTAAATCAATGCAAAACAAGTGAACACGATTTGGTGGCTGACTGCAGTTGAAAAACAAATGTAAATTAATTGTTCAAAAAAAAAAAAAAAAAAAAAAAAAAAAAATTTAATTAAATAAAATAAAATAATAACAAAAATAGAAACATATGGCAAACAGCTGTTAGACAGCTGTTTTTCTTAGTCAAAATAAAAAGAAATGCAAAATAAATAATAAATATTTTAATTATAAAACAAAACAAAAAATTAAATAAATAAATAAAAACTTATTTAAATAAATTCGACTAGCAAAAGGACCTTCGTTTGTTGCTGCTACAGCTGCTGTCTTATGCTGCTGCTACCTTATTTTTGTACTTGTAATTTATGCAATGCCAATGTTAAATTATCAAAAAAAAAAAATGCAGCTACAAGTTGCTGCTGCAGGCATTGTGTTAGAGTGAGAAGGAAATATAAAGTAAAAAGAAGAGAAACAAATTTTCTTATTGGTAAAAGCTGTTGCAATAAAAAAGAAAGCTTTTAATATTACAAGTGGACTGTTTTGTTGTTACACATATAAGCTAAAACAGCTGTTAAAAGCTTTTTTCGTAAGCTTTTTCTAACAACGGAAAATTTCTACAAAAAAAAGCAACAAAAAAAAGAAAAGCGCAAAAGTTTGCATTGCGATTTTTTTTTAAATTTATTATTTTTTTTTCTCACAATGAAAACAAAGAAAAGCGCAGCAACAACAAACACAAAACAAAAAACGAAAAAACAAGGTCAATGTTTGGTTTTTGTTGTTATTTTTGACAATGGTACACCCCAGCAGTGATAAGCGGGAGAAGCTGCTGGATACGATCAACACGATCCGATTTAATGCCAAACGCCACGGCTTTATGCAGCTACTTTAGTCATGCTTTTTTTTTTTTTAAATATTTTTTAAAATTTATAAAAACAAAAAAAGCTTTTCATGCATTTAAATTCGTGTCGACATGCATGGCGTATGCGCTATTTTAGCCGGCGTTGCAATCAATATAAAAAATATTATTCATACGCACCGTGTCTCGCTCTTTCTTTTATTTTTTTTTGTAATGCAATTAGCGACGCTTTTACTTAATTATTTAATTTCGTTGCTTTGTAAATAAAATAAATAATAATACAAATATTGAACGTAAAAGAGTTTATGTGCCAAAAAGAAAAAAAAAAATCGACTGCGTAGAAATCGTGAAATAATTAAAATTAAAAACTGCGTCGGCGTTGTTGAGAATCTTGTTCAATGAAATCGACTAAAACCAAAATAATAAATATCAAAAATAAGCAAAAGCAACAAAAGCAGCGGCAGCAGCGGTCCTAGGAATAATGCTAAACGAAGCGATAAAGTCTGTTTGCAAAGATTTAAAATGATTATTTAAACACTCAACGACATTTTTGTGCGTCCAAAATAAAAGTGTTCTTCATATGGTTCGCAACTCACGACGGGCGGTGGGTGTGGCAGCCATAGAATTAATAGAGCTTCATTGTACTTAAAGGGAAATAATAATCTGTTCATGCAAAATTGAAAAAAATGGGAAGTGGGCGTGATCTTGTAAAAGCAATTAAAAAAAAAAAAAAAATCATATTTTTGGAAATAATTGAACAAGAGAAACGGAATTCAGTACACATGTTACTACACCGAGAAAAGTATAATCCATTGGAAAAATAGGCGCTGGGCGTGTTGGTGTTCACATTTTAATTACGTGCAGTGTACGCCACACAAAAATTAGCTCTTAATAGCTTAATACGTTAAAGTCATATATACTGTTTTATATTATAGCGGATTAAGCATGTTACTTTCTTTGACAATTATGATAACGCTATGATGCCGCCCCTTCTGCACTCCGCTCTCTTCATTATGCTGCAGCTACTGCCACCTCTGATGTAGAAAGCTTTGCGATTTCTTAAAAAAAAAAAACACAAAAAACAAAAAAGCGTACGCCTACGCAGGACTGTGACGCTAAAAAGCTAAAAGTAAAAGCTTAGCTGTCAGCTGAAATAAAAGCACATTCGACAAAAGAAGGCTTTTTGTCATGCTCTCTTCTTTTACTCTCAAATATGTCTATCTCGCTTCTATGCTTTACTTTGCAAACAAACTGAGGACATATGAGTAAAAAAAAAAAAAAAAACAAAAAAAAAAAAAAAATGCACAACAAACATTCAAGAGTAAAAGAGCGCGCAAGCGTTAAAGAAAGAGATGCGCATAGTGTGCGGAGTGTGGAGTCAAATAGAAAAGCTTCTTTTGCTGCTTGTGTCTTTTTTTGTTGCTATTAAATAATTTTCACTGCAATCTGCTGCTTCTTCTTCAGCTTCTATCACTGCTCACAGCTGACTGTGTATGTGTGTGTGTGTGTGTTTGTGAGTGGGAAAACTGATTTTTCAAAACGTTGCAGAAAAATTTCCCGCTGAATTTCAGTTATCAACAAGACGAGCAACAGTAAAGTCGAATATCACTGAGCGAAACGAGTAACAAACACAAAAAAATTCTTTGTTTTTATTAAAATCGAAAAAGTTTTGACGTGCTACGTTTTTCGAGATTTTATTTATTTAATTTTTTTTTTTTTTTTTTTTTTTTTTGAGATTTTGTCGTGTGTCAGTTTGAAAATTTTGTTGTTTTATTTTTTTTTTTTTTGTGTTTTATTCGGTTTTGGCAAATGCAAAATTTTTTTTCGAAAATTGAGTGAAATCTTTTTAGTGCGTTAACAGGTTTTCGCAAATAAATCGAAATGTTTTCAAAATTTATTTTTGTAAAATTTTGTAAAACTTTTTTTTTTTTTTGTGTAAATGAAAAATTTTTTTTTATAGATTAAAAATTTGTTAAAAATAAAAAATTAAAAGGCGCCAAGTGCAATAAAAATTAAATAAAAATCAACAACAAAAAGCGTTGACAAAATTAAACCAAAAAACTAAAAAAAAAAAAAAAAATAATCGGCAACACAAAATAACAGAAAAAAACAATTCAAAACAAAGCAGCTCAGCAGCTCACAAAAAAAAAAAATATATTTTTTCAAAATTTTCTTTTTAAAATTTACTTGAAAAACTTTTAATTAATTTTAATTGCATCAAATAAAAAAAAAAACTCCTCTACTGCTGTTTTCTGCTTTAATTTGTGGTTGCGTTTGAAAATTTATTGGTAAGCAATTGAATAATTAATTAATTAAAAACTCTATGCGAAATTTGTTCATTCGGGTTAGGCTCAAATTGGAAGAGTTTCTAGTGAAATCAAAAATTAATTAAAGCATTTTGATATTCGAATACCAAAGCAAACAACTTCTGCAAAAACCGATTAAATTTGAGTTTAAATATTTCAAAATTCGATTGGATTAAAGCTTTTAAAGTGGAAACTGTGCCGCATACTTTTAAAAATTTTCCAAATGCAGTTCATTATTGAGCGGGAAAGATCTCTAGAAACTAAAAATGATATTCCATAAAAAAATTAAAAATATTTTAAATCTTTTCTTCGAAAATGCAATGCACTAATAATATATTTATATCACAATTAGTTCAAAACTTATTAATAAAAATAAATAAAATGTATATCGTATTTTTATTTTTCTAAATGAAGTCTAAACAAATTGCGAATTATATGAATTATTGCATTGAATTTTAGAAGAGATTTGACCCATCCAAAGATTTTGTGTGACACTCCTGATAAATTATTATTTACATTCTTGGTCAGCAAGAAAATTCATATTCATTTCAATCTGTCTCAACGATGTTTTAAGAACTCTGATATATCATGTCTACATTTTTTTTTTTTTTTGACATTGATTAAATTAGGCTGACATATTGGCTTAATTTATACCGTTAACCCTCGTAAAACGAAAAAATTTTATATATAAAAAAAATTGAAATTTATTACTACGCAACTTTGTCTTTTACTACAAAGTCTGCTTCAATATTAATCTTGACTTGTTTTCGTTTACTGTTTTTATAGTAAAATATTTAAGTTTTATTTGAGATACACAACAGCAGCAGCTATAAAATATACCAAAAAAAAAAAAAAAAAACGCTAACATAATATTCGCAGCAGCAGTAAAAGTAGCGTATTTGTAAACTTTGTTGCTACTGCTTCTGTTGCTGTTGCTGCACATAGTTTCTTTAGTAACTTTTTCTACAGCTTCGTTTTCTCATCATATTTTGCTTCATACTTCGTTTTGTTGTTGTTGTTGTTTGTTGCTGTTGTTGTTGTGTAAGTTAGTTGACAACGTTCTATGGACTCTTATTGTACGTGCATTGCATGGAACCGACAACAGCAGCAGCAGCAACAGCAACAACAACAACAAAAGCATTTATTAGTATTAGATACTTTTCTTTTTTTTTTACTATTCTTTCATATTTGTTTTTCCTTTTTTTTTTTGCTTGTGTGTGTGTACT
Organism: Leucophenga varia; assembly: GCA_018903435.1. Lineage (NCBI taxonomy): Eukaryota > Metazoa > Arthropoda > Insecta > Diptera > Drosophilidae > Leucophenga > Leucophenga varia. Next base: position 2,007,909 of record JAEIFJ010002516.1, read on the forward strand.
TCTTGTCCACAAGGACTTAACTCAACTCAACTAAACTTGCTTAATTTCACTTAAAATGTTTCGCTTTGAAGTGAAAAAAATAAAAGCAAACTGCTAAGCGTTGTGTAAACGTTAAGAATAAAAATTTCATAAAAAAAGATTTTAAATTTTAAGAATTTGTTTTGAACATGTATGGATCAGCTTTATATTGTATATAAAAATTAATTGGATTCTACGCAACAAAATATTTCAGAAAATGAAAACTTTAAGAAATTTTGTACTAAGCAGCAACATAAGGGTACATAGAAATACGCTCATTGTTGCCCTTATCAATCAAATGTAGACTGACAGACAGACAGACAGACAGAGAGTCAGTCAGAATCAGCTAAAACAGCAATAATCCCAGCAAATATAGAAATGAAAAGCTTACAGCTTTACAAACAGAAAAACAAGAGAATAGGAAAAGGATATTTATACACATACACACACACATACACACACACACATATATTGTGTATAGAAAGCATATATGAGTATACACACACACACACACACAATACATATAAATAAATAAAGCAAGCAACAAAAAAAATGTCATTAAGGAACAAATAAGCGAATATTGCGTTGCTTCTATGATAGAAAACAAATAAAAGAACACTTTAACATGTTATAAGGGGGGAAAAAATAATAATAGAAAAACAAACAAATGACTTAGCTACGTTTTTATATTTCAAAATTATTTATTTTACAAATTTAGACAATAGTTTCCACATTTTTTGGCTTTTGGCAACCGAAAAACAAAAAAAAATAAAAAACCCAAAAAGTTATACAGTTTTTTCTTTTATGATTTTTATCTTTTCAATAAACAAAATTCAGCAAAAAAATCCAAAAAAAAGAAGCGAAAATCGCAGAGTAGCACTAAAGATTTTTCACACGAAAATTTATGATATTTTCGCATTTGAGCCACTTTGAAACAATTTTCAAGTAGAAGGAACAGAAATGAAATAAAATTGTTGCCTGCTTTTGTGCGTAAATTGTAAGAAAGCAGTCTTCCAGACACACACACACACACACACATACATATGTACTGCTGCGGCTGCTGCCACCATTGACCATTTGAACCGCAATTACTTTTTGCTCTACTGAATTTCTTTCATACAGCAACATTTTTGTTTTTTGTTTTTTTTTTATCCAATTGCCAGCTTTACGTCCTTGCCAGTCGTCGTCGTCGTCGTCGTTCTAACAGAGCGTAACCGAAAGAAGTCCTTTTACTTTCATTGCGCGTTATATTGCCACTTTTTTTGTATTTGTTTTTGTTTTACTTTTACAAAAAAAAAAAAAAAAAAAACTATAAAGAAAAGTTGGCAATTTTTTTTTTTTTTTTTACTTGAGTAGCTCAACTCTCGTAATATCGCGCTTTGAGTTTTGCGCTCGTAAAAGTATTTTAAAAAGCGACATTTTATTGCGTTCATGTTTGTGCAAATAGATATGTACGAGTACATATATAAAAGGTTTTTTATTTAGAAGGCATCTGTAGATTTTCAAGGACAGCAGCGCGCTGGCTGCTAGGCTTGCAGTATGTCAGACGGACGGACGGACAGACATGCTGGCTGGCTGACTTAGTAAACGCTTAAATACGACAAGAACAAAAAATTTCCTTTATGCCCCCAAAAAAAACAAAAAAAAAAAAAAAACGAAGTGTTAATACTCTTTCAATCGATAACTGTTATTTTTTACAGCAATAGTTACTGTTGCCAATAACAGCGACTTTTGGTAGTAATAATAATAAATTTTGGCATCACAGTGACTTCTCGGCAGGGTGACTTTGAGCAATCACAGTGACTTAGGGCAATAGAAGTGACTTTGCTTAATAACAGTGACTATAGGCAAAAAAATAAATTTTCTCAATATCAGTGATTTTAAGAAATAGTAGTAATCACAGTGACTTTGGGCAATAATAACGACCTTAGGAAACAGTGATTTTAGGAAATAATAGTGATATTTGGCAATCACAGTGACTGGGCAATAGTAGTGACTTTTCTCAATAAGAATGACCTTTGACAATAACAATGAACTCAACAGTGACTGTGATTTCAGCTATTAACAGTGACTCTACGTAATGAATGTGGTTTTTGACGGTGAGCAAGCCTTTACTTGTAAACAGTGACTTCACGATAACAGTTACTTCACATTAACAGTGACTTAACTATAACAGTGACTTGACGATAACAGTGAATAAAAAAGTTTTAAGTTCTTTTTTATTCTTTATCTAGTTTCGTTATCCTCTGTATTTAATGAAATAATTTCGTAAGCAATCTGCGGCAAAAAAGTGTATATATAAAAAAAAAAACTGAACAAACAAAATTATAGCTTAAACCCAAATAAATATCTCTTAGGCTTGTCTTCGCGTGTGCGTCTGTGTATGTAATCTATTCTTGGCAACGTTGCGTATGCTTAATTTATTGCGTTCCCATTGCTTACAGTCAATTTGAATTTGATTGTATTTTTATGCGGGTTTGACTATTTCACTTGGCATACTCGTACATAAAATTAGTTAAGTGTGCGGCAGAATTACATACTTTTTTTCTTCTTCTGTTTATGAACAAAAGTCAAATATGTACTAAAAAAAAACCATAAAAACAAGAAGATATTTGCCTTGCAACTTAATAGTCGTCTTTATTATTATTATAAGACTTTTTCTTATTTGCTTTTCTTTATTTTTATTTACTTCTTCTAGGCTTTCTGGGAAGTTTTCTATCAAAAAATTTAAAAACCAATCAACTTGTTGTTAATACGGATGAAAAGACACTACGTCCAATTGCACGTTTAAGGGAACCACGTGATCTTTTCGCGCTGCCGAAGGACAAGGATAATGACTGTTCACAGCAGGCCCCCAGATGGCCGATTGAATGTCAGGTAAGTTGATATTTATTTATATATTTATTTCTATTTGTCAAATAAAAAAAGGAAAAAAAAAACATGAACAAATTAAATAAAAAGACAAATAGAAAAAAAAAATGCGAAAAAGAAAACAGAACACGTATCGAATGCAATGTAAATCCGTAATCAATCAGACAATCAATCAAACTAACCAACCAAAAAAAAATGTCTGTGTATGTGTGTGTGTTTGTGAGTGTGTTTGTTTGTTGAATTTGTGCAAATAAAATCAATATAAAAAAACTAACAACAAAAACCAAACAAAAAAAACGCAATAAGGATTCACTGGACAAGCCGACAGACAGACAGACAGACAGATGGACAGACGGACGGAGAGATAGACATGGGTCGTATAGGCATAATTTAGCCTTGTAAATGTTCACAACTAATGCGTTTTACGGCTGGCGTCTGTTTTTACCAGTTTTGGATTAAATATATCTGATTCTTCTTCTGCTGCTGCTTTTGCTGCTTTTGCTGCTGGCACTAGCATTGCTATTTGTTTTTAGAATGATGTATAGCGTAGTATTTTGTGTGTTGGCAAACATTTGGCAAACTCATAAATATTAATACATACAAACAGCTGTCGACAGCTCATTCGAAACGTGTATCACACACACACACACACAGACACACAAATAAATCTTATACATTAAGGATTTTCCGGACAAAACACACACACACACAGTAAGCAAAGTGGTCGTCGTCCTTGTCATTGACCATTTGCTATAATAAGCGTTAGATTCTCTTATTAAATTTGTATAGCGTAGGCGAGACACACACACACCCCACATACACACAGAAACACACACCAGGCGACTCTAAAAAAAAAGGCGTGAAAATTTCAATAGCAGCGTTAAATGATTGATTGATATATTTACTAGTTTTTTTCTGCATGTGTGCGTGCTTGTGTATCTTTCTTTAAGTATATTCTCCCTTTTACTTCTGCTACTTTATTTTCCTTTCACTTTCCTTTATTTAATTTATACGCTACACACATACATACACACAAACACAGACTCCCAAGTAGCACTAGGCTTAAAGCAACCCTATAGCGAAATTTGGAGACTGTTTCTAAAAAGAAGCTCTTTTTGTTTTGCATTTTTTTTAATCATTGATTTAGAACTACTTCTTTTTTGCCTTACAAAAGAAGGGAGAAAAGAAGGTGTTTCATAACGAGGCACTTCGTGATTCAAAGGACAAAAAATTAAAACTAGTTTACGCCAAGAGTGCTTTCTGAGAAGCGCTTCTTGTTGCAGCTTTTCAGAAATAGAAAGGAATCTGTTTTATTTTATTTCTTAAGACCATCAAGAATGAATCTCAGACCGCATTCGCCTTACGTTTGTATCATATTCGGTGTAAATAGTAAGCGGAAATCGAACGCCGAAAACTGGAAGAAGCGCTTTTCGTAGCACTTTTTTTCTCTATTGGGACTTTGTGTGTTCTAAGCGAAGAATTCATGTGAAATTTAACAAATTTCTATAGCGACATTCTGTGCATATTTAATATGATTTTGTACTAAACCAATTTGGATTTGAAACTTCTGCTCTGCTCTATTCAGTTTTCTGTTTTATTTTGTTTTTTTTTTCATTTCAATTTATTTTACTATGTTTATCTCTCATTCTCTGTGTGAATATTTTTGACAAGTTCACATGACAGCAAACGAACGTGTTTGACATAGTAAATATTTTTGGAAGAGTAGCTTTTTAGTAAAAAAAAAAAATAAAATGGAAAAATAAAAGGAAAAAATGTGAAAAAAGAAAAAAAATATTCCACAAACTTTGAGCAACTAATGTGCTTAAGTTATTGCAAAACATTTGATATAGTAAAATAAACTTTGTGGTTGTAAATTTTTTTAGCAAAAAAAAAAAAAAAATGAAATAGAAAAAATATCTAAAAGCGTGTAGGGACTAACAAAAGTTCAATTAGACAGATAATAGGTTATCTATGCTATGCCCTTCAATATAATTTCGTTCCTTGTTTTATGAGCAGTTTCACTTTCAACTTTAAGCGTGCGCCAAATTATGGAATATGCGTTTGCCCGGTATAAATATTGATAGAGGGGTTGTCCACGTTTGACAAGGACCACACTGGACCTTCTAGTCTCTTCAAAAAAATAATTATAGACTCATTAGATCATATTTATTTTGAGACTCCATAAAGCTACGTTTTATGTCTTTTTTTTTGGGACATTGGAATGCAAAACCACCCACTGCTCCTTACTGGCGCACATGTTACCAAATTAGCTAGGGTCTCGATTTAAAGATTCAAGAACAGTATGCAATTTGGGTTAATACGGCGAAGTTTATCGCATGCGTTAGGGATCATCTTTTCACGATTTTTAGTAAAGATACGATCGGAAATTGTCTTACAAAAGAAGAGCAAAAAGAACGAGGTTGTGCAACGAGTCACTTCGTGTTTTTAACGAGTTTTTCGATTAGTCCAAATACGAATCTGAAGTTTTCTTATGCAAAGCGTTGGTGCAGTGTGATGTGTGGTTTTGTCAAATGATTTTGTTAAATTTTTGTTTCATGAATTTTTGAACGGCGGAAGCAACTTAATTCAAATTCATATTTTAAAAATTCCCAATCGAAAAATTTATGCAATTTAATTGAAAAAATCTATGCAGCAGCATAAAATTTGAAAACTTGCAGCAGCGTTCATTTATGAGTTGCGTTTCTAATGAAAATTTGCGAAATAAAATAAATGCTTAAATATTTTATTGGCTTTTTGTGGTGCTTTTGCATTTGTGGCTGCAGTAAAAGGATAAATGAATTTTGTTCGGCGCTATCTCTTCTTTTTGGGCTGCTGTAATTGTGTTGCCCTATGTTCCCTTGTCATACACTCTCTGTGTGTGTGTGTGTGTGTGTGTAATGAACGTGCAGCTGCCACACATAATATTTTGCTGCCATAGTGGCTTATGTTGTTGTTGCTGTTATTATTGTTGTTAGCAAAATTTATAACGCCACATTAAGCATTTAATCTACTGGCACCGACTGAGCGACCAAACGAACAAGCCAGCTAGCTAGCTAGTAGCTACCAAGCGGATATAACACTTTGAATCCTTTATATACAATTTCAAGCATTTTATCGTTTTACTATGTGGTTCGGTGGTGTGGTTATGGGCTAAAATGGCCACTTAAATGTTATAGCTTTTTGCTGCTCTTATTATTTTCTATTACAATTTTTTTTTTTTTTTTTTTTCGCAATGCAGCTGCTGCTCTTTTTTTTTTTTTTTTTTGCTACATTTTTGGCTCGATTTGTTTGTTTGTATAAAATCTCAGCTCTAGAACCGCAGTTATAGCCAAAGCAATTACATAAAGACAAAATGTAGACTTGAATTATATTCTTATTGGATTTCATTTCATTCGAGAATGCGATGCGATGTAAAAAAAAAAAGAAAACTTGGAAAAACTTAAAACAAATCTCACATAAGCTGCTACTTGACGATGCAAGTCATTTATTAAAATTACAAAAGAAGAAAAAGAAAATTCAAACAGGAACGCTTTCATTTTCTCTTTTTATTTTTTTTTTTTTTTGTGCTGTAACTGTTCGCATCCATGGATCCATGGATCCATCCATCTATCTTAACATCACTCAAAGCAATGAAGCAGAAGTGGTTAACCACATGAGAACTATGCTATGTAAACATATACTCCCACACACACACATTAAGAATCTAGAAAAGCTTTTATATAAACACACACATACACATGCACAGACACAAGCACGCACTCAAATTGCAATTGGGCGAAGATAGCAAGCGATGACGCGTTAAAAATGGACAAAAGCGACGCGGACACATCCTTTGGCCCATATCTATATACATATTTACCTACACACACACACACACACATACATATACATACATTGTACATTCATATATGAAACTCTGACTAAAGCAGATATTGATGATGATGATGATGGCGCTGCAACAGCTCCGAGAAAATGTTTGTAATGCAAACTTTTAACCACAAACACATACATTGCTGCTGCTGCTGTTGTATGGGTCATTCCATGATAAAAAAAAAAAAAAAAGTTTTTTTTTGTTGTTTCTAAGGCGGAATCAGGGAAATATTAAGTTTCAGGATATATTCTGTTTCAGGAAATATTTTTAGTTGATATTTTTATCGTTGATCGGTTGCTCTTACAAAAGTTTATAGTTTAAGGTTTCAGCTTTCATTTCAGCTTTATTACAGGTCTCTATGACATCGCATTAATTTTTTGATGGTGGTTCTTAGAAAAGTTTTAAATTTAGATATATAGATTCTTAATAAATCCGTTGGACATTGTGATTAAATTTTTGCTCGAACTGTTACGTAATCTTTTAAATTAATTTCCGTTCATTTTAATATGGAATCATTCTTTGGTTAATTACAATCTAAATGCAAAAATGTGTCAATGTTTGTTCGAGTTTGTTACACATCACACATCACAGTGTGCAAGGGTATCATAAATATGTCGATAAGTTTGTTGCAGGCGCGTTGTAAATTTGATCTGAGTCTGAAAATTAATAAAATTTATTGAGTTTCACCACAGGTGTTATTCAGGACGAAAAATTTTTCATATAAAAGATTACAAAATTTCAGTTAGTTTTGTATTGGAATTTAAATTTTATAGTTCCCGGAATTTTAGACAGATGAACAATAACAAGCGGACAGACGGACATTGCTTTGCACATTGAATTCAGGAAACTGCCGCTTTCAGCACACTAGAACTACTGCAGAAGAAGGGTATACAAAGCAAAACGCGTTTGTTTTATGAAAAAATCTAGATTCTAATAAGATAAAAAAAAATAGAAAAAGGAAATTTTTATGCATGCTTTTATGCGCATAAAAGGCATAAATGCAGCTACAGATCGACCGACAAACCGACCGAATCAGCCAGCCATTCAGCCAGCAGTTTCTCACAATGCTTTGCTTTGGCACACAGCTGAAGCGTTCCATTTGAAATGTATTTGCTTTTAAGGTTTTACATGTAAAATGCGTTTGCACTGCAGTATTGCAATATTCATTCATGCTCGAGCGAAGAGCTCTTAGAAGCCAAAAACAAAAACAGAAACAAAGAAGAAAAATAATAAAAATTGGTTACAAAGAAAGAAATTTAGGTGAAAAATAAGCGAAAATCAATGCAAAGCTTTTTCATTGTTTGAAACATTTTTTTTATTTTATTTTTTTTTTTTTTGTTTAATTTTTTTTTCGTTTGCACCTTTTTGTGTTGCAAAAATATGCAAAAATGATTTTTTCTATATTTTTTCCATTTTTCTTTCATTTTTATTTTTTTTTTTATATAAAATTTATCGAAGCATAAAAACACTGCATTTTTTTTGTGTGGTGTAGTTATCTGTGTATGTGTGTGTGTGCGTTGGCGTTATGAAAAATACTCTGCAAATATTTGCGCTTCGAACGATTGATTTTCATATCACAAAAATACTATTGAAATTGTGGTTCATCTATTTGCATATTTACTGTTGAGGTTGCCGCTGCCGTCGCCGCCGTCGCCGCCATTGCTGCTGCTGCCGCTGCTAACACTTCCGTTTTTCATCGTTGTCTCATTTATACATTTTCATTGCATTTATTAAAGCTTCACTATATTTTCTTTATGTGAAATGACGACGACGTCAACGATGTTGTCAGCAGCGTCTGTTCTATTTATCTGTCTGTCTGTCTGTCCGTCTGTCCATCCGCCCCATATGTCTGTAACCAAATTGTTTCATATAAATTTGAACTATTCAATGCGGTTTCTATTAAAATACTTAAACAAGTGCATTCGTTTATTCACAAATAAAATTGATTTCATTTTACTAATTGGAAATTATTGTGCTTCAATAAATCTACTGCTGCCTCGGCGGCTGAGGTTGCTGCTGTGCAACGGAAATTGAGAATGATTGAAAATTAATTAATTAATCAATCTCGAAATGTATTGCAATATTTTAATATTAATTTATTTTATAGACACATCTACGTTATGTACAATACATATAGTATACATGACATATATACATACATACATCTATATTTAATTTATTTTAGTGTTAGTTCTGTAGCATTCATTTGAATAAATCGTTCATGTTCTGGTTTTCGGTTTCACAAAGATAAATTTGCTAATATCTTTTAGTGTCATTTTAAAAATAGTTTTGTTATTTAACTGAAAGTATTTATTATGTCCGATTAGTGTCCAAAAATGCAACAAAGACAAAGTTTACGCCGTCTTCTGATGCAAAGTTAAATAAAATTTATAACAAAATTTTACTTGGTAAGCAAAGTTTTCTCAAAGAAGAAATGAATTATTTACTTTTGCTTTTAATATTTACAAAAAAGATTTTTACGAGTAACAAAAAAAAAAACAAGAAAAACAGTTAACTCTTCGGTAGAGCCGAAGCTCAAATACACAACAAACGATATTTAAGAGTAACTTTCTCTAGAATAGCCCATATAAAGTTATATATATTCTTGATCAGCATTGGAAGGGGAGTCGAACTAGCTATGCCCGTCTGTCATGCTGTCTGCCGCATTAAACGATTATTTTGTTGGAGATATAAGAGATATTCGTGCACTGGCAAAGGTTTTCTTAGCCCCTTTTTAAGGGGTACCCCCATACAAATCTACCACAAAATTGTGGGTTTTTTGCATGAAAACGACATTGCTATTTAGTCTAAATTGTGTCTATGATAGTCCCAATGAAATATTCCAATATAGATGGGACCAACCAAATTTTTTTAGGTATAGCCCCCCATACAAATATACCCCATTTTTTAAGATTTTGTATACAAATTCAATACAATGAGGAATGGTAATAAGATAAGACTTACCTAAAGGTACATAAAGTTTGGGTACAGGTTAGCTTGCAGTCTTGACGATGTCTACTTTAAACTTTCCAAAAAAACTGATAATACCCTTCACACAATATGGTATGTATGTGTCGGGTATAAACCGAGGATGTTGCTCAAGGCATGAGAATTGTTGTTTGCATCTTTCATGTTTTCATTTTTTTTTTTTTTTTTTTTTTTTTTTTTTATATTTTTATGTTTCATTTCACTTGAACTTTTGTGTGTGTGTGAGTGTGCAGTCTTTAGGCGATTTGTGTGTGTTTCGTATATGTTCATGTTCGTATGTGTGCGTGTTTGTGTTAGCCAATTAATTGAATGCAATTATTACACATACGCCATGTAAAAAACACAAAAAGTTCTTCAACACTCAAACACACACACAAATGTCGTCTGTCCACTGAACTTGCGCATCAAAAAAAAAAAAAAAAAAAAACCGCCCAAAAAAAAATGATGAAATAAAATAAAAATAAGATCAATAAAACGCCTTCGGAGACAATAAATCAACTTTGCAAAAAGCCCAACAAACCAGCCGTACCTTTCCCTGTTGTGACTAAATGTGCCATGCCTGCCGCATTTCGAGATATTCGGGCACATGTGCGACAAATTTTCATATAAAATAAAAAAAAAAAAAAAAAACAGACACACATACTCACACAGAGACCGAGTAGCATAGTACTAAATTTTTATAAAGTACAACTCAATAGGTACGACGAAGGTAGTACGTACTGCACGCAAAAGCATTTAAGTGGGCTGATTGGGCCCAATGAATGGTGACGAGACTCTTTTTCTGGCAGCAGCAGCAGTAGCAGCAATGTGTGTGGCAGTCAGGCAAATGGCACAAAACTTTTGCAATTTTCATTGTCAAGCAAACAATGCAAAAAAAAAACAAAAACAACAACGACAATGAGCAACGCCAGCACAGAACAGCACAGCACAGCACAAATTGAGCGCTTGAGAGATTGCGAACAAATGAATCGCGTCACAGAAGCAGCTCGCTTGCTCGCTCGTTCGCTCTTGGTACGCCATTGCTGCGGCTGGTGGTTTGTTTGCTTTTCTTTCGTTTTTTCCTCTCTCTCTCTTTTGTTTGTTTGCAAGTGTTTGTGCAACCTTTGGCAAGCAGAATATGTCTCAATTAATACACATCAACAGATTTTCGTTTTTTTATTTTCTTCTTTCTTTTATTTTTATCGCACATAAACGCTTCCGTCGCACACAATTATTGAGGGCACACACAGAAACGCACGCAGTAAAAAAAACAACAACAACAACGACGACGACAAAAACATATGAGGGTCGGTCTGCGGTCTGTCTGTCTCCGTCTGTCTTAAAGCGTTGTTTTGCGTAACTTTTTCTTCTTCTACTCCTGTTCCTGTTTTTTATTGGATTTATTAGAAAGTTTTTGTCTAAGATATAATTTTTCCATTGAAACTGAGCCATTGTAATGCAAACGTTAATGAGACTTTTGGGGTAAAATTTTTAATACATCCAATTTGTATTGTATAAAAACTTCGTCTCTAATAATAGAAAATAAAACGCATTGGCACAAATTTTTGCTTTAAAATGTGCGCGTTATGTGACACACTTCTGAGACACATGTAAACTTGTTGTGACATATTTGCGCAAAATACTCTTCTTCTTCTGCTTTATCGCGCGTTTTGAAGCCTTCTCGTGCGGCTAATAAATGCGCTGATGTTGAAACAATATAAAAGTATCTTAAAGTGCACATAGTGCTCGAGAATATCGAGCGTTTTATGTAAAACTACGCGCTACACAAACACAACATAAATAGTTGCGAAAAAGTCAACATAGCAGGCTGACGGATGGACGGACAATATTTAGTAGAGCTGCAAACTATTAAAAAATTAGCAGCGGTTCGGTTTAGCGGTTTGGTTTGACTTTAAACCGCTGGTTTGGTGAACGAATCGGGTTTGAATTAGATCCGAACCGTGGTAAATTTCGGTTCAAGCCCGTTTTGTGTTTATAGCTTTAGCTCCAGAAAGCACTTAAATGACATTTCAGGTTTGATGAAAATGTCAAAAAGGAAAGAAAAAATTTTTCAATTTTAAATTAGGATAGGTTAGGTTAAAAAGGCCGACGCGAATCTTCGACGTCCCCTAGGCAAGATAGGTATGATATATGATTCCTCATTTATTTCTCCCTACTCGAACCAACTCGATTTCCTTATAAAGGCGACTACTGCACAAATCTTGACTGATGCCAGACTATCGAGAAACGGCCTACCAAGTGCTGTAAACCTTTTTCTCCCAATGGACAGAGAAAATGTTCTACTGTTCTCCTCTTCTTCGTTTATACACTCCACAGATTTGATGCTACCCCTAGTCGGACGGCAAGTCTGCAAACCAGGTAGTGTCACGTGAGAGCTCCAACCATCATGGTTAGAGTCTGTCTATTATGGCACATGAGTTGGGCTATTCGTTTAGTGTTAAATTATTTTAAAATGTAATAAAAAAATAAAATCCACTCATTTTTTTCTTTTTAACTGTTGAAAATAAATTATTATTATTTATAAAATAAAATAAATAAAAAAGTTTCGCTTACGTTAGCTCATTTCCAACTTCATTTCAATTTTGCACGTAAAATCGATAAAATTCATTCAATTTGTGTTAAATGCTAAATGAATTATAGATTAGATAAATATATTTTTATACCCGCCACACATTGTGCGAAGGGTATGTTCAGTTTGTCTGAAAGTTTGTAACGCATTAAAGGAGGCATCGTAGACCCTACAAAGTATATATATTCTTGATCAGCTCGACGAGACGAATCGATCTAGCCATGTCCGTCTGTCTGTCCGTCCGTCTATTTGTTTCTTCGCAGTTTATTCGGTCCCCACCCATTTTCACATTTTTTCCAAGAAAATGTTTATTTTTCTGTCCTTGTAATTATTGTGCCTAAGCTTTGATTGTAACGGTCTATTGACTCCAAGCCATCTCTTCTTCTACCAAAGCCCCTGATGATCAAAAATAAACGAAACCAAAAGTGGCGGGTATTTGAGCTTTTGGTTTTACCGAAGTTATCGTTTTCCTTGTTTTTTTTTTTTTTTGTTAAATTAATTACCTAAAAGTGCAAAATTTATTTGTTGCTTTTTTTGTTGCTGTATGGCAAAAATTTAGATTAAAAAACGTTTAAAACAATAAATTATTAGCGTAAAATGAAGTGCACAGCAACATTTTAATGCTTATAAAGATAAATTATATCGATTAGAGTGAAGAGTAAACGCGTTCAATATTAAAATTCTGCTAAAACCATTTCAAACGATTTAACAAAAGATTTCAAAATCATTTTCTTCGGACGGACGGACGGACAGACAAATGGACAGACGAATGGACGATGATGGATGGATGAATGAATGGACGTTGACAACGCACAAACAACAACAACAACAAAAGAAATGTTAAAATTAACGCACCACACACACACACACACACATATATACACCGACTAAACTCGAAACGACTAACGCGAGTGAAAAAGGCAATTTTATGGCTTAAAGCGCACAGCACAAAGCAGCAGCAGCACAGTCAACTTAATTTTCGCTTCTTATGCAAATTTTGCTGGTTACGTTCCGTTCCACTTTGCCGTATTTTTTCTTTAAGCCTGCTGGTTTCTCTGCTTTTCTATGTGTGCGAATTATAACACCAAAACGCGCTCAGCTCACATGAAAATTCATACGCTTCAGTGCCGACATTCATGAACCTTCATAATGATTTTCACGGCGTGCGCGAAAAATGAACTGAGTATGTAAAGGACGAGTTTAAGTGTGTGTGTGTGTGTGTGTGTTTGTAAGAAGGAAGGAAGGAATGTATATGCAGACAGACAGACAGACAGCCAGGAAAATAAAGTAGCAGCGCAACTCAACACTTTTTTTGTTCAACAAATTTTTTTTTTTTTTTTTGGTGTTGTGATTTTACATGAAAATGCCATAAATTATCTGAAGCTGTGCCCGTTCACAGTTTTCTTCTACTTCTTCTGCTTCTTCTTCTGCTGGGTTACAATTGATGTTGCTTAGCTTGGCTTGTTTGGTGTTGGTTCTTATTATTTTTTTTCTTTGGAATAGACAGCATTCGTCTATATCAGAGGCAGCAGCAGCGGCGGCGGCTTAACTGCTTTAGTAGTCGCTTGACTGCTCATGTATCTCATTTTCTTGAGTTAAAGTAATGAAATGTTGAGTAGTGTGTAGCAACAAAAATAACAACAAAATCTTTTTATACTTTGTCTTCATCTTCTTCCTCTCGAATGCCGAATACTGTAAAATGCTGAAAGTGAAAAAGGATACACATTTTCCTTTTTATTATAATATTTTCTATTTTCTATTTTTTTTTTTTTTTTTGTTATCGTTTGCTTTTTCATTTTTAGTCTCGGTACTTTCACTGCAGCACCTTCATTGTGTGTGTGTGTATAGTGTGGGGGTGTGTGTAAAAACTTTAATTTTCCAAAAGGTTTACGCTAACGTTGCCTTGGCACATTGCCGCCTGCCTGCCTGTCTTCCTTGTTGTTGTTGTTGTTGTTATTTCTGGCAACCTGATAACTTAATTAAAGCATCAATTGCAAAAATGTGCTTTTGCTTTTAGCCGCTTTGCTGAGTGCACGAGTATCTCCACAAGCGTTGGTAAATGCAAAATGTAAAAATATATCATTTTATTTGTTCCGTTCTCTGACTCGCTCGCACTCTTTCTCACTCACTCTTTCACTTTATATTAAAACATTGTTTTGGTTTGGTGAAGTTGTGATTAGTTTAAATTAGCTGTTTGGAGTTATTAATTAAATACTTTACATGTGAAGAAGTTTGTACCTGATTTAAGTGTTTTCTTATTACTTTATTGTAAATTTGTATGGTGCCTATACCAAAATTTTTTAAAATTTATGTTAAATTTAACCCAAAATGTTGTGGTAGTGTAAATGGAATAAAAGAAAAACCGTTGAACCACTTGACGGCTCAGACAGCAGGATAGACAGACGGACAGTAAGATATAGCTAGATTGACTCTCTTATTGAAGCATCTTTCATGTCTGCTTCTTACCTTTGGGTACAGCTATTAAATACGAAAAACTTTCATACCAAGTTTTATAATAAAAAGCTTGCAAACTAAACAGACAAACGGAGAAACAGAATTAGATTTATTTCGATTGTCAAAATAATAAATAAATAAATAATTGCAACATGGTTGGAAGCGTCTTAAAACAAAACGATTATTATAAATCGAACCATTTTCAATTTCCAAGCAAAAAAGAGAAAAACTCCCTCTGAAAAAATGCAGTCTCATTTAAAGTCATCAAAAAGCCAGCTACAAACAACATCGATTTTGCATTCAAATATATCGATAGTTATACCAAGATTAAAAAAGTATCGATATTATATCGATATATTGATTTCTATCTCAGACCTTCTAACTGAAACGATACAATGAAAACGGAATCGATACAAAGTGCCCATAACGAAACTATCCAATATCTTTGACAGTTAAAAGAACATTCTAGCAAAGACGACGTATTCATATTATTAATTTAATTTCCAACAAAAGTAACCTATTATTAAGGAGTAAAACCCATTTTTATTTTTTTAGTTGCGCAGTTATAATACGCCAATAACAAAAAAAAAAAAAAAAAAGCCTGAACTTTTTGTATAATATTCATTTAAAAACATTAAAAACTAGCAATTTGTCGTCGTCGTCATCGTCGCATTCAGTTGACTGTTTACACATTTTGCACACAAAACTACATAATTCTTTCATACAAAATTCACCTAATAACACCCTTCTTCTGGCGCCATTTTGTAACGTAAAAATTTTTGCAACGATTTCAAAAGCCAACAGCAACGTTTATAGAAAATGCGAAAAATGTTTTTCTCCAGCAACATTTTGGAAAAATAAAATACAACAAGAAAAAATGGGCGTGCAGAGTGTGTGGGCGTCGGTAGTAGTACAAACCGCTTGTTCATGTGAAAAGTAAAAAAATAATATATAAATTTTTATGTACAAAATAAAAAAATCGAAACAACTCAAAATTGTGCTCGAATAGAAGATACGCTACAGCAAAAAAAAAAAAAGAAATCAAGTTTAGTTTTTTTCTTTTATTTTCCAAGAAAAAAAAGCTTCTTGAAAAAAAATATAAAAATATATTTCAGCTGTTTGTGTTACAAATCTAAGCAAAAACTTAATATACCCTTTAAGCCAATATTTTGTGTGAGTGTGTAAAACAGAAAAAAAACAGCGAAAGGCGTACGCGAAAGGTTAAAAGTGTTATTAAGTGGCTTTGTTTTGTTTTGACTCGTTGCACTGGAAAAATACACCCAAACACACAGAAATATTCACACATACTATATAGTATATGCATGTATTTTTGCTCTGCTGTGTATATGCATGTGTGTGTGTGTGTGTGTGTGTGTGTGTAACAATGTATTTCTTTTTTGTTGTTGTTGCATTTATGCATTTTATTTTCAAGTGCGCCGGATGTTATTCTGTGCGTTCGTTCGTTTGCTCGCTCCTCGCTCGCTCGTTTATTCGTTCATTTTCGATGTCCTTACAACAAAATAGTCCTTGCTAAGTTAGTTGGACATTTTATGTGTGGTGGCAGGCAGGCAGGCAGGCATGCAGGAAGGCAGAGTGAGGAAAGAGCGCTGTTGTAGTAGAGCCAGTCAAAGCAGTGCTTTTCTATGTAATTCCTATTTCGTGCGGGTTTGAATCGCTTTCATTCTTTGGCTGCTTCGCTTAGTCAAAGTTGTTGTCATCATGTTGCGAATAATTTATAATTCTGCGGTTTTTTGTTTAAATGTTACGACACGTTTAAGCAAAATAAATTTTATACATTGTATAGAAAAAAAAAGAAACTAAGCAGCAATGTGTGTGTGTGTGTGTGTGTGTGCATAGGTGCAGTTTCGTGTTTTAGTTCTATAATTTATTTATTTCTTTTTTTTTCCTTGGTTGCAGTTTTTTTCTTTTTTTTTTCTTTTAACAAAATAAGCCGAGATGCATTTTAGGTAAAAACATGAAACAATGCTGAAGTCGAGTATGCTTGACTGCAAGATAAACTGTATCCAATCTTTATGCCTTAAGTTGAGTTTTCATACAAAAACTTCAAAAAAAGTTGAGTCTTATATTTAAATACCATAGCCATAATATATAAAATTTAGATTGGAAAAAAAAATTTAAAGGGGCGTATTGGAAGAAAAATTGAGGCTCAAGAGAGTTTAAGTTTTAAATATTGTGGCCCCTTCTCATACGGCAGACAGCAGCAGCAGCAGGACAGACAGACAGATGGACGGACGGATAGACAGTCGGACATAACTAGATCATTATCATATTTTCTTTTATAATTTTTAACATTCAAATTAATATTTCTCCTTTTAATATTCTATTTCATTTTCCGTTAAGAACTTCATTCAAAATTTAGTGGCCTAGTTAGAAACTTTCTGTTCAACATTCATATTCCACATTTTTTTTTTTATTCCATTTCATTTTTTCTCCAACGTAGACAGCTACTTATGTAAGTATTTTCTGTTGACAACATGACGACGTATGTGCAATTTATTAAATCAAATAAACGACAAACAATTTTCATGATGTCTACCTTTTTTTTTATATTCTTCCATGATTTATTTTTCGCGTTTTGAATACTTACGTTTATATTTATTTGCTCTAAACAAAAAGTAAAAAATGATACATCGAAAATATGCTAAAAAAAATATATACATAAATCATAAAAAAAAAAAAATTTATACAAACCTTTTGAATAAAATAAAATAAATTTTCTATAAAATATTGACAACAAGTAGCGTGAACCTTCTTTAATAAAAGCCTGCAAAGAAAATAAATTTGATTTTTTTTTTATTATTAATAAAATAGAAATCGTCAAAGTCTTAAGTTAAATTTAAAAAAGGGTGAATATTTTTGCATAAAAAAAAAATGAATAAAAAAAAAACGTAAAACAGATTTAAAATATTTAAAACTTCAACTCTCAGTCGACGGCACTTTTAAGCCATTAAACATGTAATTTTCTTCAGATACACACACACACAAACCATACAACACTCGCCTTAAATTCTCATGAATATTTTTATAAGCTTACAAGTAATGCACTAAAAACAGAAAAAGGGCAAAGCAAAAATTTCGCAAAAGAAAAGAAAAAAACTTAAGCTTTTATTGATAAAAATTTTATTATTTTGTGTAGCTAAGAAACTACCACAACCACGTCAGCTTCTAAAAATATAATTTTTTTTTGCACCTGAGCTAGTGAAATTGAGCTATGCGTAAAACAAGCGTACACCTATATTAAGTGTAGCCATAAAAATTTGTTAATATTACCATAAATTCAATTTATTTGAAAACGAAACGCCACCTGTGTCTTTTCACTCTTGTAGCGAAAGAAAATAAGTAACGCTACAGCAAAAAGAATTAAACAAGTTGTGAATTATAAAATATTATTAAAAATAAAAAATAAAATAACAGTTTCTATATATTTTTAAATAGTTTTATATATGTGCTTCATAAAGGCTTCTTGAAGATATTTTGTTGTGTAAAGTTGAGTTTAATTTTGATTAGTACGAATTTAATATTTAAGATTAAATTCTGAGTGTAGTCTCATAAAAAAAATAAGTGTGCTACTTCATTATTTATGTCAGCAAATTTTAATACAATTTCGGAAAAATTTATAAAGAAAACAATGAAGTTTATTTATCGTTTCTGCTTTTTATTTATATAAATAAGAATAAGAATAACAATTAACAATATTTTTTTGTTGTGTTTTATTAAGTTAACTGCATATCTTCGTGTTGCAGTCACTATTTCATTAAAAAATTGACAAAATGCAAATGGCTGCTCGAGAGAGAGAGAGAAAGAGAACCATGAGATGGCAGCTGCGGCGGCCATGATGAAAAAGCAATTTCCATTTTATGATTTAACCAACAACGACAACGTCAGAGCCATTTTTATGAACTGTTTGCCATATTTCAACTGTTGCTGCTGCTGCTGCGGCTGTGGCTGTTGTTGGTATCTTCACTTTTTGCAATCAATCAAAAAAAAAAAAAAAAAAAGATGGCAGCATAAGCCAAGCAAGCCACTCTTCTCCATTACAAACTCAAATTGCCGTCGATTTTCATAAAAACGTACAGAGTAGCAGTTTGTTTTTTTTCTTTTCTATAAAATGTTACTTTCCTTTATTTTTATTGATAAAAGCTGCGTGAAATTGCGTTTTCCAATTTGTTTTTTTATTTTTTTCTTTGAAATTTTCTTTCCGCTTAAATTCAATTTGCAAAAAAGGGTTTTCATTGATGAAATAAAAACGATAGAAAGAAAATATTAAATATATAAAAAATTGGCTGCTTTAATTTCATTAATTGAATGTGAATTGCATTTTATATTTTATGCAAATATTTTTATATGAACTGAAAAAGTAATGCAATTATGATTATTTTATTTTAAATTAATTTTTTAATTTTTGAACATTTTAAATTGTGCAATTTTAACTTTTAAATTAAAAAAAATTTGTTTAACAAAAGTTTTCATGTCTCATTACACACACAACAAGCAGCAAATTTTTCAACAAAAAAAAATGAAAATCTTTTTTAAAAATATATTTTATGCATGTTTAATTTTGTACAAATGCAATGAAACATGCAACTCTTGAAATCTGATACAATATATCATGTGTAAACGTTTTTAATTAAAATCAAATAAAATTTGCACAATTTAAATTCATTTAAAATTTTCAAGTTAATCTGCTGCATACGAGCGAGTATAAATTCATGGAAACAAATTCATGAAACTAAAATTCGAACTCAGAAAGCTGTGAAAATGCATTTTAAAAACTTAAATATTTTCATTTTAAGATAATTAATTGCTGCAATGCAACTAAATCAAATGTGCTGTGACTTAACATACAACATACATCGACTATAGATAGATAGATAGAAAGATAGATGGACGGACGGACTTGTAGATAGGCGGATATGCAGACAGACGGACATGAAATAGACAGACAGATATGCAGACAGACGGACAGCTACACCCCAATTTTTTTATTTCTAATTTTTTTTTTTTTTTTTTTTTTTTGAAACATGTCGGTAGGGTACAAGAGAGTATCTTGTATAGTCTCGCTTGCATTCACTTAGCAAATCTACGGTACCTTGTGTATCTCGCTTTAAAATAATAATTTATGCAATAACTAATTAAATTAAGTAGAAGCAGACACAATCGCACGATACAAATCAATTACATTAAGTATACAAAACGACGATAAAGCGCAATTAATTAATTTCAATTTTGCAAATATAAAAACAAAAACAAAAATAAAACAAAAATCAATCAATCAAATGTTACCACATAATTACGATGAGAGACATAACAGATACTTTGGAAAGGGGAATAACAATATGGAAGGAAGCCATATCAAAAATCAAAACACATCAACATTATTATTCATTAATATTATTGAAATTGAAATTGAAAGAGACAAACAGCAACAACAGCAACAACCCAATTTACGACATTAACCTAGAAACACAATTATTGGCAAACAAACAAACAAACAGACAGACAGACGGACAGACAGGCGGACAGACGGAGGAACATAGTTATAATGACAGTTAACAGTTTGGGAATAGAGTCTTTAGTCATTTGTCCTCTGTCGTCTGCGTGTGTATACAAATGCATACAACACAAAACATACAAATAAAATATGTCCTTGTTTCGTAAATTGTTGCTAATTTGTTCTTGTAAAAAAAAAAAAAAAAATTAAAAAAAAAACCTAGAAAAGGGTCTGGCAGCTTCTAGTAAAACGCAACGCGTATATTAAGCTTTTTTTTTTTTTTTTTAGTTTTAGTTTTTCTAGTTTGCTTCACATTTAGTTGTCAAGGACACGAATTACGTTGCTGCCTTTGCTGCTGTCTTTCGTTAGTCCTGTCTATTTTCCTGTCTGTCAGTCTGCGGTTATTTGTTAGTACGAGTACGAGAGCTGCCTGCCTTCTATGTTGAATTTACATGTAGCATGCCACTGTTACATTTTGTCTGTCATATGAGAATCCAAAAAAAAAAAAAATGGCAAGCAACACACACTTTGCTGCTGCTGCTGCTATTTTGAAAATCATGAAATCATTTTTGTATTCTCCAAAAAAAAAATATTAAATTACAAATGGCACGTTTTATACATTTTGTAGCAAAATTTTCAAATTCTTTAAACTAAATGCTTTATGCGTTTATTATTTTTTTTTTTGTAATTGTTTTAGTTATAAATTTTATTTTGAAAGCGTGACACAGTTGGCGCGCAATCAAAATATTAAGAAAAAATTTATGATGCGAAACTAGAATTTCTCTTCTGGAAAACTAAGACACAATGGGAAACGCTTTGGCAAATTTAATCGAGCATATTCTTAATTTTCATTTAGATAGTTTTTTTTTGTAAGGGGCACTTAGTAGTGGTGAAGGATATGACTAAATCAACTCGTCTCGAAGAGTTGATCAAGAATATATATACTTTATGGGATCAACGGTGTCTCCATTCATGCGTTACAAACTGAACTGCGACGGGTATACTTTATGGGGTCTACGATGGCAGAAACTTATGTTAGTACGAGGAATGTCGGATGTATGGTTTGTTAGTTGAAGAAAAAATTTTACCAACGAACAAAATAAAGGTATCATACTCTGGAACGGCTGGGGACAGACAATCCATTTTAAACTATTTTAATCGAATATTGCAAGTTTAAGTCGTTCGCTATGAATAACGTAAAGCCTTGAAATGAAATAAACTTTGTTTTGTTTGTTAACAATTGAAAAGCTTCATGAAGTACAAAAATATTCCTAAATTCCGGCGTAGAAAAACTAAATAAAAAGAAAATGTGCACAGCATGGACGTTTTCCCAAGCCATGAATTAAGTTGGTTGTTGCACATTTTTACAGTTTTTAGGTAAAGTTTTAATGCTACAACGCCGCCATAAACGCTATTTTTGGGTGTCAGCCGATGTCGCTGTCATCTAATGCCAAACATTTGCCACACACACACACACACACACACACGTTCAATGTCTCTCATGCAAAAGCATCAATTTTTATAAATATGCTAAAAATAGTTACAATGTTCGTGTATAAAATTGCCAAAGTTAAACTTAGTTTGAACTTAGAACTAGGCACTACATGCTAAGATATTTATTTATATTTCGACGTATTTATGTGTGTGTGTGTGTGTGTTAAAGTTTGAAAGAAAATTATGCTTTGAACTATATAAAAAATTATTGCAAAGTTTATTTTAGTTAACTTAACAGAAAGGCGAATAAATAAGCAAACGATCGACAGACCAACCAACCACAAACCAGAGCTATACTTGCGCAGGTTTTACCAATTTAAAAGCAAGCCCTAAGCGGAATTCTTTACAAAACTATTCTGCTATAAACAAAAAACACGTACATACATACACGTAATTTTTTACATAATTTTTTCCCATTTTTCTTTTTTTTTTTTTTTTTTTGCATATTCTCTTTGACATATATCGCGTGTATGTGCTGTGCTATGCATGCACGCGTTTTGAGTTTTCGATTGCCAGTAACCGACCAAAAAAAAAAAAACCAACAAAGAAAACATATCTTTTTTTTTTTTTTTGGGTAAAGAAAACTTAGGGGAATTACACTCAACTTGAATTGTTAACGAATCATAAAATACGCTTCTTCTTTTAACGTGAATTTTGCTTTTATACGAATTAGCAAAGACAAAATAGTAAAAATGTTTCTATGTCCGCTATGGCCGTTGAAACCATTCAACCGATGAGTCCCAAACCGGATTCATTTAAAAGGCAATATTGCAAGTAAATTACAATAAATTCCACTAAAACAATGCATTAGACACATTCGGTTCATTCAAGAAGTCGATTTACTAATTTTCTTATTCATACTAGCCCCAAACATATTTTGAACACGCTGCAATCCTAGAAACACTGGTATTTTTTAGTATGTTTTTATGTTCGCCCCAACATATTTTGGTTGCGCGAAACGAAAAAGCGCCGAAAGAGCAGCCGGAATTGCTCGTGCAACACACTTCGGTATTTGAATAAAATCTTTCATCATTTTGAGCTGATTTAAGTTGTTTACAAATCTAACAGAAAGAAATCCTTTTGAATGTGGGTTTCAAACTTGCTTACAAATGCTAAATGAAATCCAGTTGAAAAATAGCAACTAAAAGATACAAAAGTATCTATTCTTTCGTTGCTTGCTGCTACTTCCAACTGTAGTGCCCTGAAGTCCTACAAAAATTGTTGGCAAAAGACGCTTGCAGAAAAAAAAAAAAAAAAGGAAGTAAAAGCAGAGTAGAAAGAATTTCTAAACGAATGCTAAATGGACTGTCAAAAATTCCAAGGCTGCTCTTTTTTTTCTTTTCTTTGCTTTTATTAAGCTCAGCCGCTGCTGCTGTTGCTGCTGCTGCTTTCCTTTTGCAAGTTGCAACAATAAAGCTACCGCGTGGTGTATAAAAAAATATGAAAAAATTCTGCAGGCATTTTGCTCCATTTACGTTGCGTCGGAAGCAACTGACGAAACCGAATAAACAAACAAGTAGAAAAATATTTATAAAATGTTTTAGAATAAGGCGGGCATATATGATGTGTGCTATGCGCTACAACGTTTTGTTTTAAACTGTTACAAACTCAATAAGCAAACTGATAAAACTCATTTAAAAGAGCGTGTTTTGAACTTTGAAAATTAGCTTAACGCTAAATGGTAAACAGGCTGTGCGGATTGGTGTGCGGATGTGGTGTCGGCGGCGTACCAGCAGCAAGTTACGTTCTTTTTTTTTTTATTTATTTTTTTTATTATTCTGTCAGCAAGAAGGTGCAAGAATCATAGTCTGAATCGTCTTGCTGTCGTCTTATTATGTTGACTTGGTTGACAGACAGACAGACACAATGTGGCATGTTACAATGTGGCATGCGGCATGTGGCAGCAGTGAATTTAAATTCGAATAAATTTATTTTTGAATTCCAACCAAATTTTTGACACGAAAATCTTTTATTGTTGTTGCTGTATGTAAAAGCGTAAAAAACAATTTGTAAAGATTTTACAGAAAATTAACGTCAAAAGTCCAAAGTTCAAAAAAATTTTCAGTTTATTTTATTGAAAGTTTATTTCAAAGCCAAAAAAAAAAAAAACAATAAAACAGGGAAAAACTTCGCTAGAAGCAAAGCTAAAGATTTTAATTTTAGCACGAACGGACAGACGGACATGACTGTTCACAAATAAATGTATATGCTTTATGAGATCTACGATACATTCTCTTTCCAACAAACTGATATAGTGGCTCGATTCTAAAAGCTTTAATAGCTTTATTGAGTGTAGATACTTTTAATAAATAACGTCCTTTTTGTAAAACGGGAGCTCTGGTATTTTTTAAATGAACTGTGCCTCTTAGTAGATTGAAGAGTCAATTTATCTACAGCTTACGTGAACATTATGCATCTAGTAACAGGCTTCCAGATATTTTTTTTATCCTTGGGTACAGTGTATAATAATTAATTCGTTTAACTTCATTTCTATTGGGGCTTGTATGAATTAAATTTTCAAGTTTGGTGTAAGAACGTGTATCTTTTATAATCTGCGTTTATATGATGGACAGACTGACTATATTAATGACTATATTGACTATATTGAGGTGATTACCTAAACACCATTTTTTTCTCTGTTTTTAGAGGCACTTTCATCAGGCAAAAGTATCTTTTATGCTTTTTAATAAAAAAAACATATCTTTCAGATACAATTTGTATCTGAAACTTTAAATCATACAACAAGCAATTTATAGACAAACTTTACAATTCACTTTCTCGTATCAAAAAAAAAAAAAAAAAATATGCAAATATTTCGTACGTGGTCGATTTCGATTTATATGTAGAGAAGTCTCAAGATACTTACTACACATAAATGATGCATGATGTTTGATTTGTTTGAATTCAATTTGCAGCTGTGTAAAATCATTTTTTTTATTGAATTCTCTTGTGGTTTCACGCGTACATATCAAAAATTTTCAATTGGAAGAAGTTCATTTGAAATACATAAAAAATATATTTGCATAAAAACATTCATGTGTATGTGTGTGTGTGAGTGCATTTTATATTTGTATGATATATGTGTGTGATATCTTCTTTTATGGCCTAAACAGCAAAATAACAAAATGGCAACGCATTCGCACAATAAGCTTAAAAAGGAAATGCGTGTGTGTGTGTGTGTGTATCTGTGTATGTTAAGCTGCGGGTAACTGTTTTTACAAGTATCATCATCTACTACGAGCATGCATGTACGTGTGTGTGGGTGTGAGTGTTTGCTACAAAATGGCCCAAGGGTGACATTAAGTCTGCTTATGATAGCAATTCTGTGTGATTTTATATCTCTGCTTATATGACAGCTTATTATATGAGATGATGCTGTGTTGTTATACTCTTTCTCTTCGTCTTCCTCCTCTTCTTCTTCTTCTTGTTGTTGTTGTTTTCGTTCTTTCGAAAAATATCTGCATATATTGTATGTGTATCTTTATGCATATTTGCAAATCTAATATCTCTGTTGTGTTGTGTTGTGTTGTGTGGGTTTCACATTTTATTGATATTTGTTTAAGTTTTGTTATATTTCTCTGTTGTTCTTTTGTGGCTGCATGTGTGTATGTGTGTGTGTGTGTGTGTGTGTGACACATGAATAAATATTTTCGACATTTACATTTATTTAAAATGTGCAACAAAGAAATTAGCGAATGTGTAAGGGAGGAAAAAATAGAGAGAGAGAGAGAGAGAGAGAGACAGATATTGATAATTTGTTTTTATATAAAATTAGCTTTGGAAATACTCGATAATTGCACGGATATTTCGGGAAAACAATTTTAAAAAAAAAAAATAAATAGAATAAAAATCTATAAAAATAAAACAAACAAAAAATATTCGCAACTTTTGTAACAAAGCAAAAATCTATTTCAGTAATTTTAATACAAAAAAAAAAACTAACAAATAGAATAATCGAGTGGTCAACATATGCGCACAATTTGCCAATAAAAAAAAAATCAAATAAAAATTTTTACATTCAAAAATTCACAGAAAATTTAAAAAAAAAAAATTGTTCACTTGATTTTTCTTCAATTTTGTTTATTTTCCACAAACTTATAGACCAACACACACACACACACACATATATACACACTCAAACACAGTTTGGCAGCTGTTTTTATTATGTGTTTGTTGTTGTTTTTGTTGTTATTGGCTTTTTATGTCTTGTGGCACACTTCTTGTCTCGCTTTTGACGCGCGTCACTTGTCTTTAATGTTTTTGTCTCATAATATTTATAGCGACTCTCTATGTATGCGTGAGTGCGTGTACGTGTGTGTATGTGTGTATGTGTTCTTCTATGTCATTTCCAAATCGGATTATCTATGCGAATGAGCTGCCGTATGCGAATTCGAAACGCCCACACACCTATTTTGCATAACGTCAGCGACACATTTTCGGTAATTTAAAGAAAAAAAAAAAAAAATACACTATACACGAGTTTATTTACTTACTAAGCCATATGCGCGCTTAGATCTTTGGAAGAGTCTACAAAGAGGCTTTAGTCGTCGTTATGCGCCTCCGTTCATTGTATACCACGAATTTTGCATTAAAAAAACAAATTTCTATAAAATCGTTGAAGGGGGAATTATTTTAATCGGACAATTCAAACTTGACATGTTCGTCTGTCCGCCCATCTATTAATTTTGGTAATCTTTAGTCTTGTGCCCGTAATCGCAATCGCAAAAACTTTGCGATTTACTTTTCGAATCGTAAATTTTGGTGCTCTGACAATCGCATACTTTACATGTTTATACATTTTATATTTCTACTTTTTGATTGAAACTCAACTTTCAAATTTTCTACTGATGCTTAAATTGAAAGAGCAGAAAATTTAGTCAGAGCAACAGTAATTTGAGATTTGGTTAGATCGATAAACATTTAAATTTGTAACCGATAGCAGTATTTTTTTTGTACAGTGCAAAGAAACGTTTTGGGAATGGAACATAACTTTTACGATTGCCGGAACACAAATGGTTTGAAATCGTACGAATTTACTAAATCGTAAATCGGAAAAATTTTAAGCATGGCTGTCTATTTACGCTTACTGAAAATAGACCTGTATACGAGAAAAGCTTAAATCAATCAATGAAACTCTGTGTATATTTTGCTCAAAATTAACCTCTTGCTAATGTGTCCGTCTGTCCATATAGAAACATGGAAATATATGTAACAGGTAGGCGATCTTTCAACATGCAAAAATAAATAATTTTATAATTAACAATTTAAGACGACCACTCGATCTAGACAAGACTGTCTGTCTGTCTGTCCTTTTATCTGTCTGTCTGTCCGTCCGTCCGTCTAAACGCCATAAAACGCACCTATGTGTATCGCTTTATTACATTTTTAGTGCCAAATTGATTTAAATAAAAGCCTTTAAGTCTTCATCTATTTAAAAAAAAAATATTTATGGGATTACGGAACGCGCTTTCATAAATTATATAGTTGCCTTAGAAACAAAAAAAAACTTAATTAAATCATTTAAAATAAATATGAAGCGCATAATTAACTTGATTCAAAATTATTTCTTAATTGTTTTTTAGCTTAAGAGGAGGCAAATAGCAATAATAATAATCAACACGAAAAACACCAAACAAAAACAAATTAAAGAAATTTCTTGGCAAAGTCATTTTATTTCACAAAAATTATTATTAGAAAAATATAAAATAAATCAAAAGTTGAATGCTTTTTTTCTTGCATTCCTTCTTATATTTTTATTTCTGTGTATAAGCGGAGTAAAAACAAAAAAAAAAAAAAAAAAAGATTGGCAAATATTTTCCACACATTTTGTTTATTTTTGCATTTATGAAAAAATTAAATTTCTTTGCAAGAACTTCTTAGAAGCGAGACGAGAAAAAAATATTAAAAACGAAACTTAAAGGTAAAAGTTTTCTTTTATGTTTTATGAGGAAACTCATTATTTTTGCATTAAAAGCAAATCAGCGAAAAATATGAATGAAAAAAAAAAAGGAAGCGAGAACAAAGAGAAATGAATCTCTTCAATGGTTTTCTTTTTTAATAAATAAATTATTTTTATTTGAAGAAGCAACACACACACACAGAGCGAGCGAGCAGTGCCAGTGGTGAAGTGTAATCAAGAAGTATCTTTATTACAAACAAAACTCGTCGCAGACATGTTTCTGAAATTTATTGTGTGGCATATAAAGCTGCAAACTGTAACTAACAAATTCTTGTTGGGGGTAAGCCATACATAAGTGAATGCAATGATTCGTTGCATATAAAAGATACAGATACAATGAATATGAATATGAGTATGAGTAGAGACATCATACAAAATTCAATAGCAAATATGTCATATCTGCATATTGCAGCAGTTACAACTCATGCATATGTATGTGTATGCATACAAAAGGTGCACAGCAGCACATTCCATTCTATTCCATTCCAATCCAATCCTTAGCACATTCCAACAACATCAACGTTGTTCATGCATTCTATCTCAACTCAATCTAATGTCGAAGTTCACAGTTCAGTAGTTACTGCAGCGAAGCAGCGGCAGCAGCAGCATACAAAACTATTTTACCTTCTTTTTATTTTTTTAGGTTTGAAAAAAGAAAGAATATGAAAATATGTTAAAATATTTTCATAACTGGTGCACCAATTCTGGTTCATTTCTTTTTCTTTCCATTTTGATGAAGAAATTTCTATGCGTAGTTGCATATTTAAAATTGAAATTCATTTGCGTCATCACTCGACTCGACACGACTCGACTCGAGGTTGGTTGGTCCTTATTGTCGTTGACGACGACATTGAGCACAAAACTAACTATCTCCCTCTCTTCTCTCTTCTCTTTGTATCTCTATCTCTTTCTGTTATGGATATGCAGCATCTTGAATGAATGAATGAATGAATGTTGCCTCTAAGGTGATATTTATTTGTTTGTGTGCAAAAGCAAAAGCGACGGGGGTGTAAATTTTGAAAAACAGATGTCAGGAATGTAAATTTTTTTCTTTCTTTCTTTATTTTTCTTTTTGTTAAATTATCTCAGTTTGCATCTTTGTGCAACATAGATTTTGTCACCTGCAGCAGTCACAGCAGTCACAGCAGCAGTAGCAGATGAGAATGATGATGATAAAAACTATTATTTAAAGAGTAGAGAAGGATTATGTTGTATAATAATTTGAAACTTAAGAATAAAAGAACTTCAAACTTCTTGTGGTTGCCTCAGAGTGTTTTATACACTCTATTTGTCTCTGAGTTATCCTATACGTATGTGTGTGAGTGTGTGTGTGTTCTTGTCTTTAGCAAACTATAAGTAAGTTTATTTTTGCAGAAAAGTAATTAAATCTTAAGCTCAGAGTTAAGACTTAAAGTAAACAAAAGTAATTTGCTGCTTGGTGTAACACAAGCTAAAGTAAATTAAATGGAAAAGAAGCTTTTTGCATGATTAAAATATTAAATTTAAATTTTACGCAAGCATCAAATTAAATTTGGATGTTTCTTATCGATAAATTTTACACAAACATTTATGCAAGCGCTCAGTGTTGCCAACCCTAAATGAACTGAACTGTCCGAGGCTGAGTTGCAAAATAAAGTTTAACATAAAATCAAAATGTACAGTTACAGCGCGTCTGAAAGTTGGTACAACTGAGGCATGCATAATTTTGCCCATATAAGTAACCGAATAATTATATACAGCAGTACTGCAGACCGAACAAGTCATCGAATGTAGACTCCATCTAGCTATATTCGTCCGTCTGTCCTATTTTCAGCCGCATGAGAGGGTCACCAAGTTGCAAAATTTATAGTCACCAGAGCCTCTGTAAAGCATCCTACAACAAATTTCCTTTAAAAAAAAAAAAACCAAAAAAAACAAAAAAAACACGAATTCAAAACAGATGGTGCCCATGAGAGTCCTAATAAACCTTTTCAATTTGGTTCAGATCAAGAATAAAATATGCCTAAAATCAAAATATGTTTCCATGAAAATTTCGACTTTATTGCGTCAAATATTTGCCGCTGACCTAGTCAGTCTACAGTTTGTACTGTTCGCAAAATTCAAGGAATAAAGTGTTGCAAGAAATCGTTTAAGGAGCTTATTTTTTATGCCTACTTTATTTATTTATTTATTGCTAAAATCATTATCAACATTCGCACGCTCATTCGTTCGTTCGCATTAATAAAAATCTGATTGACAAAAGTTTTATTTAAGCATTTTATAGCAGTGAGAATACTAACTTATTGCTTCAAATTGCTCAATTTAAAAGACGTTTACATAAAATATAAGAACGATAAAAAAAAAAGGAAAAAAGAAAGAAAACAAAATACTCGTATATAGTATATCACTTATCAAAAGAAGAAGCTGAGTTGTGAATAGTAGAAGAACTGTCTTTGACAAAATGAGCATAAAATCAAATTTATTTCCGCTTTGTGCACAGAAACAGAAAAACTGACAGATAGACAGAAAGACAGAGAAAGAGAGAGAAAGAAAGAGAGAGAGACAGATACAAAAAGACAATTGGAGAAAATCGCTCGCAGCATGATAGTAGTTTTATAAGGATGTTGACAGTCATGCAGACAGACAGACAGACAGACACAGAAGACAGACAGGACATACTGCGAAGCAATAAAACGTGTGTCAATTTCCGCCACGGTAGAGAGCAATCAACGACAGCAGCGGTGTTGACAATAAAGCTAACAACAACAACAACAACAATGATGCTGATGCTGCTGATGTCGCTGCTGATGATGATGATGCGAATAATAATCCTTGCGGCTGTTTCTGCTGCCATTGTTGCCAACAAAAATGCTGACGCATGAAAAGTAGACAATAAGCTTGGAGAAAAAGAAAAAACGAAACGTTGGAGAATCTCTATGTACAATAATTGAAAATGGCTTTTGTGGCAAATGTAAAAATGTCATTTATAGAGAAAAAGAGAGACAAAGACAAAGATAGAGAGAGAGAGATCGAATACGCTGCGTATCATTTTATTTTTACATAAAACATATTCGCACACATTATGCGATTATTTACAGAAAAAAAAAATGTCAATAATGAACTTGCAAAATGTTGCGAATAAAACAGCGAAGCTATTATTTAATGCATCCAATGCCCTTGTAAACACCCTTTTACAAGAGAGTAATACGGAAAAAGTACTTTAAAAAGTTATTGAGACAGAAAGGCGCTAAATGGCAACACGGGAATACAACATTATTCACTTTCACAAAACCAAAGTGCGAAGCATCCAGTTCAGTGGTTATGGATGTGGTGTGCCAATGGTGTATGGCATTAATGTCCACAAAGAGAGTGAAAAGAGTGTAAAGAAGAATGAAGAATGACAACTTTGGGCGTAACGGAATTTATCGCTGTTAAAAAAGTTTATTGATTTCATTCTAGGCAGACAGACAGACTGGCAGGCAGTCAGGCAGACAAGCAAATGATTCAACGAACGAGAACAGTAAAAGTGAAAAATCACATTAAAGTGGAAATTTTGTTGAAAAAAGAGAGAGAGAGAAAGAGGGAGAAGAAGTACAATTGATGCGACACCCGAAAAAAAAAATGAATTTGAGTTAAACGTAGTACTTCTCTGAAGGCCTCTCGACTCTTGTTGTTCATGATTTGCGGTCTGATGAAGTGATGGCTTTTTTTTTTTTTTTTTTTTTTTTTTTGGTGCACAGCAGCGTAGCAGTGTATAGCGCAACGGATGCGGCGGAAACGGAAACGGAAGTGCGGCACGGAAATGACAGAATGACAGTAAATGAATTTTTCCTTCAACGTTAAACGAGAACGACGAACATTTTTCTTTTTTTTCTTTTTTTTTCTGTTTTTAATTTATTTTTTAATAGCTCAAACGAAGCTCGGCGCACACTTTAAATATTTCTTGAAATTCAATTTATTTTCGCAGCTTTTTTTTTTTTTTTTTTTGTAATTTATCACCATTTTTAATGTTTTTTTTTTTTTTTTTTTTTGTAATGGCAGCACTATTAAGCTGTAATTAACGCTGGCATTGACAGCATTTCGCCGCCAGCATTTACATTTATCAATAAAATTACAACGAATTGAATTCATTTTTCTTTCTTTCTTTCTTTTTAATTTTTTTTTCTTTACGTTTTATTGAGAGTTGCTAAATTAATTTCTTTGCGTATTAAACATTTAACAAGCGAAAACTTTATTTCTTTGGAATGCTTCTTAAGTTGTTAAATTGATGTGTAAGGAAAATATGAAAGCACTAATTACATTTTAATTTAGAAATTATTTAATGAGCGTTGAGAATAGTTTGGGTCAGACAGACAGACAGACTCATTAGACCACTTAGAAATAGTATCTTTTTTTAACTAGGAATTTTATTCGCCTCAACAGTTGTCATGAACCTAGGTTCTTGCAGAACATCCGAAATAATCGTTTTCATCCATTAGACAGCATGACAGACGGACGGACGGTGACGGACATAGCTAGTTTGATCAAGAATATATATACTAAAAGCCAATATTTATTTATTTTTTTTTTTTTTTTTTTAGGAAATAATCGAAATAAAAGACTCATTTCACTTTTGTCAAATTAAAATGCCTACTCTACCATTTTTTTTTTTTTTTCAAAAATTTTCCACAAAATGCTTGTGAATGAAAAACAACAGCAACATCAGTAGCAGCAGCAGCAGCAGTTGCACACAATGAGCATAAAATGCTGCTGCTGCTGTTTTTGTTGTTGTTGTGAAAATAACAAAAGACATCTTAAGTCTGCCATTTGCATTCACTTTCTATACAAATGTGTGACACACTTAATATGTATAAACGACACCTTTGAATACCATGAATGAATACAATACACACACACACACACACATACACATACACTTACACTATTTGTGTTTGAGATATTTCGAAGAATAATAGAAAAATCTCATTTTCATATTGTTTCTGTTGTTGTGATAAGTCACACACACACACACACACACACACACAAAGCTATTCAATCTTTTAGAAGAGAACAGCAACAGCAACAGCGGCAGCAGTACCATCACCGAATAAAGCTTAAGTCACTTACTACGTTTATGCAAATGCCAAACCGAATTGTCTTCAGATAAAAATTTTTGTGCTAACACAGAGCACATCATTCGCTGCTTTACTCTCTGTCTCTGTCTCTGTCTGTCTGCCAGTCTGTCTGTCTATGTATCTAAATATCATCGTATCTATTTATCTATGTAGTTGACTCAACTGCGCCTTAGAGACATTTTGTTGTAGCAAATGGTTTAGCATAAAAAAAATATAAGAAAAAATAAAATAAAATAAGTTGTTGCTAATACTTGATATGCTATAGGAAAATTA
This sequence comes from Leucophenga varia, assembly GCA_018903435.1. Taxonomy (NCBI): domain Eukaryota; kingdom Metazoa; phylum Arthropoda; class Insecta; order Diptera; family Drosophilidae; genus Leucophenga; species Leucophenga varia. The sequence continues at coordinate 2,041,011 of JAEIFJ010002516.1, forward strand.
ATAAATGATCTCAATATGCTGCTGCTGCTGCTACAGTTACAGCTACGCAGTCATTTTAAGCTTACAGCATTCAGATAAAGAAAAAAACTAAAAAAAAAAAAAAAAAGAGAAGAATAGAGACAGCGTTTAATATAAAATGTAAAATATATAAAGTGATTTTTTCCTTAGATTATTTTTTTCCATATTTAAATTGTAAAGAGTAGATTTGTCATAAGCTTCAACAGCAGCATTTGTAAAGCATTAAAAATGACAATGGAGAAGATCAAATGCTTAACATGGAAGTTATGTTATGTTCATGGAGTGTGTCGCTTTATGCGAAATCGAAAACAAGAAACTACCGCAAAAGAGAGCTTACGTTACACGCACTCCAAAGGCACCACATTTATTTTTTAGTGACTGCAAACAGTGATTAAATCGCTGTTCGCGAAAAACAATCAGCGATTACTGAACAGGTTCAATGGTCGCGAAGAGCAATACACAAACTCGCCGATTACTAAATTTGTTCACTGAGGAACAAGAAAATCGTAAATCACTACTTTCAGTCGCAGTGCGACATTGCGATTTTAAAATCACTGTGAAAAAATCAACGAAAGTGATTTCCTTTTGCCAACACTAAAAGATGGTGACTATATCATTAATGGTCTTCGAGATAATTGGATTTATACTGCAGACAGACAGACAGACGGACGGACGAACATTTTTTATAAAAAGTATAAAAACAGTGTTTCCATCTATTCATCTGTTTGCTGTGCATAAACTTGGAATTTTGAACTTATTTCATTACTGATGAGCTCAAACAACACATTCTAATGTGGCTTAAAACGGACAAAAAATTATTTGATGTTAAAGATTTTATATTTTTTATTTAAACATAAAGGCACGAAGTATGTGTTACGTTCTACGTCGTCTATCGTCTTTACGTTATTTTGTTGTTGTTGTGGAAGAGTATTAAAGCTTTGATTTAACTTAAAGCATATTAGCATTTTTAAGCGTTTTTAATGAATTTAATACAAAGCTACTTTTTTTATTATTTTTATTTTTTTTATTATACACTCATACGTGGCGGCGTATACGTATATGCAAATGGCGTTCGTATGAGTGTGAATATTACGTATACGTAAATTTAAACAAACAGCTGACATGTTTTCACAAATTAACAACACTTAAAAACAAAATAAATAATTAAAATATTAAACTTAGGCAACTTTATGCCATTTGACAACTGCTTCTGCTGCTGTTGCTGCTGCCGTTGGCAATTGTATTCAACAAAAAAAAAGAAAAAAAAAAAAAAATAATAGCTACGAAAAGTTTAAATAAAATAATGACAAAATTGTTTTTGTATCTAAATTAGCTTCGGGCAAAAGAAACATTTAAAATGTTAAAATGTCAGAACAAAACGGTTTCCTTTTTCTTTTTCTTCTTCAGTTTTTTATTTTTTTTAACAAAAGCAGCTAACAATGAAAAAGAAAAGACAAAAGAGGCACGCATGAATAAAAGATACAAAATGAAAATGGTTCTTGCATGAAAAATATTTGACAGTCTTACAGCAACGATTATTTTGAATACAAAAAAAAAAAAAAAAAACACAAAAAGGATATACGGACGGACAGACTGATAAGCAATGAGAAAGTCGGAAATAATTACATTTCTAGATCTATTCAATCGGTGGAGGGGGTCAACTTTTATATAAGATTTTATTACTTTTTTCGTTTTATTTATTTGAAAATTCTTGCAACATTCTGTGACAATAATAAACAATTTTATATTGTGCGTTTTACTTGTGTGTGTGTGTGTGTGTGTGTGGCTTTGAAACGTTGGATGAAGCTGACACGAACGGAAATTAATTGAAGACAAATTCATAGCGAAATTCATTAATTTGCATGCAGCGCGTAGCGGGAGAGATTTCAGCAAAGAAGGACGCTAAGCTAAGTGGGCGACAAAAACAGAAACGTGCTTTAGTATAATCTATATGTACTATATACACACACACACACACACATACATACATACACTTTACTTTATACAATAAATGCGTCTGTCTGGCGCCAACTTCAATCTAAATGACGAGGCGCATGCCAAAGCGACGAGACGCGACGCGACGCGTTTGAATACAAGTTTCCTGTCAACTTAACTTTTCGCTTATTCCGAACAAAACGACAAAGGACAGACAGACAGAGAGACAGACGTCTTTCTTACAATATATTCATGCTTTTATTTCTAATGCCTTTAGCAGCCTTCGTAGCAGCTCTAGTAGCCTTCGTAGTAGCAAAAAAGATATTATTGGTCTTGCCTTAACTAAGCTAGTCAGCCAGCCAGCTAGCTGCATGTCGAGCTTAATTTGTACCACAGCGTGACCTTCTTGTTGACTTGTTGTATAAGTTATAAGTTCATGCCAACGGATATTCATTCATTCATTCATTCAACTGACTACAACAACAACAACAACAATAAATATAACAACAAGAAGAACAACAACAACAAGAACAATATTAATAATAGCTAACAGCAACTAACCAAGAACAAGAGAAATCTAAGTAGGCGGAAGTAATATTCTTCTTCTGTGTTTTTTTGTTGTTGTTGTTGTTATGTTATACAACAAAATGGCGTCTGTTACTATACGCCCTTAGACATACTTGCATGTACACATTTATCATTATTACTAACCAAAGACGACTCCTCTATCTATCTCTATCTCTCTCTCTCTCTTTCTCTTAGTGTATATGTATAATAGATACATATATTATATATACTCGTATTGTATCTAATACAACTTGAAATTATGCTACGCTTAAGCTGCGCTTGCCTTCTTCAAACTCTCCAAGCAACATAATTAACAATTTGCATAATAAAAATAAAAGTCATTGTCAGTTCATTCGCATTATTGTTGTGCTTATTATTATGATTATGATGATTATTATACTCCTATGTAGTTTACTAGCTGGAAGAGGTACGTCTAAGTGAGACTATAAAGAGCTTCTTTTTTTTTTTTTTGGTTTGTTTTGTTTTGTTTTGTTTTTGAGCGCATTAATATTCCGTTCTACTTTAATGAAGATTCGCTGACTGCAAATCTGCCTATTTGCAATTATGCACAGCAGCTGCTCTCATTGCATACTTAGTTGGGTGGTTGGGTGTCTGGGTGTATGGGTTGGCTGATTAGTTCGTTGTTTGGGTCAGTTACAAAAGAACGAACTGTGAGATAAACTTAAAAAGTTGTCTACGGCGCAAGTTGTGCATTTTTTTTTTAATGACACTAACGAGCTAAGCTGGCAATGCCGCTGTCGCTGGCTAAATAAAGTGAACGCACACACACATACACACCCACACACACACTATGCGCTTCTAATGAATGTAAAATCTGAAGAAGAAAAAAATAAATAAACAACAACGAACAAGTTAAATTGGTAAAGCTTTCAACTATTTTATACGCTGCAAAAATATAAGCCGACTTTATTTTTTATGCATCATCGCATTTATTTATATCATTTCATGCTCTGTGTGTGGAGAGTGTGTGTTCCAGTTTCTTCCTGTAGTTTCAAATTATACAAGAATATGAAAAGGTGTTTCATCCATACATCCACAAGATATGCACTCAGGAGAGCTTGCTATACACCCCAAAGTGGGCTGTAAGGAGCCCAATTATGATCTTTAGTTGGGTTATATTTAGTTCAACCAATGTTTTGCTTGTCTCATGCCCTGTCCTAAATCCAGTGCTCATCCCTGACCAGTTTTCTCACGTTTCGTATTATCTCACTAAGTGTTCCCAATCGGACAATTGGGTTCTGGGTTCTGGGCCTATCAAAGGAGTTGAAGCCCCTTTCCTGGCTAGTGCTAAGCACTCTGCAAACTTTTTTACACATTTAACCATATCACTAATGCCTTTTTTTATGTGCAGGGTATTCTGTGTAGATAAAAAAAAAAAAAAAAGAAAAAAACAACGAAAAAGCAAAGTTTTTGTTTGTTCAGAATTTTTTTTTTTTTGTTTTTTTTTTTTTTTTGTCAGCTTTTAAGTGCAGCGGTGGCAACTTATGCTGTTTGAAAAGTCATTCAGCAGCAAACTTTAGCTCGTTTGTCTTTATTTTTAAGTTTATATTTTGCACAAACTGCTTTTCTAATTAGCAGGTAAATAATTTAAATTCTGTTTCTTTTTTTTTGTTTTTGTTTTTTTTTTTTAAGAGCACAATTTTCGTTAGCATTCGAATTAAATTATGCTCATAAAGACGCACGTGCAGCACATACAAAATTATTATGTTTTAATTAATAAATTAAAGCCAAAAAAAGAGAAAGTAAAAAAAAAATAAAATTTAATGGGAATGTTTTCATTAAAAATACAAATTTAATTTGTACACTTTTCACGTGTTTCTACAGCGCTACAGGGTGTTGTATCTATGGAAACAAAATATCAATTTTAATTAGTTTAATTACATTTAACGCTGGCCCACACACACACACACACAAACAGAAAATCAGACAGACAGTTTGTAACAGAAGTTTACACATGTAAAACCAACTTAAAATTATTAAATCTAAAAAAAAAAAAAAAGAAAATAAATCCATGCCGCTACATATAAAAAGTATCTTTTCTGTATTTTGCATAAAGAATATTCTTAACGGCTCATGTCGCCATTAAGCCATCAAATAATGTGAAATGAGAAAAAAGATACATATACACACATACCTACATATAGTAGATGCATATCATCTATGCTATCGGCTGTCGACTGTGTCAGACATTAAAATAATATCAAAATTTTCTACGATGTATGTCGCCTTGCGAGCAGAGAGAATTTCCAAATTAAATACAAGCTCGAAAAAAAAAAAAATAAATCTGTATACATCATATTAATCCAAATAAAATGAATGAAGACAATGTCCCTGAGAGAGTGAGAGAGAGATAGAGAGAGAGAGAGAGAGGAAAAAAAATAGACGAAAAATAACGAGCAAAAGACGCATACACTAAACTAAATGGTTAGCTTAATTGTGGATGTATTCTAAAATTTCAAACAATGTTTCTATGTCCGCTATGCATTTGGAAACCGTTCAACCGATGAGTCCCAAACCGGTTTCGTTTGAAAGGCAACAATGCAAATATAATTATAGACAACTAAAATAATGCATCAGACACATTCGGTTCAAACGTGAAGTCCATACAACAATTTATTTTGGCTTTTTCCATATTTTGGTCGTTTATATTTCAATGTTACGAACTATGTAATACACCCAATATAAAGCATATACTCGTAATAATGCAAATATTTTTTAATTGAAATATATTGCATATAGAACATATTGCATCCATCGTTGAGTCTTTCTATCTTTCTGCCAGTACAGTAGATATATGTCTGCTCTGTTCTGATATGTATAAAGAATGAATGTTGTAGATTATTATTAATGTTCATGTATACACAATTTAATTATACACAACGGACAATGGACAACAGAAACAGAAACCGAAACAGAAACATAATAAATAGATGCAAAATTAAATAAATAAATGAATAAATGAATAAATATACATTTACATTTATGATGGTAATTACAATTTTTTATTATACAAACAAAAGCATTTCAAACATTTTAGATGTGAAACGCGTCGTATACGCAATAATACATATACGCGATTTTTGTTCATTTGTTTTTTTTTTGTAATTTTTTTTTTTTTTTTTTGTTTTTATTAGAAAATTCAAAACAACAACAACAAAACTTTGAGGTTGTTGTGTCGTTTTTTTATTCTAGTTATCATTATTCTTGTTATTAGTAATTTTTTTTTTATTTGTTCTGTTTTGTCTTGTTTTTTCAGGTCATAGAGGAACGCATCATACACATTCCGTACGTGCCATCACAACCGGAACCGCTTAATCAACCGACAGGCAATGAGCTTAAGCCACGCCCAGTTGGTGAAGAGAATGGCATTGTGGTCTTTAACTATTATCCGATAAGTGCTGTTAACTATGTAAGTGCAGATTTTGTAGAAAATGTAATAAAAATAAAGCACGCACAAAGGCGCTACTCGCTGACACAAGAACGCTTTAGAAAGCATACAAAAACAACAAAAACAACAACAACAATGACACACGCACGCCCGCAAACACTTGACTTATCAGCAAAATTATGATCACAAAACAATTGTGTACAAACGAGAGTTGATTAAAAAGTAATAAGGTAGATAATTTTGATAGCTACTGGAAAGTGGAGCAGGTCTGTCTGTCTGTCTGCAAAATTGAAGCGTTTCTTTCTCTGGCGAGTCTCTACAGTGTGCTCCAGGCGGAAATTCATGGTGTACTAAAGGCGTGCAAGCTACTGGGTACAGTGAAGATATGTCAGACAACCAAGCTGTGCCATCAAAGCTCTTGCTTAACGCAGTACCAAATCACTACTTCTTAAACTCCCGCAAAGACCTTGCGAGATGGACGTTGTCAGTTAGAATTGCTGAGCGATCTATCCGTTTTATGTCCCTCCAAACTTTGGCTCTGATCCGAGATGTTTTCATGGTAGCAAAACGGCAGTTATATAATAATCATGTGGGGAATGGGTTTTTTTCTCAGCCCCCCTATCTATCTTAAACCTTTTAATCAACTTCCGTTTAACACATGAAGTGCATGTTTAACAAGGTTTAAAAAATCGTTTTTATTAAAAAAAAAAAAAAAATAAAACTTGCACCAAATCGTTGCTAAAATTTTAATGCTTAAAAGTAAAATATTGTAACGTAAAATGCAATGCTTCAAAACTAGCTAAAAGCTTTGGAAAAAATAATAAAATAACTTCATAAACTACTAACAAAGTTTAAAACGATAATATTAACATTATAAAAAGACAACAAAAAACAACGAAAATTGCTCCAACAACAACAACAACAAAAACAAAAAGTTATAAATTTTACACATTCAAAAGAACAACAACAACAACAACAACATGGATTGCTGCTTATGTAACTAACTTTCTAACAAAACAGCCATAATAATAACAACAACAACAGCAACAATATAACGCATCATTATCGGCGCCATTATCGTCGTCATATAAACCAGATATCTCCTACATATATGTGCATGTATATGTGTATGTGTTTGTATGTGTATATTTATGCTCCGCCGTAGTAAACTAAACTCAAAAAAACAGCTGCCAAAAAATACAAAAAACTTTCGAATTGATAAAAGAAATTATAGCATAATAAAAATAATAATAATAATAATACTAATAAATTTTCCACTTCGCGCTGCAGGATGTCAAGAAAAATCAAACGAAGCACAACAATAAAAATGCTGATGAATCAAGCGATTCGGATGATTCTTCAGATACACACGGTGAATCGACACCGCCCAGTCGCAATACGCCAAATCGTCAACGTGCAAAACTTGGTTCTGTTTCGAAAATGCTTACAACGCTACAGCCACGCTCCACAAGCAATTCAAACGATGACGATGAAGATGATGACGAGGACGATGAGAATTTAGATGATGATGACGATGATGACGACGATGAGCATGAGCGCCGTGGCGGCGGCGGCGGTGATGATGATGATGATGGTGGCGCTAGTGTCGAGACTGTTGTCAGAGAGACAAATATTATTAAGGAGATTATCAATGCGGCCAAAAAGCAAAAGCAGAATTATAACGAATTCGATGATGCAGGAGGCGGCAGTAGCAGTACGATGAGGACGACAACAACAACAACAAACACAACTGCTGCCATTGAGAATGATGTTGCGAATGATACAATTGAAGATATTTGGGCAAATAAATCACCGGAATATAATAGCGCATCACCGAATTATGTCTTAAATCAATTTGGTAAAGAAGAAACAACAAAAGTGCTCATCAATAAAATCATAAGCGATAAGCGTACAGCAGCTGCTGCTGGCGGCAGCGGTGGCGGCGGTTCAGGCAGTACAACAACAAAAACCGGAGTTAAATTCGCCGTGACACCCGTAAGAATTTCTAAACAGCATTTGCCACGCTTAGAAAAAGCTTTTCGAATTCAAAATAATCAAAATAAAAATGCAAATGTGCCAAAAAATAATTTAGGCACACAAGCCTATTGCACTGACGCTTTTGACGAGCATAACAACAACAACAATAACAACAATAACAACAACCACTTACGTTATTATAAACATGACGAGGACGACGAGGACGAGGACGATGACGATGGACATACAAACGTTTTTATTAATACAAGAACAAGAACAACACAATCGTTTCGTTTGGCTGGTGGTGGAGGTTGCGTTACAGGTGAATTAAAACTGGAACCACAGCTGCAACAACAACTACAGCAGCAACATGAACAGCAACAGCAGATCGGAGATTGTGCAAATGCAAAAGATTCCGTAAAAGATATAAATCGAACGAGAAAGAATCCATCACCACCGCCACCAATGGTGGTCAGAGCTGCTTCTGCTGCAGCTGCCTCAGCAAAGCAACGTTCACGAAATACATATTGTCTGGAGACTCCTTTGGATCCAATACAGCCAGAATTAATGGCAAATGTTGCCATGTCGCATGAAAATGTTGCAGATGAACAGAAAATTACACAAATAATTGAAACGTTAAAGCAATCAATTTATATGACGCCACCAGAGCTATTGTCACCAAGAACAATGACAACAGCAACAACAGCAACAACAACAAAGACAAGATCAAGCTCCACACCAGAAACAAGAAAAAATTCTTCTACACAAAAAATCAAATTCAACAAATTCTAAACAAAAAACAAGATCAATTTCTATACAAGCAACATCGACAGCAACAACAATGCCGACGCCGACGACAATGACGACAGACACAACAACAACGACAACATTACGAGCAACAGTAACGAATTCAAAAATTGCAATAAAAACTTCAATGTATGCCGCAAATACTAATAATAATAATAATATAGATAATTATTATAATAAGTATCTAAATGAAAAAATCAATAATAGCAACAACAGCAACAACAACAACAGCAACAGTAAAAAGAACAATTATCGTTATGCAACCAATAATGAACAACATCATCCATATAAGCATTACGATATTTTTAGTTTAAGCACAGCAAATAGTTTATCAAATTCCACAAATTCCACAAATTCAACAACTAACAATAACAGTCTTTATAATAGTAACAATAACAATAATAACAATAGTAACAGTAACAGTAACAATAACAATAATAATGATAATGATACAAACAACAATGATAATGATAATGAAGATGATGACCCTATTCAACCGCAGTTCAGTCGTTCCGCTGTCGGTGGCGCCAAATTCATATCGAATTGTCATCCCTGTAGTGGCGAAGATTATGATGGTCTGGAATTCGAGTCACGTTTCGAATCTGGTAATTTAGCTAAAGCAGTACAAATAACACCGACCTACTATGAGCTATATTTGCGTCCCGATCTCTATACAAGTCGCTCGAAGCAATGGTTTTATTTTCGTGTACGACGTACGCGTAAAAATATGCTCTACAGGTATGTATGGCATTTAAAAAAAAAATAAATAAATGCAAAAACGACAAAAAGAAAAACCAAAAACATAAGTAAAAGTAAGAAAAAATTGGTGGCAAATAAATGAAGAACCAAAGTGGTGTAATAATAGAGTATATTAGACACGGGCACCACTTAACAGACGAACGCGACATATGCATATCAAGCAACACAAACCACTGCCATTTTTTTTTTTTGTTGCGGTTAGCAGCCCTTTTATTCCGCTCTTTTACCCTAACTGTACTGTGTTGTCTGTGTCATATGAAGGCAGTAATATCAAAACCAAACAACTAAGGTCGTATTTAGAACGCAATCTTGAGAAAGAAGCTCCTTTCGAATCGGGGAAACTGTTTTGCACTAAAGAGTATTTTAGAGAGCGAACGTTTTCCAGTTTCTCGTCTCTGGAATCACTTCTGAATTTTCCAGAACAACGATTTTAGCGGCAAATCCAAACTTCCGCTCGTAAGCCGCTGGAGTGGTATGGTCTTTTAGCTACTTCAGCGAATTGAGTTTTTCGCTTTGTACTCCTGTAAAATCACGGCTCGATGAGATGGCGTGAGTTGTCCTTCTACAATTCCGGTCGTTCTCTGCAAATGCTCTATCTTTATTAACCTTTATGGCCACGATAATCAAAGAACGGTTTCCGGGTACTTGTTTTACGGAATGTGTTTACCTTAGTTTGTGCAGAATAATATAACAATTTGGCTTAGATCGAATAGTTCACTTTTATGGCTGCCATACAACAAACCTAGTCCAAATCTCTTTTTTTTTTTTTATTTCATTATTTCTCTCTCTCTCTCTCTCTTTGTATTCCATTTATGTAATTATTTCGCTCATTGGTTCAGTTTTGAGTGTGTTTCTTTTTGTGTATTTAAAAAAAAAAAAAAGAAAAAGTAACTAAACAACTTTCATTACTCTCCCGTTTTTTTAATATTTGTCAAAATCTCTTATTTTTTTTTTTTTTGCGCTATGTTTCTTCCAAAACTTGTTTGTTTTTGCTGTTAGATTTTCGATTGTGAATTTGGTTAAATCGGACAGTTTGTACAATGATGGCATGCGACCGGTTATGTATTCAACAAAAAATGCCAAGGAATTACAAGAAGGCTGGCGTCGCTGTGGTGATAATATTTGCTATTATCGAAATGACGATGAGTAAGTATCAATTGCAATTGAGAATTGAGAATAAAGAATTGAGAAAGATAGAGACATGTACTACTGTACTAGTGCTACTCAAAGTTACGATAGTAGTAACTGTGGCGTTTGGCAGAGTTCAATTTCATTGTTTATATAAATTATATATTTTGTTATTGTTTTTTTTTTTTTTTTTGTCTCTGCCAGAGGCAACACCACCAATGAAGAGGATGAAGATAGCGCATCGTATACGCTAACATTTACGATACAATTTCCACATGATGACGATTCGGTATTCTTTGCGCACAGCTATCCATACACCTACAGCGATTTACAGGTAATAAAACGTGCTTTTCTAGTTACTTGTGGAGATTATTTTCATACAATACTTCATACGAATTCTCTTTGTCTCTCTCTCCTTCTTTCTTTCTTTTTCAGGATTATCTGATGGAAATACAAAGAAATCCTGTTAAATCGAAATACTGCAAACTAAGACTGCTATGCCGTACACTAGCCGGAAATAATGTTTACTATTTGACCGTAACAGCACCATCACCGAATGAAGAAGCCATGAAGGTAAGTTTATTTGAGTTAAATACGAATTTTCAGCTACAAATAAAAATTACAAAATTGCCAATTTCTGTGAAATTGAAGCGAAAAACTAACAAAAAGAAGCACTTAATAGCGCAAATGATTACTGCTGCAGCTGCTTTTCAGCTTGAAATGAGAGAAAATGCTACTCACAATAATAGAAAAGCAGCAGCAGCAGCTGCAGCAGAGCTCAATGAAACAATGAGCAGTGTTTTCCTTTTCCACTTAGAAAATTAATTAACTTTTAATGAGCATTTCTGAAACTGTGCAAACTAAACAGGTAAATGGCTGATTGCTGATGATGATGATGTGATGCAGCAGACACATTAGGCTCATTCATTCATTCGCTCGTTTGTTTCGTTTGTTCGCTTACTCAACTGCCACATCCGTTTCCGTTTGCTGTCATGTGACGACAAAAAAGGAAATTAACAGCACAATTGTGTGTGTGTGTGTGTGCCTCGAATTTATTTGCAACACAAATACGCAAAAAAAAAAAACAAATACAATAAAGTCGCGCAACAACTAAACTAACGCAACAACATCATCATCATCCTCATCGTCATCATCATGGCAAACATTTTCGGTGGTATTTAAGCGAATTACGCTACTCAGCGAATATGCGCGCAAATATTTTAATAGTTTACGTGTGTAATTACTTAAATTTATGCAGCTAAGCTTCGGTCTTAATTAAATATTTTGTATTACCAAAAATAAAGTGCTTTTGAGACCGATTTAGTAGCATACTTTTAGGCGTAAAATGTAAAAGCCAAACCCTAAAGCGCAGCGTAAAAAAAAAAAACCAAATTGTACTCTTGTGACTATGACAACTACACTAATTGTTAAATTCTAAAAACTTTTCGTAAAGGTGCTTAGTATTATTGCGTTCTCGTTGTCGTTATAAGGTCAAAAGTTCAACAAAAAAAAAAATAATAAAATAGTAGAACCTTTAAAACTAAACCACAAACCATAGCAGCAGCAGCAGTAGTAGCCGCCGCAGTGACAGTGACAAACAAATTGTTATTGCAACCACAACGAATCTGTTTTTCTTCTACTTCTTCGAAAATTCTATAATTGTTGTTTGTTGTTGTTGTTGTTTAGCGTTGTTGTTGTTTATCGTTGTTGTTGTTGCCGTAACGTTTTTCCAGCTGCTTCAACTGTGAAAAAGTTTTTTCCCTACAATAAAAACACACACACACACACACAAATTCAGAAGTCAATTTACTGCAAAATCAAAGTCAAGGCATACCGAAAATAAAGAACGAAAGAAAGAAAAAGAGGAAAGAGAGAGAGAGTGAAACAAGAGCTTAAGAAGATAGCTATAAACAATACGCATGCATACAGTAGTGATACTTGAGGGCGCAAAACAAACTTTTAATGAAGCTGCACACTCGTTTCAACGAGAACACAACAACGACAACAACAACAACGAAAGCAAGTAACAATATCTCCACAAAGTTCTTCTGCTTCTTCAAACTGCTTCTACTTCTTCTGCTGAACTTTAAACTTTTTATTTTTTTTTTTTTTTTTTTTTTTTTTTGTTTTTACTGCCCCAGCCAAGCCAAGGCTTTATTTTCTTCTCTGCGGCACAATTTCGAAGAAAAGTGAAATTAGTTTTTTGAACATCGTCGCCATCAGTTTTATTCATCCAAAACAGTTTTGTATATTAAGTCGCTGATTACATGGCGGCTTGGGGTTTCAGCTTTTAGGCGAGCGAATGTTGCATGCTAAACTTACCAAAAAAAAAAAAAAACAAAAAAAAAAAAATAATAATAAAAAAAACAGAACACAACTAAAATTAAATACTACATTTAATTAATTCATTTTGACATTTAAAATTGTTGTACAACAAACTTAATAACAAATTCAATTTGTTTCTTGGTGTTCAGCCATTCTGTAATTGCTTTTTATTTGCTTTATTTATTTATAAAGTTATACCCGCGGCTTTTAACATAGTCGCTAAGCTAAACATAGAACCCATAAGATTATGCGGAACCCTTCGAACACGCTGCGCCGAATATAAAGTCTCTACGGTCTGTTCATTCCAAATATATGGCATTTCGGTTTCAAGAACCTCATTAGACCCCGGCTCACCTGAAATCTAAAAAAAAAATTGGTAAAATATACTTTGGATCGTGGGTCCCAGTTCCAAATTTTGTGAAATCCCAAAACTATTTTTAACTATCTTCAAAGAGCCTAATATTAACTATAGGTCTTGCCATCCCAGAGATATGGCTTTCCGGGTTTAAGTCCACTGGTACAAACTTCCCAAAATCCTTTCATAAAGCTCACTTTCAACATGAATCGTATCTACAGTAAAAAATGAAATTTCAGCTTATCTGCAGCCGTTTGGGCTATCTGTAGTGTCAGTTAGTCAGGTGAAAGAGATTTTTTTTTTTTTAGAAAACAATAACAAATCTAAATAATAAAAATATATTTTGGGTTCAAGGTCCAAATTTCAGAAATTCCTTGAACACGCCAAAAATAATTTCTGACCATTCAAATGCGTCTAGTTTCAAGGCCTCCGTTAGGCCTATGGTCAGCAGACTAAGCATTTTATTTCATTAAGTATTGAATCTGTGAACGAAGTATGATGTTACCCAGATCAAGAACATTATTTAAGTTTCATAAAAATTGTGTATAGCGTATCTCATAGTCGAGCGACCTTTCTTGCTTTTTTACTTATTTTGAAAATGTCAAATTTTAAGATAAATAAATAAGCTAATAGTATAAATATTTTATGTTGTCACGTTTGGTTGCACATTTAATGCTGCTGGCTCAATGGGAAATAACTGCTCAATGCTTTTTTTTTTTTTTTTTTGGTAAATAATAAAATTATACGTAAAAGCATTTAAAATCCATATAAATAAATATTTAATGAATATGAATTTTGCATTATTCAAATACAATCTAATCTAATCTTATCTAATTCATTCACATTCGCATTCATTTAAATAAATTTGGATAAAAGCTTTTATGAAAATATGCCCAAGTATCACTGAAATTGTTAGCAAAATTTTGTCTGAATATTTGGCGTAGCTAAAACAAATAAAAATTGCACTAGATTTCCTTTTAAGTAGAAATAAAATCAAAAATTGCAGAACTGAGATTTCAAATCGAACAAAAGAGATTTTCGTAACACATACGAATTGGATATTCGCACGATTTTATAATAGATTTCGCTGACACTGACGTTTTAGCAGAATTTATTGAATTTATTAAAAATACTAATACAACTCTTTCTGGTACAAGTCTGTCTGTCCGCCCGCTTGTCTGATAAAATGCCATGTAGTTCGCTTCTAAACATTTTATACAACAAGAAGTGGAGTTATTAAAAATATTTTTTTTCTTTTTTGGTTTAATTAAAATTTCAAAATCAACTAAAAAAAAAAAAAGAGAAAAAAAAAGGACCTTTATGGAAATAAATTTCGAAACTACTTTCGAGCAGACGTGTTGCATGTAAATGTACAATCGACAACGACGACGATGACTACGACTACGTCTACGACTACGGCCACGGCTATAATTAAGCGTACTTTGCGTTGTATGCGCTAAAAAATTTTTGCTCACTCGTGCGACAAATTCAAATGAGTTCGGTTGCAAATTAAAGTCTGAACTCTTACTGTGCTGCAAAACACAGACGACGATAAAAGCATAAAAATGCTAAAATGATGAAGTGATATGAATTGGAATCGGGGAGGGGGAATAGTGATGTAAATTTGCTGGAGGCTGCAACGAATAAAAAAAAGCGCAATTTTTTATTTTTTTGCATACAAAACTTTTTTATTCCCTTTTTCCATCTTTTTTTTTTTTGCATTTTTCAAACTGTTGCTACAACGCAAACAATAAACAAACAGTTGAACGAGCAAGCGAAAACAACAACAACAACAACAAACTAACGAAAGAATGAATGAATGAATGAATGAATGCACGAACGAACGAATGAATGAAAAACAAACATTTTAATTGCTCAACTAAAAGCAGAATGGTTCAAAAGCTGCTAAAAATTATACAGTTTCTAACATAGACAGAGGATATGTGTTGACCCAAGTTATTGTTAACTAAAATATTACATAAGACTCATTGTTGTATTCATTGTACTCATTGTACTCATTGTATTTGTTGTTTGTGTAACATTTTAATAACTGCAATGAACAATAACATTTTGCCTAATTGTGTATAATTTTAGTAAAGTTTAGAGACGTAATTTATATTTTATTTTATTCAATTTTCTTTTTAGCGTAAAAAATCAATTGTTGTTTCGGCGCGTGTACATCCAAGTGAAACGCCAGCATCATGGATGATGAAGGGTTTAATGGATTTCATAACGGGCGATACAACAGTAGCAAAACGTTTGCGACATAAATTTATATTCAAATTGATACCGATGCTTAATCCGGATGGTGTCATTGTCGGCAATACGCGTAACTCATTGACTGGTAAAGATCTGAATCGTCAATATCGTACGGTCATACGTGAAACCTATCCATCAATTTGGTATACAAAAGCCATGATTAGAAGGTAAAATTTAGAATTAATTATTAAAGAATTAAAAAAAAAAATAGTCATATTAAATTTATTCTTTAAACAAAAAAAAAAAAAAAAAAAATAACGAATAGACTGATTGAGGAATGTGGTGTTGCCATGTACTGTGATATGCACGCACACTCACGCAAGCACAATATATTTATATACGGCTGTGAGAATAAACGTAATCCGGAAAAGAAACTAACCGAACAGGTTTTTCCGTTGATGTTGCATAAGAATGTTGCTGATCGGGTGCGTATATTTTGTTTTAGATACATTTTTCTTATAGATACATTCTAAAAGATACATTCTAATTCATAACTTATGCGCTCTCTCTCTCTCTCTCTCTTTCGCTCTTTCGCTCTTCCGTTTTCTATAGTTTTCCTTTGAAAGCTGCAAATTTAAAATACAACGCAGCAAAGAAGGCACTGGTCGCATTGTTGTCTGGATGCTGGGCATTACGAATAGTTATACGATTGAAGCATCTTTTGGTGGTTCATCGTTGGGCGGACGCAAAGGCACACATTTTAATACGCAGGTAAGTGAATAATATAAAAAAATCAATGAATGCATTTGACCTAAGTTTAATCGAAATATGTCCATATGTCTGTGTCTTCGATACTTTCTTTGATTCGAATTAGATTTCAGTTATATAAATGAGAAAAAATACAGAAAGTTTGCGTGCTTGCCTGTACTCTCTGATGTCGATATTAAAAAATAATATTGACAAAAGCTTTTTGCAAAAAAACAAAGCAAAGGTACATACATACATGTGTGTGTGCGCACAAGAACAAATTAGTGATGGCAAAGAAATCACTTTCGGCGAATTTTTCAATGTGGCCTAAAGTAGTGATTTACGTGCTCCTCTTTGCGAATCATTTAAAATCGCTTGAACACTGAACCTGTACAATTTCGTTTGTACATTTGCCAATCAGTTGATTCGTTCAAATTCACTGAAAGCGCAGCGTATAGAAGAAGAAAACAAGAAGACAATTGTTTTTCGTAAATATTATTTTTTGTGCAAATTTCAATTTTTACAATAAAAGCAGTTGTGTAGCGAAACACTCTTCAAGAATAGTGAACCTGTTCAGTTGATAATTTCATCATTTTTCGTGAACTGCGATTTAATCACTGTTTGCAGTCACTGTGATTTTCCTGTCTTTATGTGCCAACACTAGAAAAAATGTCACCCTTCATGTACAACTACAATAATATAAACCCTATACATATATACTCGGTCATTTGTAGTAGATATGTAGGTACATGTATAAATTTTGTACTTGTAGTATACAAATACAAGACCCCACTTAATTTCTTCACATTTCTTATGTATCTATGTACGTGTGTGAGTTATTGTAAATACTTGTTTCTTTGTTTTACTTCAAAGCTATAATTTTTCTTTGAATTATATGGCGGCGTATACTTAATATATTTTTTATTATAAATATCAAGTATACGCCGCTTAATCCGAGAAAAAAATATAACTTAGATAAAATTTCCTTATAACTTGGGGTGCTTTTACCAAATTTGAATTGAATACCTTCAGATACAAAAACTCGAAAAAGGGCGGAAGGTTTTTATGGCAGCTCTGCCGAAAAATGGGCATGGCTTCTACATGGCTTTAACATAGAAAAATAGAAATAGCTTAAGTTTCGAATATCTTTAAAACTTTTTGAGTAAACGCGCGCCCAACAGACGGACAGACAGACTTGCGGATATGTTTAGATCGATGTCTCCTTCAATAAGATACAAACTTTGTGACAAATTGTTAATACCCGTTCACATTATGTGTGGGGACGACGGGTATAAAACAACAAAATAATAATAAATAGTAATTAAGTAATTTGAACAGCTGCCTTTGCTATGCTTTTTTACTGACAGCGCAACTTTTTACTTTATATTCAGTACGCGTTTTTTCCCCCCCGTCTTTTTTTTCGTAATAAAGTTCCTTGGCGTCTTCTTGTCGCCGCCGCAGCAGCAGTAAAGAAACTTTTCTAATTAAAATAATAAAAAACATAAGCAGCAATAGAAGCAGCAGCAGCAGCAGCACAATCATTAAGTAGGAAACATAAAACTACAAATTGCTAAACCCCAAAAGCATTTTTACGTAATTCGCGTAAATATAAAATGCGAAAAGGTTTTAGCAACTGTCGAGCCTGACATGTAGACCAATGCGGCGTTAAATTTACAGAAATATAAAAAAAAAACTTAATTTAAAAATTTGAAAGTGTTTTGGGATTTTGTGCTGTATCGATAAAAAAAGCATCGAAAAAAAAAGTATCGAGAATAATATCGATACTTATCGACTTGCACAAAATCATAATCTAATATTGACCTTTCCTATTAATTAAGTTCTTGACATAACTAAGAATAGTTTTAGGCAGCTCTAAGCATATTTCGATTTTCTTTTTATGGTTTTCTTTACTCAATTTCATTAACAAAGTCTGTCCGTACAAGTACTCTTATACTTGTCTATGCACAATAATCGGCTTAAGTTTTACGAGTTAAATAAAGTAAAAAGGAATACGCTACAAAAAATGTTTCATGTGCTTTTCATGTACATAGTTGTGTAGGCAAACTTCAATGTCAATGAAAAAAAAAACCAATGCTTAGATACGCTACAAAAGTCATTTCTAAGGTTTGAAATGAATGAAAAATAAATCAAATAGAAAACCAGAGACGAAATGTCAACAAAACAACCAAGAAACTGTATCTGTGCCATAAGTGAAAGCCATCGATGTGTATGCATGTATTTGTCAGTTTGTTGAAAAGCCTCTGCACGTGTAGAAAAACGAGTTTTTTCTCTCTGTCTGACTGTCTTTCTCTGTCTGTCTGTTCTGCTTCATAGGAAATTACTTAAAAACTGAGTGTGCAAAAATTGTTAGCAAGTCAACTTCTCAACTAAGAAGCACTCAATAACAACAAAAACAACAACAAAGAAATCTCTTCATAAGAAAATCGACAATCAAGATACTTTTTTTATACTCTGTAACCGAAGTGTATAAACTAAGACATATGAAATTTGCGGAAATGTATGTAACAGGCAGAATGAAAACAATGATACTGGAGACACCATCTTTCGGTTTTATCTAGTCCCATTTTAAGGGGCTACAAAACTTCCCTAAAATTTCTAGTCTAGTATATTTAAATTTAGTAAAAATTATGCCAATATAGACAAATGTAAGGTATTGTGCCCCCATAAAAAAAAAAACTGAAAATTTACTGAGCACAGCGTATCCCGTAGTCGAGTATACTTGACTGCAGCATTGTTTCTTGCTTGCTTTTTCTTACGCAAGTGTTTGCATTTGATGGAAATCGTTGCTTTTGAATAAAAACCGACTTAATGCATGACATTTTGAGTTGTGTGTATGTAGCGCGTATAAAAATTGTAGTCTACTTTTAGGCATAAAAGAAGCGTCTACTTTTTCGGCATTTAAATTAAGTGAACGTGTTTTTCTTTGTATTATTTTCATTATCATTTTTCTTTTCTGTTTCTTTTTTTGCAGGACTATGAACATATGGGTCGCGCCTTTTGTGAAACGCTGCTGGACTATTGCGATGAAAATCCAAATAAAGTAAAGAAACAGGCTAAACTATTTAAACAAATCAAAAAGATAAGAAAACGCGAGAAACGCGAACAGAAAGCATTAAAATTACAGAAAATGCACGATCAGGGATGTATAATCGATGAGAAGCTTAAAGTAAAACGTTCAATGGAAAAAAGTGTTTCCTAAGAATGTGTTTTGTCGTCTATCCTTTCACAACAACAACAACAACAACCAAAAAAAAAAACTCACTTATACACATACAGAACAGACAGACAGACAGACAGATAGTTAAATACTTAGATACAAAGAGATACAATATCTACATACAAAAAAGAACATATTTGTGTACATACAACTGCGAGTATTTTTTTTTTTTCTTTCTGTTCTTTCTGTTCTTTCTTTCTTTAATGCTAAGTTTAGATAGCTTTTATGTTCTTCTTTATTTATTGCGCTGCCAAAATGTCGTCTATATGTCAATGTCTCTCGATCATGTTCAATGTTCTTTTAGTTTAATATTGTCTTTTTTATCTTTGAATTAGAATTTTTTTGTATCTTATAAGCTGTCTACGCAATTGTATCTTTGTATCTGTGTGTTGTATTGTTTTTTTTTTTTTTTTTTAATTATCTTTTGTCTCGTTTTGTCTCTACTGTAAAAGTTGTTTATATTATTTATACTGCCTTCTTTTTTTTGTTTTTATTTAATCAATTTTGCTTTGTCTTTAAATGTTTAAAAAAAAAAACACTCGCCTAATAAGACAAATGCAATCTTTACGTTTTTCGACGTTTATACATGCAATTGCGCTACTCCGTGACGTTCAGATTTTTTTCTCTTTAATAAATAATTATTTTGTTGTTCCTTAGTATTAATTTCAATGCTCTCTATTCGCGATTCGCGTTTTTCTTTTTCTATTTTAGCTTTAAAAAAAAAAAACAAAAAAACAACAAAATATATAAAAATTCAATTTTCACAAATTATGAATTTTATATATTTTAGTCGATTTTCATATATATAGTATGTATATGTATGTGTGTAGTTAATATTTATTGCAAGCTAAAAAAATATATATTTTTAAATATTAATTTAATTAATTTTGTGCAAAAATTTTAGTTTTTTTTAATTTTTTTTTAAAGTATTTTATTGTAAAATTGTCTTTAGTTTTAATTAATTGATAAGCTGCGCTTAAAAACAAATACAATAAACATTTTTATTGATTAATATTTTTATCGGCTTTTATTTTTTATTTATGTAGTATTTTTTTTTTTTTAATAAAATTATATTTTTTCGCTTTTTTTTAGTGCTTTGTATATTTATACAATTTTTTCTTTCCAAATTTCTATAATTTGTTTACACAAAAAAAAAAAACTGAAACAAAAAGTTGTTAGCCGAAATGAGACAAAAAATATGAAAATCGTTTTAAATATTGCCTTTAAAGTAAAATTTTTAATTAGATTGATTTCGTTGATCTTTCTTATATTTAAAGTTGATCACATTAAACTGATCAGCTGTTGCATCATTTCTGTTTCATTTCCAATTTGTTCTTAGTACCATTTTTACTGTGTCGCAACAAGCAAAAAAAAAAAAAAACAAAAAAAAAAAAAGTGTTGAAAAACGCAAACGCATTGTTGCTTATTCTTAACTTTCTACTAACAACAAAATAAATATTATAATAAAATACTTTCCAAAAACCCATAAAGACACAAATAAACAATACATTTTCTTTTTCGTTTAGTTTATTTAATTTCTTTTTATATTGTATATTTTTTATTTGCGGATATAAGTTTGTAAAACCTTTCTAACCAAATAACATCAACAATAGATTTTAAATTTACTCAAACAACAGGAACGGCTACGTTCGAAAATTATAGAAAGACTGATGCGAGAGGGTTCAAGTGCCGATGAGCCTCTCAATATTCCATTATCGGATTACTCAAGGTGAGAGAGAGAATTGTAAATTTAAAAATATTTAATATAATTTAATTTTTTTTTTTTTCAATTAAATTGTAAGCGATGAGGGTAATTGTAGTTCTAGTTCAGATAATGAAGGTAAACATTCCATAACTGCATCGGATCTTGAAGGTCCATGTTGTGCGCCAATACGTGCACCACCTTGTTCACCGGAAGCATTCTATGAGATACGACGGGTGAGTGTTGTAAAAACTAAATAGTTTATAAATATTGCAATTTTTTTAAATAATTATTCACCTTAATGCACACGCACACTCACACATACACAACATATCATAAAACAACAAAATAGTTTCGTATGCGACGCATGCGCAAAGTAATGCACGAACTTGATCGAATCTATTTTACGCCATTATTTCAACGTAAATTTAAAACGTTAACACGTCTTAAACGACGTCGTCGCAAGGTGGCACTCAAGATGAAACCACGTTTAAGAGGTGGTCAGGATAGTTATTCTAGCAGTGGCAATGGCAATAATACAACTGCAAAAGCCAAATCAAAATCAAAACCAAAAACAGCCGCGTCCATAATCTCTGCCTCTGCCTCTGCCTCAACATCAACCACATCCACAATAACATCAAAATCAACACAACAACAACAACAATTAACTCCAATTCAAGCTTCGATAATGAATGCCGCTGCACATTACAAAGTACAAAGTCAAATACCACAATCTCCATTTTTATTGGCATCAGCTTTACATGAAGCCGCCTCTCTCAGTTCAAGCAGTTCAGATAGTACCTTAACAACTTCTTCGGGTTCGGTAACACCAATACAATCACAACTAAGTCAGAACATAGTCGATTCGGTAAGAAAGGTGACGGCACCAAAGGCACAAGCCATTGCAACGAAATGCAATATTACGGGCAAACGTAAATTGAAGCTTAAGAAAAAAAGCGGTAGCGGCGCTGGTGGTGCTGGCAGTGGCGTCGGCAATGGAGTTAACAACAGCAGCAGCAACAACCACAACAAGAAGAAACGCAATAAGAAATTACTAGCAAAAGATAATCGTTTGAGTGCATCACTCGGAATAACGCAAAAGATACGAATTAATCGTATATTTCGTCTGTGGCTGGCAAATCGCAAGATAATTATTTATCGCCGTAGGAAGGCGGCGGTATGTACTTTGGGCGTATTTGCGTACAACACTAAACAATGCTTTTGCTTAGAAAAAAAAAAAAAAAACTATGCTTTCAGCCATGTTTCCGATTTCAAATTATTCGTACTCCGGCAATCGCAAAAGTTATGTTTCATTTCCAAAACGTTTCTTTGCTTTGTAGTACATCACAAAAAAATGCTATCGGTTACAAATTAAATGGTTATCGGTCTAACCAAATCGAACATTTTTGTTGCTCTGACTAAATTTATTGCTTTTTTGACATGAGTAAAAAAAAGTACAAAGATGAAATCAAATCTATGAAATAAAAATAGATTTCACTTACACAAACGCTGCCGATTTGAAATCGGTAATAATTTGCGATTGCCGGAACACCAAAAAAAAAAAATTGCGATTTAAAAACAAAATTGTGATTACGGGAACATGGCTGTAAGGGTTTTTTTTTAAAGACGTTGCATGCAAAGAAAATCTTGAAAAATATAAATTTACAACACACACACCCACACACATTCAACTTAATACCCAAATAATTTTTGAATCGCACTGTGTTCGCTGTGATTGCAAACAGTGATAAAATCACAGTTCGCGAAAAACAATCACCGATTACTAAATATATTCACCGTTTGCTTTTATTGTAAACATATAAATTGTTCTTGGTTGCTTCCTTTGCAATTGCTGCACCTTTGCTGCCTTCTGACGCTGCACCTTAGCACTTAACAAAAATATCAAATGTCACTTCATATTTTTTCGCCATTCATATCAATTCTATAGACCGCGCTCTAAGATTCGCTGTTTAACGTTGCAAGAAGAGTGATAAAATCACGAATCACTGAATAAATGAACATTTACAAAATCGTCGATAACTGAACATGTTCACTGAGGTACAAGAAAATCGCAAATCACTATCAAATCAGTTGCAATGCGATATTGCGATTTTTAAATCACTGTGAAAAAATCACTTTCGAAAGGGATTTTTTTTTTAATTGAAATTGAGTAGGTAAAGTGGTGTATTTCGTAGTCAAGCAAAAACATCTTATGTCCATCCGTCCGCAATTATATATTTGATCTATCTTAAAATGGTTTGTTCTGAAAGCTCTAAAGCTAATTTTTCAATACGAAGTTTTTTAAGTTCCAAATGCCACATACAATGCATAATAATACTTCTCAATATATTTTTTCTATAAACAAACAAAAATTCATTCATTTAAATTCATTGATGCCTTTTTTGAAAAGAGAAAAAAGGAGAAAACAAAAAAAAAACTATCCAAACATAAAATTTTTTTTTTTTTTAGTAAAAAATTACACAAACGTGAACGCGAACGAAAAAATAGATTTCTCTAATGATAAATTTTGGCACACTGCCTTATATTGTACACAAAATGTTGTGTTTTTTTTTATTTTATCGAAGAATCGAAGAAAATATTGCAAACAATTGCAACAGACAAAAAGAATGAAGGGTGTAAAAAAAGAATGAAAGAGGGCAGATTAGTTAGTTAGCGCTGCCCGAACCCATTGCATAAACAAGAACCACGACAACAACAAAACAACAACAGCAACACTTGAGGTCATTGCCATGAATCGATTCGCGTGTATCTTTCCACTTTCTAAAAACAAAAAAAATTTGGCGCATGGCGTAAAATATTTTATGCAAAAACAAACAAACAAACAAACAAACAAAGAAAAAAATGTTATTTTGTATTTAAAATTTTTAACCAAATTTAGTATGAAATGCGCTTAGTAAGTGTCTAAAAATTTGTGTAAATATTTGAATTAATAGGAAATGGATTTAACCTTTGGCGCGCATTCAAATCGAATAAAATTAATCATGTCCCTGTCAAAGTGTTCTTTCTTTCTTTTTTCTTTCTTTCATTCTTTCGTTCTGTTTTCTTTGCTTTGCTGCTGCTGCTGATGTTGTTGCTGCTTTACAAATGAACAAGAAATATTTACAACATTAAATGCCTTCTTTGATGCGATGCAAGCCAAATCAAATCAAAGAAAAAATCAATGCAATGCAAAATAAATAAATTCAAAGCACTCGCCGCCGCCGCCGCACATGCATTGCAAGGCAACAAACAGCAGCAGCAACAGCAGCAGCAACAGCAGCGCGTTCACCTGTCATTTCGGCATAAAATGAATGAAAGCAAAAAAAATAGAAATCTGAAACTATTTACAAAATAATAATTAAATAAATATTTAGTTTTTCTCGGTTTATGCGAAAAAAATAACATTTTAAATATTTATTTATTGCATTTAAAATACGAATTTAAGTTGCATGGGAATAGCAGCTTTTGTCGCATCCGCTAAAGCGCATTTTGGGTTTAAAGAATTATTTTATTAAATTTTTTTTTGTCTTTTACCACAATAATCGCTTGGGAAATAAATATTTTAAATGCAAGCCAAAGTGAAATAGATTTTGGTAACAGCTGCGTATAAGAGTCTGGAAAAACAAAATCATAAGTCGTACTCGGTTCTAAAGTCGATACTTGTGTCCGTCCGTCCAATCATTCGTTCATCTGTTTGTCTATTCGTATTATAAAGACAATTATCTCGTGGATCTTTCCGTTAAACTAATAATTTAGAAATTGTAAAAAGTAAATCGCAAAATTTTTACGATTGCGATAATGGGACGGGAACATGGCTGTTGGTTTTTTTTGTAGGACAGGGTGGGTTTAAATCGGAATTAACCCATTTTTATTTCAAATTCAAATCGAATTTTAGATTTTAAACTCGAACAAAAAACGATTTCATTGAAAATTGATCTCATTTTTTTTTTTATTTAAATTTTGTATATCGCGCTTGACATTGGCAGTGATTTTTATTTTGATGCACCAAAAAACAAGGCAATATTAGTTTAAATAAAAAAAATAAACAAAAGTAAAAAAAAACAGACACGCAACAATTTACATAAAAACCCAAAACTATAGAATTTGCCAAAAAAAAAAAAAACAGAAGAAAACAATAGTTTGGGGCGGGCTGACAGAATATATGCGGTGTGGTTGAGGGTAAACAAAATGACAAATAGTGAACAGCGGCAGCAGCAGTCAATGCCCGTGCGCCGCTGCACACAAAAATACGAGAAAACATGTGAAATGTATTTTTTATTTTGTTTTTCATTTCGTTTTCATACTTCACACGCCGCTTCCACCTTGACCAACAAAAAAAAAAAACGAAAAAAAAAACAAATCGAAATTCGAAAATCAAATTCATTGAACAAATTAATGCAGCAAAATTATTGGGAATTAATTACGAAATTGGCCAAGAGCACGGAAGTATTTAATTCACAACATGTAGTACAGTGTAATTTTTTTTTTTTTTTTTTTTTATTTGTGATTAGGTGGGTGGCAAGGCAATGGCAATGAACTTGTGCTACACGAAAACAAATTTGTTTTATTTAAAAAAAAAAAATTTTAATGGTTTTTTTTTTGCAATAAGAAAAAATTTTGTTTATATTAAATGCAAAAATGTAAATATTTTTTTTTTTTTTTTAATTTAAATTTGATTTTCTTGTTTCGTATTTTTTTATAACTCAGTCCATCCTTTCGTATGTCGGCCATATGCATTTTTAAAATTAACATTTTTCAAATAAAAAAAAACCGGAACGTACGTACACACCACTCTGTGTGCAGCGTATTCGATAGTAGCGCTTACTCGACTGCAGCGCACTATGGGCCAGGCAGTAGGCAAAAGTGGCCAAAATTCGACTTTAGAATTTTAAATTTTCATGTTAATAGTTCAAATATATATTATTTAAGGTAGCTTTTCAGTAAAATATTTTAGCATTTACTTGACTATTAAGGCTACAATTTAATGTTGATTACAAAAATTGTGTTTCAAATTTGTCAGATCGGTGTAAGCTAAAATTCTAATATTCTTTAAAAAAATAACACATATTTTATTTCTATCTTTTGTTTCAATTCAACAAGGTGTAGAGCAATAGTAAATAGTAAAGAAAGGATTGAAATTAGTGTTGCTTTAAAAAAAATTCATATTTTATTGAGTCAAACGTCAAATTCTGTGATATATACTCGCTGTCTTTCGTTTGTACTCCTATGTACCACCTCATAAAACAATAACAAAACATGGAATATCTTCTCTATTAAATGTACTTTAAGGTAAACTTGCACATTTTTGCACATTTTCAATAATTTATTTATTACGTAATTTAATACAATTAATGCCAAATAAATCTTTGTCTATTACACGGTGCGATAAAAAAATTTTAAAAAATTTATTGGATGGGACTAAGTGTAGGTTGTAGGTACAGTAAAATAGAATTTTTTGGCATACTAGAATTTTTTCTTGCACATCGAGATTTTGAAATAACGGTAAAAAAAACTGATTTTTCGAGGTTCATAGTATTAAACAACTATATGGATTAAACTATACATCTTACATCGCATTTCAATACGTCTATGAATAGAGAAAAAAATCATCTTTTCAATGGTATACTATACGTTACAACATTTCCTATCCTATCTTTGTGTATTTTAAAGGCAAACTCAATTTTTTGATTTTTTTTCCACAATTTTCGACTTTGACGATGATTGCTTGCACTATTTTGTTTGAAAACTACATATACAGTTATAAGTTTTGAAAATTACGTTTAATTACGAGTAAAACGAAAGTTTAATGGGACAAATCCGACATAAATTGACGAAGTTATTCAAGTTTTCTAAAAACAAATTTTTCAAACAAAACAAAATACCGTTATTTCAAAATCTCCGCCATTTTGGATCCGCCATTTTGAATTTTATAAATCTAATGTCAGATTCGTAGTCAGCGACCTAAAATATCTTCTAGAAATAAGTTTCAAGCAAATCCAATAAATTTTGTGAAAATTTGTCCGCCATTTTGGATCCGCCATTTTGAATTTTAAAAATCTAATGCCAGATTCGTAATCAGCGACCGAAAAAACATAAATATACGCAGTTTTGATGGAAACAAATAATTCCTTCTAATTTTGGCCACTTTTGCATACTGCCTGGCCCATAGTGCAGCGTTAAGATTTTATTTTATGTAACGAGGCGCCATCTACCGTTGCAAGCGAGTATGCTGCCATCTATTGTTACAGCAAATATGTTTCTATTTACGACATGTGCCGCCATCTATTGTTACCGCAAATGCGCCATCTAGCGGCATATATAAGAGTATAAGAGTACTACCAAATATATAACACAGCGGCTAAGTGCTACCAAGTAAGCGCGTAAATAAATGCTACCATTGCATAATGTAGAGCACAATAGATGGCGCCACGGTTTAAACGTTAAACTCAAAAATTTTAAAAAGCACAAAATATTTGCGAATACATTTCATAACATTTTATATTAATAAATAAACACAAAAAAGCACATAGCTACAATAATAATAAATAAAATTAAAT
Organism: Leucophenga varia; assembly: GCA_018903435.1. Lineage (NCBI taxonomy): Eukaryota > Metazoa > Arthropoda > Insecta > Diptera > Drosophilidae > Leucophenga > Leucophenga varia. Next base: position 2,068,734 of record JAEIFJ010002516.1, read on the forward strand.
ATATATTTTTTTAAAAATATTTTATTATATTTTTCGCAACTCTCTCGCTTCTCTGTCTCTCATTGTCTTCCTGACTGTTTCTTTTTTTATTTTTAATTTTATTTTTCAAACAGCGTCGTTCGCGCAATCGCGTTAAACCAGTGCGCAAACCAAAAGACACTGCCGCACGTACAGCACTTGACTTGCCCACCACAGATCCCGGTTCGGATCTACATTTTTCGACAGACGATGAAGAGCATGCAACAACTGGTTTTACGGCAGTGCCACCGTTACGTCATTCACTATTACAAAGCGAATTGCAGCGACGTTATATCGAAGAGATCGGTGATACTGTGATACAAAAACCGAAACCGGTACCGATGCCACCAGAATTAATTGTCACAACACCATCCAAGAATGGCAAAAAAATGGAAACATTTAAATTGACACCGCAAACAGCGCCAGCCGACACAGCAAAAGATAATTTAATGGGTACGCGACGCACATATTCGTGGCATAATATTGAACATGAATTGAAGACGCCAATTGTCACAAATACGGGTAATGCGCATAGCGCCGGTGCTGCTAAGAGCGGCAGCAATAGGACAACAACAACAAAAGCACTGCCAAAACGGTAAAAATTCAAATTAATTAAAAATTAAAAAGAAAATTAAACATTTTTTTTTTCGTACAGTGTACCCAACGCATTCCTAACCATGGCGGCCAATAAACAAAATGCTGCAGCGACAACGGATGACTTACAGCTTAAATTATCGCTTAAAAAGAAAATTTGGACTGGTGCACAGCAAAGTGAACTTGAGGCATTGCAACGTCCTTTGGCATGGTTCAAACCGCCACCAATGTTGGCAACACAGCAGCAACAGCAACAACAACACACCAACAACAGCACAAAAAAATGCAGCAACACCGACAACACGGCGGCGGTGGAGGAGGTGGTGCTGGTGCAGCCGGCGGCGGCGGCGGAGGTGGTCGCAAAAGTAATCATAATCTCAACAAAAGATTAGACAATACCGAATTACTCACGTAAGTCAAAATGTATTATTACCATACATCGAGAACATATTATATTCTATTCGATTTCACACACAGTGCCTGCTCACAGAAACTGTTGCTGCTGCAGCAGGAGGAACACAATCGTTCAGCGTCAACATCCGAAAGCGAATGCAACGCGTCTGGGTAAACAGCAATTTAGTGGTGCTGCGTTGCCATTAAGTCTGGAAGAGACGCAACTAAATCTGCGCAGTTCAATGGTTACAACGAAGCGCACCGTTACTGGTTCACAGTCAAAAGCGCACAAATCTACCGGAGATCATGTAGAAAGTCAAGCAATCGGCGGTGGCGCTGGAGGCGGTAAGGTGAAACGTAGAGCAAGCAACACAATGATGAAAATTGCCGAAACAACGCAAGTTATAACGCGTATGAATCGTTCACGTGCTGCCGCTGCCGCCGCTGCAAATGCTGCAGCGACAATTACAAGCAATGCTGCAGTTGCTGGAAGTGGTTCGGCGAATGTGCAACTGCAACAACACCAACATCGTTCAATAAAACTACATCGTGGCGGAGGCGGTGGTATGTATTCTGCGGGCAATGCGTCGCAAAGTATACGACAACAAATTGCAATGCAACAGCAAACGCAGCAACAACAACAACAACAATATCAAACGCAATCACAGCAACAAGTCTATAATATGTTGCAGCAACAATCATTGGCAGCAGCAGCATCACATATAAAATTGCCACAGACTGCAGCAAATCGTGCTAAATTCAAGACAGGCGGTTTAGTTGTTACCGCAGTGCAAACGCATGGCGGCAATGAGAAATTTCAGCATCATGGACAACATGGACAGCAACATCATCATCATAACAGCAGCAGCAACAGCAGCAAAAACTACGTGCACTCGGCACAGCAGCTGCCATTAATTCAGCGGATGATTATTATCAACAGCAGCAGCAGCAACAACAGACACAGCGTACAACGTCATCTATGAAGGCAACTACAACAGCAGTAGTAGCAGCAGCGTTAGCCGCAAAAGTTGTCGGCAGCAATAAGGATAATCGTAGCAATTTCGATGCTACTGCAACGCTGGTGCGTAAGGTGAAGACAAAGCTAAAGAAGCGCAAATCACGTAATTATGCAAACAGTAGCACGCCGGGTGCTGCTGGTGCAAACAGTGGTGGTGGAGCAAATGTTGGAAATGGCGGCATACATGTTAGCGTTACTAGAAAATCAAATTAATCAGCGTAAAAAATGTTCCAAAAACCAAAAAAAAAAAAAAACAAATCTCAAAACGCTTCCGGCGTTACAAAGTGAAACGAAACGAAATGAAATGAAATGGAATGGAATGATCGTTCGTTCGTTTCAACTACAAAAAGAGAAAAAAATCAAAAACAAATATAAACCAAAAACACCGTAGGACCAAACTAGCCGGAAACAAATTGTTCCCACTCAAAATAAAAATTGGAGGCCTTTTTTAATAGCCTAAATTCAAGTTAAAAATTTAGTTAAATAAAATTATTATTAGATGAAATTTTTGTTGTAAATTTAAATTAAAACAAAAAAAAAAAAAAAAAAAGAACTTTTGCACGCCTAACGGCACTCTATGGAATGTAAAAAAAATGAATTAATGAAACACAAGAGAAAAAAATTGTGCACTTAGAACACTCCACACACACACACACACACAATAAGAATGAATAAGAAATTAGTTAATTTTTTTGTACCCAAAAAAATCAACAAAAATAATAGTAAATAAATATATGAAAATTTTTTTTTCTAAATGTTTAACAAATAAAAATATTTCATATAAGCAAAAAAAAAACAAGAAACGGAAAAAACCAACTAAGAAATGTGTTAAAAAGAAATTAAGTTAAAAATGAAACGCAAGGTGTTGCGTTTGCCGAAACACGACCAATTTGAAATCGTACGAAATTACTTAAATCTCAAATCGCAAAAATTAAATGATTACGAGAACAGAGCGATATATACAATAATAATAATACGACCTAGTTTTAGAACAGTGATGAACAGACAAACACATATGCAGATCACTGAAACGATGCGAACAGACAGACGGACGGACAGACAGACGTGCAAGTCGCATGCCTTCTACTGACCCTGTTTTCCATGTATTTTTGAACAAACGCAATCTGAAGAGTATAAAAAAATGTATCGATTAGATAAACAGTTTTAATTCGTATTCCTATTAGCAGCTTTACGCGCTCAAGAAATTCTTATTGCCTATTCTTATTGAAAGCTGTCACCTGCCGGTCAGCCCACATACACACACACACAAAAATAGATAACGCACATCCATACGCATATGCATACTTTTATAAACGCGCGGGAAATGAACAAAGAAGAGCGTTAATAAGATTTTTTTTGACAAAACCAAAAAACTATTTTTCCATATATAAATAATTCACATAGAGTCTATGTATACATATGTACATACATATATATATATATGTATATTAATATTAATGTACATATGTATGTATATATAGCACACAACGAGCAAACGAATGCGAATGAAAAATCAATTTTCGGCGACACATTTGTTTTGACCATGCCTTGGGGCAAAGCGCAGCAGAGAGGAGTAGCGACTGATGAAGTTTTGGAGTAAACAATTTGTTGTTTTTTTTTTTTATTTATTTATTTTTTTTTTGTAGTAAAGCGAAGCAGCTTTTTACATGGAAATGCAATGCGGCATTGTTGCATTTTCTTGTTGATATTTACATACGTACGTACCTGCTTCAAAATCAATCAAGTCCGTCTGTCCGTATTCACTGTGCTATGCAAAAAGCTTCTTTAGTTTTTTTTTTTTTTTTTTTTTAGCACACTTAATTGCAGCTACAAATTATACTGGCAGGCAGGTAGGCTGGCAGGCGTACGCACAACGAGTTTCTTCAATGTTCTGCGAGCGTTGTTATTGTTTTTATTAAATAATTGCACTCGTTTAATTGATTTATGCAGTTTTGTGTTCGTTTAAATTAATTTTATCGAAAAGTAAACAACAAAAAAATTTGAAGAAGCCCAGCAATGTCACCTTCTTTCTTGCGCACAACTTTACACTCACACACACACACACGCACACACATACAGTGTACACCTAAACATATGTAGGCAGCGCGCGCTGGAACTGTGATAAGCTGTGTTGTTGTTGTTATTGTGCAACACCCGCGAAACGCTTACACCCGCCAGCATTTACTTGAAACATATGTTTTAGTGTTGGCAAAAAGTGCGATTTTTGAGTCGTCGCAGTTTATTTGCAGCGATTGCGACTAGAAAACCGCAAACAGTGATAAAATCGCAATCAGCGACTACTGTTTAGGTTCACTGTTCGCAAAGAGTAATATACAAAATCGCCACAAAACAAACAAACCGACTTTGTTTTAATTCATTGAAAAATAATAAACTGAAATTTATTTATTGAAATTGTACAAAAATAATATTTGCGAAAAACAATTGTGTCCTTGGTTGCTTCCCTTTGCAATTGCCGGTTTAAATAAGTCACATTTGTTTTGGACGACAGTTTGACAAAAAACATTTTCCATTCTGCCGTTTGTTTCACTTTTTTGTATAAAAATAAACGTCACAATTCACTTGGTGATTTATATTTGTAGTAAATGCGCTTTCACCATTCAATCGTTTTAATAGACGACCGCACTTTAAGTGAATTGCACATTTTAACGAATCAAGTAACTGGCAAATGTACTAATGAATTTGTACAGGTTCGGTAATCAAGCGAATATGCAGTATTCGCGAAGAGTGATAAAAGCTCTAATCACTGATAAATGAACCGTTTCAATGTTCGCGAAGAGCGACACACAAAATCGCCGTTAACAGAATATGTTCACTGAAAAACAAGAAAATCGCAAGTCGTTACTTTCGATTTTTAAGTCACTGTAAAAAAATCACCGATATGTTTAGGTATGCGTCGATAAATGAAAGCGGCGACATCGCGATATTTGTACTCATAATCAAATTGTAGGTAGGTACATCCAGCCTATGTCTGGCGCTGACGATTGAACACCGTGAAACAATGTTATGTCTTGGGCTACCATTAAAGAGTAATGCTCTATGCCAATGAAGCTGCAGCAGCGTTTCAGAAAGTTAGACTCCAAAAAGCTGAAAAATTCGATCGATAGACTATAAGCTACTGTATACCAGTCTGGGCTAGTTGCCCCAATGTCAGAATCAATATAAAAGGCGCAACAAATATATGAATACAATTGTTTAAATAATTATTTTTTATGGTATAAAATGTTTGTGTATATAAATATGACACCTAAATTACGCGTATAATACAATCTACCAAGGTTTTAACAATAAAAGATTTAAAAAATAATTCAAATAAAACTATAAATGACGCCGTAAACCGTACGACTGCAGCGCATCTTGACACAATGTAAACAATTCTTGTTCCAATTGTTCTTCTTCGTCATCGTCGTCGTCGCTATAATTTTGTTGCACAGTTGGCGCTGGTCGAGATTCCTGCATTGTTGCTTGTGCTGGCAGTGTTGAATGTCCCTTTCTACTTGTTATTATTATTGTTGTGGGCTCGCGCTCAGCACTATCCACATCAAGTCGTGCACGTTGTGCTGGCAATGGTGCAATATTATTATTACTATTATTGTTTTCCGTAGAGCTTTCATCGTCATCATCGTCATTATCATCGGAACTGCTATTCATGCTACTATCAGCGTTTGTAACATGCGTAGATGCTGGTCTACGTCGACGTAATGGCGCACGTAATCCATGCTCGTGTATTGCTGCACAGATCGCAGACTGTGTCACCTGTTGTCCAACTTCATTAAGGCGTGCCAAATGTTGTGTCACCTGTTGGCCAACTTCATTAAGGCGTGCCAAATGTGAATCTACTTCGCGTGCATGCTCCAATGTAAGATTTATTAGATTTTCTGTCATGCAAGTAAAATTCGCTTCTTGCTGCCAGATGCGTCGCTCCTCGTCAGTCATTTCATTGACTAAAAACAACAGAAAGAGAACATTTATTAAGTAATTAAGTTATGGTAAATTTGAATTACTTACAATTTACTAGAACAGGTAAACCACCATCGACTATTTGTGCAGCTTCCATATTTTTAGAGGGCGACTATTGGCGCTACGCTACCGCTGCTGTTGTCTTGTGTCAATTAAAAACATGCGTTAGGTTGTGTTACGTTACGATTAGCATCCGGCTGTAGCAAACACTATTGTTGGTGCCTTCGAAAGTTTCTATTGCGGCTATTTTAATGCTTCTGTATGATTTTTTATTTTATTGTATTTATTTTAATTATTTTCTTTAATACACCACCCGCGAAAGGCTTAGACCCGCTAGCACCTACTTGAAACATATGTTTAGATATGCGTCGATATTCATATGGTTTGATAACATACATCGGGCCGCTTTCAGTGCTATCGGTAGCTATCGGTCCGCGTGAGGACTTGGACTTCTGGTTTTTTTTGTGCTCAACCTGCTAAGCGCTTGAGTGACCCTATCGAGCCACTGAGTCACCTTCTCAAACTCTTGGGTCGCCCTGTAGCATATATGCGAGTCATCCTGTGGATATTTAATGATAGAATCATCCTGTCGAACGATATAACCGCCCTGTTAGGCATTATAGTTCACCCTGTAAAATTTTAGTCGCCCTGTTAAATTTTCAAATAGTATTGAGCGTCAATTATTTTTTGTGTTTTTTTTTTTTTGCTTTTTTGTCCGTTTTTTCACTTAATTTAAAGGTAAAATTATAAAAAATTAGTGCGCCGGTAGCTCTACAGTGCTGTTTTTGATTTTTAATAAATTTAGTGCTTTTAAAAATAGGAAAAATGGTAAAAAGATTGATTAGTAGGTATTTTGCAGGATTTTAACTATATACGATTAATTAAAGCTTCTGCTATGTAAGCTTGCCTTATTCAAAAGCTTTCAAAACATTTAACAAACTTTCAATAGCCAGCACTCCCCGTAATTTGTCAATGGAGTTTTGAAGATATGATGGCTTTTGTGAACTTTGGCCTTAGTAAATTGTTTTCCGCTGACTTTACTTATGTTCGTTTCAGGGATATGAGCATAAAAACCACTCAATTGGCGTAATATACCTCTAGAGGAACCCCAGTATTGAAAATAAAATAGGGGTAATGCGCCTTGTGTTGTACTTGATGGGTGGTATGGAAAACTACACGCTAATACATAAATTATTTCTCATTTATAGCTAAACATAAAAAACGTAATTTGGTAAGAAAACTTTTTAAACCTATTTTCACCTTTTTCACCATGCTTTAAATACAACCTTGTTTTCCGGTGCCGGCCGGAAGGTTTAATATGCCACGTTCTGCCGGCGGGTGAGTTTTTATGTTTTAAATTATTTTTTATTTTATATACATGCTACAAACATGCATTTTGTACATTGTGACTTTTTTTAAATAACATATTACTTGCAACTCAATTACAACAAACAACAAAAAAACAGCAAATGCCCCTTAAAAATAACGGAAAATGCTAATCTAAAATATTTGCCAACACTGACGACGCACACAAACAAAACTCTTGCACACTTAACAATGGCGCTACGAAATTTTATTTGATATAGCATAGCATACTTTTATGCGTACGCCATGTTTTTTTTTTCTCTCTCCTTTGCGCTTCCACCGCAAATGGCATCGTGTTGAAAAGCAACAACAAAAACGTAAATGCTGACAAAAATGATAAATGTATAGAAATGTACATATATGTATGAAAGTATGTTTGTATATGATTCTTGTCATATGTCGTCTTAAGCTCAGCTGGAATAAAAGAAGAAAAGAAAAAAGAAAAGAATAACGTCAACAACAACAACAATAGCAACAAACACAACAATGTCTCTGTCAATGTAGTATGTAATGGCCATGGTCTTTGCTTTGCTTTGCTTGGCTTTGCTGTCCTTGTCATTCTCACTTTTGATGTTGATGGTCGTGAAAGCAACGAACAGTGGGTAGAAATTAGAAAATAAATTGACATATTTATATTCGTTCAGAAAAGGAACCATGGTGATGATATGTTGATATTTTTGAAAGTTGAAAATTAAAGTCGAAGGAACATTCTAACCACTGTGCAGCGGCATCGCATCGCATCGTCGTCATTGTTTTCGTTGTCGTCGTTGTTTGGCTTGGTTTGTCTTCGTCTTTTTCGTTGATATTAAAATGCCGTTAGTACACAAATGTAACTGTTGGCGTTCAAACACGACTAGACGCGTTTCATAAAACGACAATAAACGTCGGCGACGAACGGACGGCGCAAAAAATCAAAGCTGTTATTATATATTTTATTACTTACACATACATACATATTTTTTTTTTTAAGAAATAAAATAATTAAAAATTATTATTCTTTGTTATTATAATAAAAAAAATATATATATATATATATATATACATATATATGTATATACACAAAATATATGCATATATATATTTGTATAATAAAGTAAAACAACAACAAAAAGCTTCTTTTGTACTTCAGGTCGCCATTCGTCGCGTTACATTGCGCACGTGTATTTGTGTGCGTGCATGTGTGTGTGTATGTGTGCTGCGCAGGATATATGTACATACATACATAGCCATATACAGAATTAGAAAATCAAAAAGAAACAGAACATTTATAAAATAGACTTAACCAAATAAAAATCAAATCAAAAAAAAGAAAAAAAAAAATAAGAAAATAAATAAAAATTGTGAAAAATGTAAAACTTCAAAAGCAAAGACAAACATTTTTTTTATATTGTTTTATACGCGTACTGACATACATACATATACAAGTACATATAAATATAGTATACACGTATGTACATAAATAAATGAACATATGTATTTTTTATATGACAAATTTACATAAAAACATAAATGTTTTGTACTTAAAAAAAAAAAATAAAAATAAAATTAAATTAAAAAAAAAAACAATGCAATGTTCCAATAAAAAATAGAATTAAAATAAACAAAAACAAAAATTTGCGTAAACGAGTACAACGAATATTTATATATATATTTATAATATACAAATGAATTTTTATATACGTAATACATAAATTTTTTTGGTTAACATTTAAACGAAAAAGAAAAGAAAAATAAAATAAAAATATAAAAATTACCAAAAAGCAAAGTATATAACAAATTTTGTAAGCAAAACGAAAACCGAAAACGAGAATCTCACAAAACAAAAGCGACAAAAGTGAGAGTAAAACTTTTTTTTTTATTATTTGTTTTTTTTTTTTTGTTTTTTTTTTTTTTTTTTTTTTGTATACATAATTGTGATTTGTTGGGAATTCCGGTAACAACAACAACGACAAAGACGCTTGCCCGCTTGCGGTTGCATCAAAAAATACAACAACAACAAGAACAGAAAAAAATATAGCAGCATTTTAGGCTTTGGGTAGCACTTTACGTGCAACAGTGGAATCAAATGAATATGCTACACACATTTAGTGGCGGCGTAAGCCTAAGCGAAGCTGGCGGTAAGTTTTTAAACAAAATTTTTTATATTTTTTATTTTATATTTTTTTTTTATTTTATTTTTTATATATTACAATATAAACTACACTCAGCGAAATGGAAAAAAAAATAGCAAAATTAAATCTAAATTAAGACATTTTGATTATTTTTTTTTGTTGAAAATTGTTATGATTTTATTTCTAAAAAAAGTTTTGCTAAACTTGGCTCGTCTCAGAGGACACATATGGATATAGTCGACTGATGTTTACTTGCGGCTGTTGATGCATCGAATTATCATTAGAGAACTGTGTACATTAATGTAGGTCGGACTTGGATGTCTGGAGGCCCTGGGTCAACGAATGAGTAGATGCCCCTAATAATTAATACGTAAAACGTTACACGTAAAACGTTTCGCGACGTAAGAATTAAAAATTTCACTCTAAACTTTTATTTATCTTTAGCCATTATCTTTAGGCAGTAGACCCACCTGCCCTCCCCTAATTCGGGCCCTGCATAGATGTTATAAACATCGTTAGGTGCAACGCGATTCATTCATACTTTTGGCTACAAAATAAATCTTGAAACTTTAATTTTGACATGGAATCCACAGTTGAAAAACTGGGAAATCACATGGTAGAGGTTGTACGTCTGTTCGAGTTAAAATTGAATTTTTGGGGAACACTTAAGATTTTTTTTAAAATATTTTCAAATTTATTGATGTACTTTTTTATGCTTTTTTGTTTAAAAACTCAATCTTCTCACCATGACACACATTGTAATTTTCAAAATATAATTAATAGACTATGTATGTATCTGGTGTGAAGAATCAGTAGAATCATTTTACTTATTGTCTCTAAGATTGTTGCGTTTCTAAGAGAGACAGATGGATAGTCAAATGAATAGATATGGCTATATTGAGTCTGATTAGCTCAACTTACATCTTTATAAATACAATATACGTGTAAACATTTTATGCAAACAAAGAAAAATGTATTCCAAGAAGAAACAAAGCAAAAAAAAAAAAACGAAAATCGTACAATGTTGTCAATTAGTAAAACGCCATTTTCCTTTTTGTTTTTGTTTTTTTTTTTTTGTTTTTGGGATTTACTTAAATTCCAATATACATTAAAAGCGCACGCAACACTTCAATCTTAGCGAATTCTTATAGAGTCCTTTTGAAATGTGTACATAATAAAAGTAAGGGAGCAGCATCATCTGTTCCTTTATATACAAATACATATATATAGTATATTATGGTATATATATGTAAATACCTATATATATATATATATATATATATATATATATATATATATTTTCGTATACATATTGTCAGGGTCAAGAGTAACAAAAAAAAAAAAAAAAAAAAAAAAAAAAAGAAGAAAAGTAAAGCACAAAATGGCGCAAGTGTAAAACGTGTAAAAGTGTGTTTTGGATGTTTGGTTGTACGTTTCGTATCTATGTATTAAGTATAATAAATAGTCTTACGCTTCTTTGCTTCGCACAGCTTGTGTACTTTGACAATAAAAATACTATTGGGGGTGTTTACTACCTGCTTTTGCTGCTACTTCCTCTCTCATTCCTCTATTTAATATGTATATGAGATTGCTTCGTTAGTTCCTCTCGTTTCAATTTGAAGCTTAACGCTTACTTTCGCTGATTTTTCCCTTTTTGCTCTTTTCTGAAACTCATTTTATGCTTTGGGTTACTTACTCTTTCTATTCGATTTGGTATTTTACACTACAAGTTTTTTATTATTATTATTCGTATATGTATATGAATTGGTTTAACATTTAAGTTGGTTACACACACACACACACACACACACACACACAGTTCAGGTCGAACATCAATTGAGTTAATGCCAAGGTCCTCTCCTGACAATGTAATCAATTTAATAGCAGAAACATGCGTGTCTATAATTTGATTTAATTTCTTCTTCTTTTTTTCCTTATGTTTATTCGCATATCACTTTTTTTTCGTTTTAAAATAACTTTACAATTTTCTGCTAATTGGATTTTAAATATTTTATATAAAAATGATTGATTTGATTTAATGGAAAAGAAAATCCATTATCCAATAACCAACAATCAACACGTTCCCAAAGTTCCGAGTAGAACAAAAAAAAAAAAAAAAAATCGTATAAATGTCAATATGCACCCCACATATACGAGGGTAGATAGAATATTTTCAAAACAATTTTTGCGTCTTTCGATAAAAAAAAGAGCTCTCGTGTTATGTGGTCTAGTCGCGAAAGTAAGAAAACACGCTTTTAATTATTCATGCATATAGAATGCTAAGCGCACGTCACCGCTACTGAGAAATCAGTGCAAAAAAAAAAAAAACGATCTGTTTCGAGCCAAGTTGACTATTTCACTGTTCGGTTAGTTCGCTTAATAAAAGAATTAAGTTAACGTAAAAAAGCGAAGCCTACTTTTGGGAGCTCTGTTAAAAACTAAAAGTACAACAGCCTGCAATTAACACAGAGACAGACGAACCGAACCGAACCGAATGACAGACGATCTGTTAATCTGTATGAAATTCAGTTGAAATTTTAAATTCCAATTACTCTAACCTCGAAACACTTTAAAAACCGCCCTCCATTAATACGCAAATGTATGCATTTGTTATGCGTGTCAAGTGTTCGTAGCTTCTCATTAAAAATGGATTAGCAGAATTCTCACGAAGTAGCGTTGCGTCTGATATTTTTAAATCCAAATGTTGTTGCTTTTGTTATTATTTTTTTATTTGATTTTCTGATTATTTATTTATTTTTTGTGTGTGTGTGTTTTTTTTTGTTATTGTGAGTTCGTGTGTACGCATCTACTTGATGACAAGATTTAAATTCAATTTACTTAAGCCTCACTTAGCATTTATGTTAATCTTTTTATACTTCATCGGTTGCCTGCTTTACTGCTGCTTCTCTGCTTCATAACACCCATTCACCCGCCCACTTAACGAGAACAGAAAGCGATTTAAAACAGCGACTGATAGCTAACGTCAAAAAGGAGGTTAAGCAATTAATGGAAGAGGCTGTAACAAAGAAATATGTACACGAAGAAAGTAGCTCAGTTACCTCGCTATGCGGCGCTGTCGAAGCCTGCCTTAGTCATGGATTACGTCGACGCGCTTTGGGTCTCTTTAAGACATCATCGACAACGGCGCTTATACAGAAAATTGCCAAAACCTGCCCGGAGGCAGACTATATAAGTCGGCGTCTATTGGAAATCGAGCTGGCTCATGAGAGTCACACCGTCGTCGGTAAACGTTCGTCCTCGAGCAGTGATAGCATTATAAAGCCAAAGCTTTTAAGTAAAAACAGTGGCAGCACCAGCAGCAGCTCGGTTACCACCATAAATACCGTATCTTCCGGTTCAGGAGCAACGGCAGCACCAGCTGTTAAGTATGTGTTTATCGTTCTACTTTTTTTTTTTTTTTTTTTTAATTTGATTAAATAATTTAATTTCAAATTTGTTGCAGATACCTTTGGATACGTTTGGCACTCTATGAAAAGCGTCTGGCCAAGATTATCGAATATTTAGTAAGCAACGCCATTAGTTATTACGATCGTGATGCGCTGGTCGCTGATCCCGATTATGGCTCTATACTCAGTTCCTTGTTAGTCGGTCCGTGTGCACTTGAATTTACACGCGCCAAGACCGCTGATCATTACTGGTCCGATCCGTGTGCCGATGAGCTGGTACAGCGGCATCGCATCAGTTCCGGCAATCGTACACCGCCGACATGTCATCGACCCATTATCAATTTTAAACGTAGCCTGCACACAAGCTCCGAAGATACGAGCAGCGGTTCGTTTAAGACCAACTCGCCGGCGAGCGTGGCCAAGGATTATGTCGAATCGTTGCATCAGAACTCACGTACAACATTGCTGTATGGCAAGAATAATGTGCTAGTGCTTCCGAAGGATGTCAGTGAACCGATGCCGGGCTATTTGAGTCTGCATCAGAGCATACAATCGTTGACGATCAAATGGACACCGAATCAGTTGATGAACGGCTACAATGACAACGATGGCACCGATAAAAGTTTCTACTGGGGCTATGCGCTCAATATAAATGTGGACGAGATCGTCTATGTGCATTGCCATCAGAATCGTGGTAGCGACACCGGTGGCACCATAATACTCGTCGGACAAGACGGTGTACAGCGTCCGCCGATACATTTTCCCGAAGGTGGACATCTGCAGGCATTCTTAAGCTGTCTAGAGACGGGTTTGCTGCCACATGGACAACTTGATCCACCGTTGTGGTCACAGCGTGGCATTGGCAAATTGTTTCCATGGCCGAAGAGCGTACGTAGACGCATACTGCCATCGGTAATGGAGTCCACCGCCATCGACGAAACGCCAATTGACTATGTCTTTCGTGTCGTCAGCAAGTGTCAACATGAAGAGTTTCGTAAGTTTCGGAAAGTTTTGATAGAGCCTAAAATTTGAAACTAACATTTTTTTCTCTTCTTCTTTAATAAAAGTTGCTACACATCCGATACTCGAACTGGGACGTTCTAGTCCGCGACGCAAGCATTTAGGCAGCTGCTCAACAACCGGCAGTAGCGATTGCTCCAGCAAAAGTCTTTCCATTGATCAGAGCGCTGCCAATATGAACACCGTTGTTGACCCACCGTTGGTATGCTTGACATTTCGACATTTTTTTTATTAGGGATTTACCCGGAATATATTTGTGTTTTTTTTTATAGATACAAGCTAGCCAAACAGCAAGCATTGAATTGGTCTGTTCCACAATGCGGCGTCAGATCATTTCGCGCGCCTTCTACGGCTGGCTTGCCTATTGCCGTCACTTATCGACTGTACGCACACATCTGTCCGGTTTGGTTAATGGACGCATAACGCCAGATTGTAAGTTTCCAGATTCATACGCTTTCTTCCAAAACGAAAAGAAAATCAAATATTTCTTTTTTTCTTTTGTGCACAGTGGCGGCTGATGAGGATGGCTTGACCAAAGAGAAGTGGCAAGCTTTGCATGTGGATGGCGTTGTAAGCAATGACGTCGAAATCTTTCGATTGGTTTATTTTGGCGGTGTGGAACATGAGATACGCAAACAAGTGTGGCCATATCTGTTGGGGCATTATAGGTGCGTTTCATTGCATTCGTTCCCATAAAACTGTTTTGGCTTAGGTTTCATTTTTTTTTTTTCTCTGCAGCTTCGGTTCGACGCCAACGGAACGTGAAAAACACGATGAGACTTCGAAGCATTACTATGAGACTACAATGAGTGAATGGTTAGCTGTTGAGGCTATCGTACGACAACGTGAAAAGGAGAAGACTGCATTGGCATTGGCCAAATTAACAGCGGAGAACGCTGGCAAAGGAAATGGTGCAGCTAATAGCAGCGCTGGCGCTGCTGCCGCTGCTGCTGCTGAGGGTGGAGCTAATTGTGTTCTTGTTGATGATGATGATGTATTTGAGGATCATGATGATTTTTCGGATATATCTGATCCGGGTGATGTATACCATGAGGAGGAGGAGGAAGAAGAAGAAGAGGAGGCGGACGCAGAGGCAGAGGATAAGGAGCATCAAGTGGTTGAGGACCAAAATGAAAAGCAGATTGTAGTAATAGATGATGATGATGATGATGATGATGTTGATGTTGCACAAATAGCGGAGGAGCAAGTTTTACTTGAATTTGAAAATATTGACGATATGGAACCATTGCGTATGCAAGAAAACTGTTTTGCTGATTCAGAGGCTGAAGCTGAAGTGGAAGTGGAAATTGAAACGGAAGCACTAGAACATGCAGGCAATAATATGCTCGTTTTAAGCATTAAAAGTTCACCATCGACATCATCCTATGAGACTGTTGGCAACGAGTTCAATGAGATTGATGTCATTATTGAGACAACAACACACAACAACAACAGCAGGAGCAGCATGAATGGCGAAACTCAGAATGGGGCTACTGAGCCTTTGCCCTTAGCTGTGACTGTGTCTATTGAAGAGAACAATTTGAACGATGTTTATGTTGATGATGATGATGATGATGATGACGAAGAAGATGAGATGATGACGAGGTAGAACTCGAACAGAATGGCTGCCAGCTAATAAGCAAATTTCATAGCGCTGACGATGTACGCATAGCAGCAGCTACGAACGACGAAGCTGCCGCCGCAGCCATGCCGACACATGCTGTCATCATAACCGAGGCAGCTTCACTGGATGCACTACAATGCTGCGATGATACTGAACTGACATACGACGAAACATCGCGCAAAACGAGTCTTATGTCACCCATGAATGAGGACATAACCGTGGTGGCATCTTTGGATGCATTGCAAGAGCCAAAATCGGCATGCGTTTCACCGGCGAGCTCCAATGGCGGCGTTTATAGTGTAAGGCAGCCTAAACGATTTCAATTTATCATTTTGAGTGTGCATAAAAACATAAATAATTATTATCCTTAATTGCAGGTTGAACTATTGGAACAATTCGGTTTGAATTTACATCGCATCGAGAAGGATGTACAGCGCTGCGATCGCAATTATTGGTACTTTGCCAATGAGAATCTCGATAAGCTGCGCAATGTAATCTCAACATATGTCTGGGAACACTTGGACATTGGCTATATGCAAGGCATGTGCGATTTGGTAGCACCATTGCTCGTTATCTTCGATGATGAATCGTTGAGTTATAGTTGCTTCTGTAAGCTAATGGAACGCATGATTGAGAATTTTCCAAGTGGCGGTGCCATGGATATGCATTTTGCCAATATGCGGTAAGTGAGATCAAGTAAAGTCGAATTTATATTTTAACAAAATTTTTATTTTTTTGTACTCCAGTTCTCTTATACAAATACTGGACTCAGAGATGTACGATCTTATGGATTCGAATGGCGATTATACACATTTTTATTTTTGTTATCGCTGGTTTCTGCTTGACTTCAAACGTGAGCTCGTCTACGATGACGTTTTTGCCACTTGGGAAGCCATTTGGGCTGCAAAGCATGTGGCTTCCGGTCATTTTGTACTATTCCTAGCGCTGGCGCTATTGGAAACCTATCGTGACATTATACTGTCGAACAGCATGGATTTTACCGATGTCATTAAGTTTTTTAATGGTAAATAAAAATAAAAATTAATTTTAGTCTTGTTGTTCTTCTTCTCAATTTCACTTTTCAAAATTTTGAATGAAAATAAATCAATACAAGTTGTTTAAGTTGTGAAAGTGGTTTTGAGAATAAGACTGACTTTTTTTTTTAATTATTTACAAACTAAAAATATATATAATATTTGTGTTTTTTTTTTAGAAATGGCCGAACGTCACAATGCGCAATCCATACTACAATTGTCGCGTAGTTTGGTGTTACAATTGCAGACAATAATTGAAAATAAATAAATAAAAAAATAATTTTTATATACAATTTATTGAAAAAACAACAACAACAACAACATGTGTCACATTCAGCAACGCTACACACCAACACACACGCGACTAAAGGGAATATTAAGTAATTATTAAAGAATATTTTATATACAATAAAACTACAGTAAAACCATGTTAAAAGTGACACTTGAAAAAGTGACTAAATGTTTACATTATACATAACATATAAAATATTTTAGGTTTCTTTTTTTTTTTTTTTATAATTTTTATAAGCTGCTACAATATAATGAATATTTATTAGAACACTACACGAGTGGAATCTTTTCAAACAGAATTTTCTTTGTTTGAAAGAAGTTATTACACAAAAATGTTACATTTTGTAACATAATATAATCGACTCATCATTCACAATGTTTAAAAATAAATTTTAGTAAGCGGCATTCATAGAAGAAAGTACAAATTTGTGTCTATCCATGCGAAATGAGTATATTCATTTGCATTTGTAAGCCACTCGTGTAGCATTATAATTATTTATGTATCTGATATTTATGAACTTCATGGCTTTTGTCGAAATGAGAAATGAGTTTAGCATTTAAATTACGATATCAGAGAAAAAAAAGGAAGAAATATTCAATTCATATACAGCAAAATAAATGGTACTAGTAAACTAAAAAAAAGAATACATAAAAAATGCGACTAATATCAAAAAAAAAAAAAAAAAAAAGAAAAATACATCAGGGACAGTCTAGAACAACAATTCAAATTGACACAAAAAAACAAATATTTTTCTATAAAAAAATATATAAGATACAAAATGTACCTATGCAATTTTTTGTTTGTTAGCAAAAGGGGCTCAAATTTTAGTTATACCAAAAAAACAAAAATAATAATAATAATAAAAATAAAGAAATGTTAGTGTTATTAGCGCCCCTTACGTTATATTAGATACATATATACATACATATATATTTGTGTTGCTTGTAATCCGTAGTGCCGCACCTCAAAAAAATAAATTATTAAAAAAAATGCAATATGTTATATTAAAAAAAAAAAAAAATTAATTAATAATAATAACATAAACCATATACACATATAGACCTGAAAATGTATACAAGAATACATTTAAAAAAATAATAGATAAATATATTTATATACATAACATACATATACATATGGTATATAAAGATTTGACAACGATGTGCAGCAGTCAAAAAAAAAAAAAAAAAGATACGTACTATAAAAAGTATTCGTTAAATATTATTTAAACAAAAAATACTCATTTTCTAACTAATTTTTACTATTTTAACTTAAAAACTTTACGTTTTTTGTTTTTAAATTTCAAATAAACTTTTCAGACTCCTACAGCTCTTTTTGAAATAATTTAAATTCGACTGCTCTTCTCAAAAATTAAAAAAAAAAAAAAAAAAACAATTAAAAGTAGTAAATATACAAAGTACTCATAGTAAAGATTAAAAGTTACCTGATATGTTTATACATACAATTCATATAAAGCCCATGCAAAATGGCATGCATTGCACGCTTATCGAAACTAGACATACAAAAGCTGTAAAGAAATGACTCATTACTTTTTTTTTATTTTGAATATATTTATTTGACAGCAAAATGTGTAATCATTTGAAATTGAATATATGCATTAAAGCTGTAAATTAAAAAAAAAAATTAATTAAATTACGAAATGAGTATATTCATTGAGGTTTTAAAACTTTTGAATTAATTCATTTGAGTATATATCATTATTATATATTTTTTTGTTTGTCAAATAAATAAATTCAAAATGAAATAATAAATTCAGAACAAATAACAAACAAAAAAATAATAATGAACTCACCAAATCATATAATGAAATTGTTTAAAAATAAATTAGTGAAATTAGTAAACAAAAATGTATGTTGTTATTGATAAAAAGAAAAGTGTTAAATTATATACAATACATGCATAAAAAATATACATATTAGACAAATAAAATGCATAAAAATACATACAAACATACATAATTATATATATATATATATATATATATTTATATATAAAAAAATTGAATAAAATAAAAAAAATATATATATTGTTATTGTTAAAAAAAAAAAAAAAAAAAAAGGTTAAAAAAAAAATAGAAAAACATAGTAAATGCTTTTTATATGCGCAAGTTAATTTACCACAAAAAAAATATATATATACATACTAATACTATATACAAAAATATATTTAACAAAAAAATATATAATATAAAATATTATATATGTATGAGGCATTCTTTCTCAACGAATCCAACAATCTTTCCATAACATTTGGATTCAATTGCAGCAAACTCAAAAAAAAAATCTAAAAAAATGATCAGAATAAATATAATTTGTTGTAGTACAGACAGACAGACAGACGGACATATTTGAACTGAAGTGTTTGAATAAAATGTATACCAGATGCGAATTTAACGAAACCAAAATCTTTTAGTAAAACAACATTTTTTTTTGAACTGAATCCAAACAATATTTTTGTCATACTTCCATTATTTTGGATCTGGAATTTTGTAATTACCAAATAATGAAATGAATAAATTGAGAAAGAATGCCTCATATAAAAAAAAAAAAAAAAAAAAAACATAAAACTGATAAAAATTGTTTATATACACAAAACATTTAAGCATTAAGAAGAATATATTTAGATGTGTATTTACATAAATAGAAAATCACTCACACACAAATTATTTAAGATCCATAAAAACCTTGTTTAACAGAACCAAATACATGAACTCAAGAAAACGAAAAACTACATCTTAACAAATGTCAATGTAGTTTTTTTGGAGTAGTGTGAAAACTAAAAAATATGGAATTTTGAATTTATGTTTTGAGCTCATTTAATACATACAAATACATATAAACATAGCCAGCGTAAACATTTTTTCTTTAATGACAGCTTGATGACATGTCGTCGTCGCTTGCTTTACCATTGGCGACTTTATAATACGCAATATGTTTATGCAATTATTTCATAAAGCAGGCTAGTCACAATTCTGCAATATTTTGCTAGAAAAGCTATAAAACATAAACACACAAGACGTCTTGCTAGACATGTCATGCATAACATTGATGATGACATTTGTTTGAAAATGTCGTCAACGACTTGTACACGATGCCTTCGTTGATATGTCATCAATGATGATAGAGACAAGTAACGAAAAATTGTATACAAAAACAAATAAATAAATTAATACATACAAACATACATACATGTGTAACATACATACATACATATAACTATGATGGAAAAAGAAAAATATATATTATAGAAACGAATAAAACCAAACAAAAAAAAAAGAAAATATTTGTAACGAATTGAAAAAAAAAAAATAATTAACAAGTCTTTTTTTCAACTTTTTCCATATGCTTTGCTCCTAGTGTAGGGTATGTCGTAGTCGAGCTTATCCTACTGCGGCTTGAAAGTAAAATAGATTGATAAAATTTCTTTTTCATAAACTCATAAGAATTTAAAGGGTTTTTCTATTTTTATTTTTACTTTTATTTTATTATTATTATTTTTTTTTTTTTTGTATAGCCCTGTTTATACGCCAGTTAGACATTAGAATAGATGGACGGACGGATTGATAGTTATGTAGTGCTATCCAATTATTTTGTCTTACTATATGTACATACATATGTATCTTTTGACGTTAGGTTCTCTTCTTTCAGTTATAAAACATCGTTGTTGTCTGTGCCATGTGCAAGTACTTTCATTACACACTACAATATACAATATTGTTGAAGATGTGTCCGTGTGTTAGGTAAGTTTTTCTTCATTAAGTCAAATGTCAAATGGTTGCAACATTTCATTCCAGAATTAACACCTTCCGACAATTTTCTTATATAATATTTGCCACACATGGCGAAACAGGCGACCATTTGCATAAAAATGCCTTTTGCAGACGAAAGGTACATATAGTACATATGAAGTTCGTAATAAACATCTACGTTAAAATTTTTTTCATTCATAATTCTGCAAAAATTGACCAGAGCCTCTTTTTTGAGGCTAACGCGATTTTTTTATGGTTAAATATGCATATGTAAGTTATCAAAGGTGGACTGCGTCGGTATTATAAGAAAACAGCTGATTTTGAACGATCTTCACTTAAAGAATTTTTAGGAAAAACGAATGCGTTTACGAACAACATTTGAATTTAGCAATTAGTTTTTGAATTTTGCCAATCTTCAAAACATAAACACGATAGTATTCTACGTATGCAGATATGTATAAGAATAAAATAAAAGCTGGCCACCTTACCAAAGCAAAAATGTAACAAGCGAAGCGCATGAAGGTATTTTTTGCTTTGCGGAGTTCGAGTCGATTCGAGTCGGTCGGACGGACAGACGTGCATATTAAAAGTGAGCCGACACCACGACGTCGATGTCGACGTTGACGTTGACGTCGACTACAACGAGGAACGACGAAGCAACAGTTTCAGTTTCGTATCTCGTTACTTTCCGGAGCTTACAACTTCGCCTATACGCCTTGCGATATTCAATTGAATTTGAAGCTTTCCTGTGTGCGGGCGTGCTACACGCCATGCGCATTTTTGTATTTGTATTCTTAAATTTTTTTGTGCGTTATGTGTGTATGTGTGTGTGTTTGTGTTTATAAAAAATTGTAAAAAACAAAAGCAACAACAATTAAAATATTATCAAATAAATCAGCAGCAGCAACAACAACAACAACTAATAAATTATCTTATATTTTTGTTGTTGTTATTATTCGAACAGTTTTTTTGTTGTTTTTTTTAAATGTTTTTGGTGCTTTTTTTGTTGGTGGAGCAAATGTAAGTGAGAGTTTAAGCTGAGAGAATGAGGCGAGTGCGCGCATTTAAATGTGACCAAATGTTGTCCAAAAATTAAAAAAAAATACAAAAACAAAAACAAATTAATATAAAAACAAACTCAAACTGGAAAAAAACTTAAAGAAAGAAATACAAAGCGAAAGAACGAACGATAGCAATGACAAAATGTATTCTTGCATTTATTTCGCTTAAATTCATAAAAAAGTATTATTTTACTTGATTTGTTTTTTTTTTTTTTTTTGATTTTATCAAAACATTTTAACAACAACAACAACAAATAAACAAAAATGTTGCCAATGAGCGGAGGTGAGTTGTATTTATTTTTATTTACAAAAATATTTCTAAAGAATTATAAATTGTGTATTATTAAATGTATCCTATGTAACCATTTACATTTAGGTAGGTACAAAAACATATCTTTTGATTTCAAAAAAAAAAAAAACAAAAAAGATATTAACATTTTAAAAGGGAAAATGTAGAGCAGCGTTTCTATACAGAGCTTAAATTCTGTGTAGGTACATCGAAAATGAAAGTATTTACAAAAATGTTACATTAAAGCACATACACACACACACACACACGCACACAAATACACAACACACATACTCATGTACACAAGTAAACACACCCGCTGTAGTAAAATGACAGCAACACCAGCCAAACGCAAATACGGGCACGTAAATACAATATATATGAACATGCATACATACATATATATATATTGTATACATATGTATGTGGCTGTGTGTGTGTGTGTGTGTCTGTGTATCGTCTGTATATGGTGTTGGTGTGTTTGACTCTGTAGTAGCCTTAACTGCTTTTAGCGCCATTTTATGACGTACTCGCATAATAAACGCCTACACAATTTTGTGCTGCACTGTCACCTGAGAGGTGTCTTTATTCGTGTATCTCTTTCTTAAATTGTTTGTCTGTGTTGGTGTGGATGATAGCATCAGGATGCGTCTCAGCTTAGCTCAGCTCAGCTTAGCTTATTTTTCTACGAAATCATAAAATATCCTCAATTCAAAAGAATTGTTTACTGAGACAGAGACTGAGGTTGTGGTTGAGGTAAAGTGTAATTTATATTTGATTTGATTTAATTTAATTTAATAGAAACGAAGCTTTAATACTCTTTATTTCACATTAAGTGAAAGACGTCGTTGAAGTTTTTATTTGATAAGCTCGAATCTGAGCTGAAACGCTTGGTTAGACTGAAACTGAAATAGATAGTACATACGGACAGACATTTACCATATTAATGGCTATTATTGCCAGATTAATAGCCAGTTTAATTTTGCTATACAAAACCTTTTCCAAATTAAGCTCGAACCAACTTCAAAATTTGATAAAACGCGAAGCTGAGCTAAACTAGAAAAACTTTAGCAAAATCTTGACATTCAATAGCAACATCAACAATGAAACGCTCATTGCTTTTGACACTTCATAAGTATCTTTTGGCTAGCCACAATGAACTTTTAAACGAAAATGAAATTAAAATTGAAATTAAAATTGATTCGCTAAAAGTTTTATACACACTCATACAAAATTTTATTGAAATATCTAAATAAACTGCATGTGAAAGCTGTTTAATGGAAATAATTTTCTTTTAAAAATAGTTAAGCGGCTGCCTTTACTGATTTAAATTGACTTTTGACTTGCATAAATACGTAATATACTCGTTAAAATTTATTATCTAAATTTGTTTTTTTGTTTATGTATCACATTATAGTATATAAATATACAACAACAACAACAACAACATTCAACTAACAGATAATACTACTCGTTTGTGTGATAACAATGAAAACTAATAGTAACAACATTTTGAATAATTCAGTAATTTGAGTTTACTTCAATTTGCAATTTACAACTACAAAAATTTAAGCTTCTTACTCAATTAAGTAAGCTGTCTGATATTTAGTTAGGTTAAAACCTTTTTTCAAAGTATTGACATTAAAGACGCCTTAAAGTAGGCAACACTTTTTTTAATTTTTTTTTGCATGCGTTTAGCATAAAAAAGGTTTTAGGCCTTTTTTTCACTGTTTCATCTTGTTCCATTAAAATAAAAATAAAAGTAAAGAAAACAAAAAGAAAATTTTTGCTTGATTGCGTACAAGATTGTATATATTTTTTTAATACATATAGTATATACTAAATATACATACTTATACAATATATGTCTATATAAAAATATATTTGGCCCTAATTCAGGGTCAGATTCAAAGCACTTTGATGCTTATGCCTGCTGGCATAGTCGTTATTGTTGTTGTTATTGTTGTATTTTTGGTTTATACTATTTTTAATATTGCTTCAAAATGGTTTTATGCCCGAAAGGTGTTACAAATCTTTATATCTGTACATAAAATCTATGTATAGTATATATTGTAAAAATACATATCTCTATATTTTTATATGTATAAAGATATTTTTACAATATACTCGTAAGTGTATGTACGCATAACGCTTTGACCCTTGAATGTCATAGAATAGCTATTTATAAACACACACACACATATCCATACATGGTATATATGTCTCAAAAAAAAAAAAAAAAAGGATGCTGGCAGTTGAGCGTATACGAAGCCAAATCGAATTATAAATTGGTTTTTAAAAGCAATTAAGAAGCAAAATACTTTTGCATGCAAACCTTTAGACGTAAGAGCTTAGCTTTCGATGTGCTGACTAAGTACATACTTTAATATGTATGCTCCTTTGTATATGTTAGTTCCTTTGCATAATACAGTGACGTTCTCAATTTCGTAAATGCCTTAGGCGATTAATTCTTTTTGCTCAACTCAACTCATATAAATATTTCCGAATTTAGAAAGCTCTACGAGTACTTTTAATCTAAGCTGTTCGGTTGACTTGCATAAAGTACACTGCTCCTACTTTATTAAGTTTCACAATGCAACTTAACGTTTGAACAATGAAAATGAACTTCATCAAAAGGCATTCAAATTTGTCGAATATTTATAGCCTAATTTGCTTTACCCACACACCGCTACTGTATCAAAAATAAATACAATAGAATGCTAGGTATGTGTGTGTGTGAATACACATATGTCCCTCATGTGTGTGTGTGTATGCATTTGTCTGTATTTCTAGCATTGTTTGTGCTGATTATATCAATCAATCTCGCAAACATTTTTTTTTTTATATAATTAATATAAATACTTAATTAGATATTGCATTTTATTGTTATTTTCGGTTTGGTTTTTGGTTTTGAAATGTTATTTTAGACACAAATTCTATAGCAATGCATTAACGAGAGAAGTTTGATAGGCGTTTGTACTATAATATGGAATATATATGTACAAACATATTAAGGGGAAGAATACCGGTTGTGGGCAGCTTTAAGAATCCAATAAAAAATTAAAAAAATATGAAGGAAAAAAATACAAAAAAGAAAATGAAAATTTATTTATTGTAAAATTCGCTACTGGCAGGAAAAAATAAAAAATATGACACGTTTTCACATTACTCATCACTTTCATAATTAGAAGCATAATGTTTGGCGCACTTAGCCGTTGGTTTAGCTGGTGTCTTGGTGTACTGACTTGACAATGTGGCTAGTATTGACCTACGTTAATGCTCTATCCTGTGAGAAATAGCCGCTTGTTTGGCCAGTAGCTTAGCCGCTCACTTAGCTGCTGCTTAGCTTCTTTCCAAAAGCATTGCTTCGAGGAGAAGTAAGCACAGCGCTTTGCATCGCATCGGCTTTTAACCATTCGATTCGATGGTTTCTTTGGTGTAGGCAACTTTCAGTTTAAAAATTTCTAGTAAAAAAGATAAGATAATTGTTTTGAAAAAATGGGCGGTGGGCGTGGCTTCCATAGAATCGATACAGAAATTTATCAATACAGAAATTCATTCATGAAATTCAGTGTCCATGATAATAGGAACGGAAGTAGTTTGATCCATTGGAGAAATGGGCGTAGGGCGTGGCCCCATGTAAACAATACAAGAAAAACAAAAAAAAATACGGAAAAAGAATACGAAAAAAGTATGATTGATTACAAAGGTGTGCGGAAAGAAAAGCTGGTTGATGCCAAAATGAATATTTGAAAATAACTATTTGCGATAACCGAGCAAGGCCGGATATTTCGGCTAGAATATATATATAAACTTTTTTTTTAAAGGCAGTGTATAAAAGCTTCGCTAATATTAAAATACTTAGAACGTCTTATACAATTTTGTACATATTCTAGCCTAGCAGGGATTAGAATTAAACAAATAAAACTATTCTATTCGCAAACGATATGCACACGCAGGCAGGCACGCAGGCAGGCACGCAGCACAGTAATGTATCTATGACAAATATTAGCTGTGCACTAATGCAAAAATATTTCTTGTTTACTTAATGCTGTTTGCTGTTTGCTGTATGTCTGTGCTGGGTTCTAGGTTTCTTATACTACTTACATATGTATCGTATTATGTACTATATGTGTATTCAGATATGTATGTATTTATTTGATTTGTATAAGTATTCTACTCGATATATGTATCTACAAGTATATAGCAGCTATGTAATGCATTAAAATCTGACAGTAAATTGTCTGTTTATTTATTACTTTAACTAAAATACGTTCAAGAGATGCTAATGACATTTATACTTGTATATAGAAGATATGTACCAAAAAAAATATTACACAAAATTTGCTTGAGCAACGAAAACCTAAACTAAATAGACATCTAATCTGTGCATCTATCCAATTTGCATGAATTGTGTATAGCAGACAGTTTGAAAGACATATAGACAGACTGCGGACGGACGGACGGACGGACATCATGTCAATATACAATACTAAAATGACTAAGCATTCAATTTACAGCACAGATTCAAATATTCATACAGACAGACAGACAGACAGACTTACAGAGAGCAGTAAAGCAATCGTTCTTTGGTTCGTTCGTTCAGTTTGCTTGTATGCCTGCGAGCAATGTCATAAAATAATTAATGATGATTTATTATTTCAGGATAATTAAATTCTTTGTTTTTTTTTACTTCTTTCGCTCGAAGACTGAAGCAATTTGAAATTAAACATGTGTCGAATTTTGAAATCCAATTTAAAGCTTACATTTATTTTTATTACAATTTTTTAAAGAACTTTTACGTCTGTTAGAGCAAAAATGAGCAAATATTGTTAATAAGAT
Source organism: Leucophenga varia (assembly GCA_018903435.1). Lineage (NCBI taxonomy): Eukaryota > Metazoa > Arthropoda > Insecta > Diptera > Drosophilidae > Leucophenga > Leucophenga varia. Next base: position 2,095,549 of record JAEIFJ010002516.1, read on the forward strand.
TTAAATCTATGCAATTTTCTGAATATTTTGCTGCATTTATTTGCTTGGATAAGCATGCAGTATCTTTTTTTAATTTTGAAATTTATTTTTAAGTTTACACATAAAGATGAGAATGTCAAAAATAAATTGCAATTGATTGAGTCTATTGTGCTGCTGTATTGTTGTACGGTCTCAATTTAAACTAAACTAAAAATAATGAATAAATTATTATATTATATCATAAATCACGACAATACAAACACAAAGATTGCCTGTTGATTGCGTTCTTCATGCGTTCAAAAAGGTTATTTCTTTTCTATTTAGTTTTTTTTTTGTTTTTTTTTTTTTTTTTTTTTTTTTTGTTTTTTGTTCAATTTCGTCTGGCGTCGACGGGCGTCATTAAATCAATAGAGTTTGAACAATTTACAGCATACTTTCCGGCGCAGCAGCAGCATTGCTACAGACGAAACAAAATGGCGACAATACATAATGGCTTTTGTACAAAGCGTTAAAAAAAGAAAACAAACAACAAAAAAAAGAGTAGAGTAGACAAACGAACAAACGAACGAACGAGCAAATAAAAAGCAAAGTATGAATACGTATACAAAGGCAACCAACTAAGCGTTAAGGGTACTGTTACGTTACGTTACGTTACGTTACGTTACCAATGCCAATGCGAGAAAAGAATAGAAAAGTGCAGAACAGAACAATAATGATGCAGGCAGTAAGGCAGTAAGGCAGGAAGAGGCAGAATCAGTGGCGCGTGTTACTTGCTGTGCTCTGCTCAGCTCTACTCTGATGTGCTCTGGCTGTGCTGGCATATTGTTACTTTTAGTTATTATTTTTAACATCTTTTTCATCTTTTACTTTTTGTTATACTTTATGATGATATATAGTATGTGTAAGTTATGCATGCTTATACACAAACAAACAAATATACTTATACGCATACCATTGTATGGCATACCTACAATGTTTCTTAGTTTACAAAGAGCTGCTTACGAGGGCAGCTTAAATGTTTTTTTTTTTTTTTTTGTAATATTTTTTATAAATTATAATTTAAATTATTTTCAAACCTACCTCGTACATATGCGCACATATGTATGCTATACATTTTCACTAAATACAATATGTGTGTGGCTGTGTATGTGCAAACGACTCCATTAAGCTTACATTTAATGACACTACGCACTTTTATGTATTTATTTTGCTTTATTGTCGTCGTCGTTGTCGTCGTTGTTCACATCACATCTCATCTCATATATTTTATTTTATTCTTTTTTTTCTGTTGGGTTCAATGGCATATCACGTGCCAAAATAATTCATATGCACACATCAACAAGTGTCATCATGCATTCCATTCCATTCCATGCCAAGTACCAGTAAAACACAACTTGTAAAAACACTAAAGACGCAACCCTGTACTATGTTCTGCTCAACTAAATATCACATTTATATATTGTAGGGTATTTCTTGTGCGACACTTTGTGTAGCTTTAAAGTTTTAAATACAAAAAGTAAATATTTTCAATGAAATACGTCAATGCAACTGGAATGGAATGGAATTTTTTTATACCCTCAACTCGATGGGTAAAAGGGTACATTAGCAGATATCATGGATCATACAAAGTATATATATGTTTGTCTGTCTGCCATATGAAACTATTTATCTTGGAGACTATAAGAGATAGGGACACCTTCTTCAAAACCTCTCGAGTTGCATTTTAAGGGGTCCCCCCTCAATACAAATCTATCCGAAATTCTTTATTTTTAAATGAAAACTTCTGTGTTACAATATCTATGAACTCTAAATTTAGTAAAATTAATACCAATAGTCTAAATGAAAAAAATGGGTATAGCTCCTATACAAAATTTTTCCCTATGTTTGGATATTTTTTAAATAAGAAACCCAATTCAAAAGAATAAGGTATATAAAAATTGGGTACAGAGTATCTCGTAGTCGAACATGCTCAGCTGCATCGTTCTTTCTCGTTTTTGTTTCGTTTGTGTTAAACAATGAAGCATTTTCACTTGTCCGTAATCTATAGAAAGCGTAATAATGCCAAAGAATGAATAATATGAGCTGCAATTTACAGCTTAATACAATATTTATTGTTTTGTTTTTTTTTTTTATGAAGTTTGCTGTTTCTTTAGATTTAGTTGCGTCGTTCGTCGTTCCTGTTTAAAATATTTGTTTTAAAGTAGGTATTTTAGTATAGATTTTAATAATAAATTTGTTTGGTTTTTGCTACTGTGCAACCTGCATATCATACATAGTGTAAGTAAGTATAAATAAATTTAAATTAACGCGTTTCTAAATTGTTCTAATGTTTCATTAAGTCGACAGACGAGTAACGTAAACTAATTGTAAATTAATTTTTAAATACAAAAGACAGACAGACAGACAGACACACGGACATAGTTGTCGACAGCTGGCCTGGCCTGGCCTGGTGTTTAATTGAGAAATGCGGGCAACAGAATACGGGCACAACACGTTCTATAATGGCCTAAACAAATGCAATTAAATGCAAATTGAAATTTTATGTATAAAACCCTGAGTTTCTGTCGCCAGCGCAAAATGTCATAATATCATCGCCATCGTCAGCAACTTAGCTTGCCCCCAACTGTGTGTGTGTTGTGGGTGGATTGGTGGCTGTATTGTGTGTGTGCATTTCCGTTGATTTCATAATGTTTCTTCTTTAAGCGTGTCGTGTCGAGCCGTGTCTATCACTGAAATATTGCCGGAAGTAAGCGTGAAAGCCGCAACTAAATTTCATTTGCCAGAGTGACAGATGGCGACGCGACGTGTTTCCATTTCATTTCCTTCCATTCATTCATCTTGCAAATCTTACGCTCGCGCTAAAAGCTTTACGATAAAATATAAATTTCATGTATGTACGTCTGTAGCTAGTCTTGTTTCATTTAAAATAGCACAGAGAAAAAAAAACGCTGTTAAGAAATCAGGCACTACTGTTGCCATCGGTTCTTGTATTAAGCACATTTATATACTTATATTGAGAACAATTGTGCTTAATTTAAGTTTCAATGCTTGATATAAGTAAAACTCGTTCTTGGTATAAGCACAATATGTTCTCAATTCTTAAAAAGATACCTGCTTGAATCAAGTTGTTTTCCAACTAAAAAATGTGCTTGTTTTGAGAACATTGTTCTTGATTTTAGAAAAACCTACGCTTAACTCACGCTTGAGCTCAATATTTTTTCTTTTTTCTCTCTGTGTACACTGTATATTATACATACATATATATTATGTATATATTTTATTTTATAACTGTCACGTCCGTAACGTTGAAGCAAGATGTAAGTTTGTATTTTTGTCATTTGATACATTTGAAATTTTAAATCAATTCGCAATCGCAATATTTGTTTTTATTATTTTTTTTTTTTTTTGCCATTTCCGTACAATTAAGAGTTAAGCACGGTCCTTGCATACATACATATATAACGCATGTCTATGTGTATATATATGTATACATATATGTGTGTATCTACAAGATACAATATCTTTTAGATAAAAAATTAATATTAGAACCAGAAACTGAACTGAAACTGAACTGTGGCGACGACGCAATGCCTTTGGCTTTAATTTCATGCGGCGCTGCTTTTAGTTGAAACCAAACCAAACCAAACCGTATCATATTACAATCTCAATGACAGCGAGGACAACGACACCCCTGAGAGTTTCCTTTTTTAATTTGTTGTTTTTATTATTACTTTTTTTTTTTTTTTTTTTTAATACAACATTTTCTTTTTTATGAGATTCCGTTTCTACGTTTTTGTTGTCTTTAATGGATAGCGGCAACAAGTTGCGTCCGTCTGGCAAATTATTAAAGTTTTCTATTTTTATTTCTTTCTTTTTGTACGCTCGCCTTGCCTCGTATCCTGTCAACACGGACGCTGACGCACACACACATTTTGCATAGAAGAAAGCGCTAAGGACTATAAGGAGCGCCTTATAGCAAATGTCAAGAAGGAGGTTAAACAGTTAATGGAGGAGGCCGTAACCAAGAAATATGTACATGAGGAAAGCAGTTCCGTAACATCGCTATGCGCTGCCGTCGAAGCGTGTCTCAGTCAGGGCTTACGACGTCGTGCTTTGGGGCTCTTTAAGACATCGTCGACAACTGCGCTGCTACACAAGATTGGCAAATGCTGCCCTGAAGCGGGTTATATCAGTAAAATGGTGCAGGATATCGAGGCAAACGAGCCCAACAAGCGTTCATCATCGAGCAGCGAAAGCTTTAACCGTCCGCCAATGGTTAAGAAGAGCAGCAGCACAACTGTCGCACTGACCACGTCATCGATGGGCTCAGCAACCGCTACAAATGTTTCAATGGCATCCATGAAGTATGTATTTGATAACAAGAAAACATACATTTTATTTTGTATCTTTTTTTCTTTTTTCGTTTACGTTTACGTTTCTCAGATACCTTTGGATACGTTTGGCACTCTATGAGAAACGCTTGACCAAGATCATTGAGTATTTAGTTGACAATGCAAGCAGCTATTATGATCGTGATTCGCTGGTTGCCGATTCCGATTTTGGATCCATACTCAGCTCATTGCTTGTCGGGCCTTGTGCTTTGGAGTTTACACGCGCCAAGACAGCTGATCACTACTGGACCGATCCGCATGCCGATGAATTGGTGCAGCGGCATCGCATTAGCTCAGTGCGACGTTCTTCGTCGACTTGTTCACGTCCCCCAATAATCAATTTCAAGCGCAGCCTGAACACCAGCTCCGATGATGCAAGCAGTTGCACTTTTAAATCAATTGCCTCGGCAACTGTAGCTAAGGATTATGTCGAATCTTTACATCAGAATTCAAAAGCAACGCTGCTCTATGGCAAGAACAATGTACAAGTGCTGCCGAAGGATGTCAGCGCACCAATGCCGGGCTACCTGAGTCTGCATCAGCACATACAAACGCTTACGATCAAATGGACACCGAATCAGTTGATGAACGGCTACAACGACGACGAGAACGATGATGGCTTCGATAAGGATGCCTATTGGGCGTATGCACTCAATATCAATATAGACGATATCGTCTATGTGCACTGTCATCAGAGTCGTGGTGAGGACAGCGGTGGCACTGTTATACTAGTCGGTCAGGATGGTGTGCAACGTCCGCCGATACATTTTCCTGAGGGCGGTCACATGCAACAGTTTCTCAGTTGTCTGGAGACGGGTTTGCTGCCGCATGGACAACTTGATCCACCGTTGTGGTCGCAGCGTGGCATTGGCAAAATCTTTCCATGGCCAAAAAGTGTGCGACGACGCATATTACCATCGGTCATGGAGTCACTGGATGAGACACCAATCGACTATGTCTTTCGCATTGTAAGCAAAAGCAAGCACGAGGAATTTGGTAAGTTACAAAAAAAAAAAAAAAAATATTTTGATAGAAATTGATTTAACCTGTACACTCTCAGCTGCAACACATTCCATACTCGATTTTGTGCGTAGCACACCACGTCGCGCACAGTTGAGCAGTTGCTCAACAACCGGCAGCAGCGATTGTTCCAATAAAAGTCTCTCCATCGATCAATATCCCTTTGAGTCACCCTCGCTGCAGCCGACGCAGAATACCAGCATTGAAATGGTTTGCTCCACCATGCGACGTCAGATTATCTCACGCGCATTTTATGGCTGGCTTGCCTACTGCCGTCACTTATCAACAGTACGCACGCATCTATCGGGTTTGGTGCATGGACGCATAACGCCGGAGAGTAAGTTGCCATACACATACATAAATAGCCGGGCAGCTTTTGTTACTTTTTTTTCTAAAATTTTGTTACAGTGAAAGCCGACGAGGAAGGCCTGACAAAGGAACGTTGGGAGAAACTAAATAACGCTGGCGTTATAACCGATCAAAACGAATTCTATCGACTTGTTTACTTTGGTGGCGTACATCCGGAGCTACGAAAGCAAGTTTGGCCCTATCTGCTGCAGCATTACAGGTTCGTTTGCTAGATTCATTCGATTTTTTTTATTTAAATTTGCCGTTTTTTTTTTTTTTTTTTTGGTATTTTCAGTTTTGGTTCCACGCCGGAGGAGCGTCAGCAGCAAGATGAAACTTGCAAACATTATTACGAGACAACCATGAGCGAATGGTTAGCAGTCGATGCTATTGTGCAGCAACGTGAAAAGGAAAAGACAGCACGTGCCGTTGCCAAACTGAGCTCTGGCAGTAACAGTGGCAACGAACGTACAGTGCGCGCTGTCGATTTGGATGATGGCGAGGAGGAGTTAGGTGAACTAGAAAATGAAGTCTTCGAAGATATATCTGATATTTCTGATCCCGGCGATTTGGAATTCGATGATGAACAACGTGCACAGCAACAGCAGCAACAGCAACAACAGCAAACTTCATCTGGAGCAGCTTATTTAATGGTTAAACCGATACCGCGCGCCATGAAAACCAGCACTGATTCCGGTCATGTTGAGGGTGGACTAGATGAAGTTGACGAGGATGATGGTGATTGTGATCGTGATCGTGATGATGAGCATGTGCCAAAGCAATCATACTGTGCGCGTGATCCCGATTCCGGTGTCAATGTTGGCATTAAATCACCAACAACAACAACAACAAAGCCAGACATATCGTTAGCTCCTCAAGAGTTAGCCGAAACCAAACAGAATACGTGCACACAAAGCTCATCATCAACATCGTCGTATGAAACAGTGGGCAATGTCTACAGCGAATCACAAATGAAAACAACAACATCAGCAGCGGATGAGCAAGAATTAATGGGCGTACTCAGTCCGGAATATCTAAGCGCAGATGATCTGCGTGCTGATGAAAATGAAAATGATACAGCAGCAGTAGCCGTAGCCGTAACAGCTTTAATGCCACCAAATGTAACCGCAACAGCCCCACCACCACCGGCTGCGTCGGTAATTATAACAAATGCTTCCATAGATATAGCAAACTGGGAAGTGCGTAGTCCAAAGTCAAGCAGTCGGCAAATGTCACCGGTGCAAGAGAATGCGGCAAGCAGCACACTGGATGCACTTGAACAGCCAAAGTCAGCATGCGCCTCACCGGCAAGCTCAAATGGTGGCGTTTATAGTGTAAGCATTTGTAGACAGACATACGCTATGTATAAGAAAAATAGGTAAAACGTTTACTTCGGACTAGCACCGAAACTCAAATACCCTACACACGAAATTTCAAATATATGTCGCAAAGCGTTTGAATGGTGTCCATGTTGGAGTGCATACAAGAATCGTATATATCAAAGTTTTAAGCGAAAAATATAAAAATACAAATTATTTTCCTAACAAAAACCCAGAATGTGGCTGGTGAATTTGTATAGAAGTGAGGCTATATGCCAAAGTGGTCCGATCTTACTCAAATCTGATTTTCATAGTTGAAGAAATCCTAGATAAGAAAGCTTCAGTTTGAAATTTTAGCACAATATCTTCAAAACCTCCTTCAATGCATTATAAACTTACAAGAAAATTAATTTAACCAAATCAAATCTAACAAAAAAAAAACTTACAGAGTGAATTGCTGGAACAATTCGGTTTAAATTTACATCGCATCGAGAAGGATGTACAGCGTTGCGATCGCAATTATTGGTACTTTGCCAATGAGAATCTCGATAAGCTGCGCAATGTAATCTCAACATATGTCTGGGAACACTTGGACATTGGCTATATGCAAGGCATGTGCGATTTGGTAGCACCATTGCTCGTTATTTTCGATGATGAATCGTTGAGTTATAGTTGCTTCTGTAAGCTAATGGAACGCATGATTGAGAATTTTCCAAGTGGCGGTGCCATGGATATGCATTTTGCCAATATGCGGTAAGTGAGATCAAGTAAAGTCAAATTTATATTTTAATCAAATTTTATTTTTGTTGTACTCCAGTTCTCTTATACAAATACTGGACTCAGAGATGTACGATCTTATGGATTCGAATGGCGATTATACACATTTTTATTTTTGTTATCGCTGGTTTCTGCTTGACTTCAAACGTGAACTCATCTACGATGACGTTTTTGCCACATGGGAAGTTATATGGGCAGCCAAATATATTGCTTCCGGTCATTTTGTACTTTTCCTAGCGCTGGCGCTATTGGAAACCTATCGTGACATTATACTGTCGAACAGCATGGATTTTACCGATGTCATTAAGTTTTTTAATGGTAATTGGAATGCTATAAATTTTCTTTATATTCAAATTTATTTATTAATTTTCTCTTGATTTTTTTCTTTTCTAGAAATGGCTGAACGTCATAATGCCCAATCAGTGCTACAGCTGGCACGTAGCTTAGTATTACAATTGCAAATGATTATTGAAAATAAATAAATATATAAATACCCAGGCACATTATCAAAAAGCAAAATTTAATCAAATCAAATCAAAAAAAACAAAAAACAAAAGAATATACAATATATATATATATCAAAATGCTTTAAATTAACACTTTTAAATTATCTAATAGAGCACTGCATGAGTGTATTCATTTTAATTTTAAAATCTTTATTTCATTAATTTATTATATCTTATACAGATTTTTCGCTTATAATTTTTAACAAATTTTTAGAGTAAAACATCGTTTGCATTTATTTGAAATGAATGTATTCATTTACCATTTTCATTTTATTCATGTAGTGCTTTAATCCACTGTTGTACTTCCTTTTCTTTTTTTTTTTTTTTTTGTTTTTGTTTTTTCGTAGAAGTTTTTAAACTGTGAGTTACGTCTCAACTTCGACGTTATCAAATGCAACAGTATTATTTCCTTAGCTTGTAAGAAAGACAGACAGACAACCACTTATTATTAAAGCTCCTACTTTATATAATACATACATATAAATTTATAGTAGTAAATGAATCTTTTCAAACTAGCTGCAAAGGTTTAACATAGATTATTATATTCTTATAAGTGCTTCGGTACAACCGTAGTAAATGTTTTTATATTCTTTTTATTTTTTTTTTTTTACTTTTAATTTTTCTATTTCCCTAAGAACTGCTAAAAACTACAGGGCCTGCCTAAGCAGAGCATTTGCTGAAATGTTAAAGAAATTTGTATACATTTAAAGAATTTATCAAAAAAGAAAATATATCTACTTTAAATCAAACTGATTCTATCAAAAAAAAAAAAAAAAAAAAAAAGAGAAATTAAAACTCAATCAACATATTCTAATGAACTTTGTAAATGTACCTTTTTTATAGTCAATCTATTATAAATACTTATACTAGAATTCTAATTGTTATTGTTTAAGGAAATCAAATCACTAAAAATATCTACAAAAAAAAAAAAAAAAAAAAAAACGTTTTAAACTAATCAAAATCAAATTGTACTGTATATTTTTTTTTATTTTATGGAATACGTAAATGTTTTAAATGAAAAGAAACGTAGTAAATAACTCAGAATCAAATATAAAAAATTTAAAAACATACATTTCTTTTAATAGCAATTCTGTGAATAAAAGCATTTTGTGTAAAACATTTCTATCTGAAGTTTTGTTTTTTTTGTTGTTTTTTTTTTTTGTATGGAGTTGTTTAGTGGTGTATGTGGAAATACTTGCCTTCATATTGGCTTCAGCAACAGCCTTAATACTTCAAAGTAGTAGCGGAGACACCATCGGTTTACAACGAGCAAGCAACATCTTCGTATGACAATTGAGCAGCTACAACAGAAAACACAATTCTTAAACATAAATGGCGCTTTCGTTGCGGTTTTCACTGATCAAATTTTGTAACAAAATTTATAGACGTCATTGCTTATAATAATACTTAATTTTTTATTTGTTTTTTAAAGCTTATTATATTTGTATTTGTATATATCTACATACATTTTTTTTTTTTTTTATCACTGTAGCCTTAAACGTTAATTTCGAATAGGTTAACAGCATTTGAAGTTGGATTATCTTCTAAATTATTTTAACAAAAAGCAGAAAAAAGAACGTTATAAATAAACAGAAAACAAAATAATAATAATAACAATGTGAAACCAGAGGGAAAAAAAGGTCGGTAGCAAAGAAACTACTTTATATAAACTATAAAAAAATAAATGTTTATACAATATAAGCATATTTTATAAACAAACAAAAAAATATAATAAAAATATAACAATGGTTTCACGTCTTACTCAATTCTTTTGTCTTTATGGCTTTATGGAAGCATAGCGATATTTTACACTTCGTTTAATTTATCTAAATATAAAAAAGCATAAATTGAATCATTGCTAATTTTCTAATGCGACGTTGTTAGTTAGCTAATGTGCTGCCGGCTGAGTTACTGCTGTTGCTGCTGTTAACAGTTTGTGGTGTAGGTGTATGCTTGTAGATAATACCCGTTATATCGCCATCCTTTTGTATGACACAACGTCTAAAATGGAAAAAGGAATAGTAAATGTAAAATGGCATAGGAAATAACGTTGAAGCTGACTAGCGCGCTGCTCGGTGCTGAACAAGCTAGATTATTCATCGATCGATCTTTAGTACTGCTGCATTGTTTAATATACTCACTTATTTCCGCTATATAAACATATGGTAGGTGCGCTCAGCTCCGGTTCTAATTTGCAAGCTTGTTCTGAAATGGCCATACCCAAACCAGAAACATCGGGATTTATGAAGCCTTTTGCTGTAATTAAAATGTACAAATATGAATAAATATTACATACAAATACATGCATTAATAGATATTTGCATGAATCCATTAATATATTGAACGCATAAATTATTAACCGGTATATTTTTTGTGCATCCACATCGAGTAATGTACTCCAGTTCGTGCGTACATTCGTTCTTTGTCTCTGACACTCGAGTATAGTTGTGACATTTAAATGTTTCAAATTATTTACTACAATGTTTATGCACAAATGTTGACACCGGTTTTTTAATTTGTACACCCAATTGATGCATTCAACTTACAGCCTAAACAAAGGCCCTGTCGATTGGCTAATAAAACTCCAACGGTGCCCTGATGCGAGATTCTGTGCAAAGACATTTTTTTTATTAATAATAAACAATATAATTGTGTTACAAATAAAACGTACATTTCGTTTAAAACTTTATCCAAATGCTGTTCCATATTGTGTTATGTTTCAAATTGTCGTATTGTCGTATCGAAATGAACAAAAACAAAAATTAATAATAACAAAAAACCTTATCATCAAAACTTGTAAATACGCAGAATGACCAACGATAGAACAATGTGAACATGTTTTGCTTAGTGGAGAAATACCAAACGTTGCTGTGCACAAAAGAGTAACAAAACAGTGTAACCGAATATTAATTTAAATTTGATTATTGTCGGGCATTTTAGGCAGCGACGTCGTCTCGTATCAAAAATTTCTGAGCCGAACACGTCAGCTACGCGATATAACGAAAGGCAGAATTTATTTTGTTTTCGTTTTTATTATTTTGTGTAAATCGTGTTGCTACTTTTTTTTTTTGTAATAAACATTGCAATAAGCACATTATTTACGTGACAACATTTTAATATAGTTAACCAAAAATGGTAAGTTATCTGACCGACCGAACGACTTCCTCTTTTCGTCAAACAACAACAAAAAAAAAAAAAAAAAGAAAGAAACGAAAAAAATTTGTTAAACCGCATTTCAAAAATTTAATACATATTGCAGGTTCTTATTGCTGCAGCTGTTTGCACAAAGAATGGCAAAGGTAACTTAATTAAATTTTAATAACATATTCAGTATTTTTCATACATTTCTATTATTAATTTTTTTTTTTTTTGCTGCTTAGTTATTTTGTCGCGTCAATTCGTTGAGATGACGAAAGCACGCATCGAGGGCTTGCTGGCTGCTTTTCCGAAACTAATGTCGCCGGGTAAACAGCATACGTACGTGGAAACTGATTCGGTACGCTATGTCTATCAGCCAATGGAAAAACTTTATATGCTGCTGATAACCACAAAAGCTAGTAACATCCTGGAGGATCTGGAAACGTTGCGTTTATTTTCAAAAGTTATACCCGAATACTGCCATTCGCTGGACGAAAAGGAAATCGTGGAGAATGCCTTTAATTTGATATTCGCCTTTGATGAAATTGTTGCACTTGGCTATAGGGAAAGCGTTAATTTGGCACAAATCAAAACATTTGTCGAAATGGATTCACATGAGGAAAAAGTCTACCAAGCTGTGCGTCAGAGTCAAGAGCGTGAGGCACGTCAGAAAATGCGTGAGAAAGCCAAAGAATTGCAACGTCAACGCATGGAATCAAATAAACGTGGTGGTGGTGGTTCAAGCATGGGCAGCGGCGGTTTAGGCGCACGTAGCGGTGGCTTCAGTTCGGATGGTTTTGGTACTAGTAATGTTGGCATTGGCAGCAACAGTAGCATAGCAACATCAATTGAGCTTGATAATAAATCTGTGGCAGCAAAGACGCAGTAAGTATCAAATCGGTTTCACTCTATAAAAAGAATAAGAAAATAATATTTTTATTTTTGTTGTTCAAAACAGAAAACCAGCATCACGCAATGCACTTAAACTTGGTGGTAAATCAAAAGACGTCGATAGTTTTGTCGATCAACTAAAGAACGAAGGCGAAAAAAATATCCAATCTAACACCAACAACATCATCCGGTGGTAGCAACGCTGCAGGCATTGTAGCTGCCAAGGCTAAGATTGCTGCTGATGTGCATACAGAAAGGTAAGTGGAAATATTTACTTTTAAAAACAATAATAATCATTAGCCAAACTAACAACTTGTTAACACCACAAAACAACAGTGTACATCTCAAGATGGAGGATAAACTTGTTGTGCGTTTGGGACGTGACGGCGGACTGCAACAATTTGAATTATCTGGTTTGTTGACTTTGCGTATTAGCGATGAGAATCTGGGACGTATTAAAGTGCAAATGGTCAACAACGACACACATGGCATACAATTACAAACACATCCGAACGTAGACAAGGAACTCTTTAAAACGCGTTCTATAATTGGTTTGAAAAAATCCGGCCAAACCGTTTCCACTTAATACTGATGTCGGTGTGCTTAAGTGGCGTTTTATAACACAGGATGAATCGGCTATACCGTTGACAAGTGAGTGCAACTATATAATTGTTAAAAAACAAACAAACAAATATTTTTCTTTTTTTGTGTATAGTGAATTGCTGGCCCTCGGATAATGGTGAAGGTGGTTGCGATGTAAACATTGAGTATGAATTGGAAGCGCCACATTTAGAATTACAAGACGTTGTCATACTTATACCGCTGCCGTAAGTTGTTTTTTACAGTCTTAGCTAAAAATATTTAGTTCTAACAGAATTTTTTTCGTGTTTGTAGCATGAATGTACAACCTTCTGTGGCAGAATATGATGGCACCTACAAATATGATGCGCGCAAACATACGCTTGAATGGAATATACCCGTTATCGATGCTGCCAATAAATCGGGTTCCATGGAATTTAGTTGCAATGCCTCAATACCAGGCGACTTCTTTCCATTGCAGGTTTCGTTTGTCTCAAAGACACCATATGCTGCTATGAGTGCTAAGGACGTTGTGCATATCGACAATGATGCTCCCGTTAAATATTCAATCGAAACTATATTATTTGTCGATAAATATGAAATCGTATAAAAAATAAAACAACAGAAGAAGAGTATTGGAGTAATGTAGCAGTAAGTGTTTTGGTAATGCAAAGAAAGCCAAGACGACAAGCCGCCGTTAAGAGTGTTTTATAGACATATAATATATTAGTCTTCGATCGTATATATGATTAAAACACCACCTATTATTATTATTATATTATATACAAATTGTTTCAAGAAGGTATTGTATGCCGAAATAATAATATGCTACAATAATTATAAATTTTATTATTTGTGTAGGTCCCAAACTAATTTTTTTTTTTTTTTTGTTTTTGTATGCATATTTTTTCTTTTTCTATAAATTGTGTTATGCAAACTCACAACTTTCAAAAAATATTCCATGTCTCATATATACATATATCTATCTATTTTTTTTTTCTTTTTTATTTTTTGCTACAAAGAAATAAGCATAAGCATTTATGATGCTTTAAAAATTCCAATAAATTTGTTGAGTTCGAAATTTGCAATTTATTATTATTATTATTATATATAGTGTATTTTTATGTAAAACTATAAAAAAAGGAGTAATAAAAATAAAAGAAATCTAGCTTATGCTTGCACAGCAATTCTTATGTTCATTTATTTAACTATAAGACTTAACAGAAAATATATGCTTAGTTAAGGTATATGTTTATTTTAGTTTGTTGAATTTATGCAAAGGAACTTTGTAGAAATTTTATTTTGCCTTTGAGTAAAAGAGATATTGCTATATACGTTTGTGCTCTTCTACTTCATGGCTTGATTACAAATTATACGTTTTATTTAAGTACCTACATATTTTAAAAAATGAAATATAATGAAAAACGACATTAAAAAATATACGTAGTAACATTACAACTAGAACAACAACAAAAAAAAAAATATAACAAATTTCTTAAACTTTTTTAGTCTGCGACAAAGTATAAAATATGCTAATTTCGCTTGATTTTATCTTACAAAATAAATGGCAATTTGAAACCTAGCTACCAACTGAACTTTATCTTCTTAAAGTATCTTATTTTCTAAGCAAACTATAAACTCTTACGAGAAGTTTCATATTACGTATTTGTCATTTTTAAATTTGAAAATTCATTGCTTAGAATTTTCATAACATCAGCGTGCTTTAGATCTGGACGTTTAAAACGTTTATAATGATCTTTTACAAATTTGGCAAAACCAGTTGCCTCTTTAACAGCCGTCGCAATAATATTCCCATCTTTATCCTTTTTTGTTAAGAAATACCTCAATGGCGCCATGGCAATATGCACAGCGTATATTTTCGACTTTTTTCGATTTAGAATGCGCATGAGATCTGTGATAATTGAAATTGATTAATACGCATAATAGTTTTTCTTTTTTTAGATGATGAAGAACAACTTACTTAGCAGCACAAAGTGTACATTTATAGGTGTATTTATACTCGATTTCGTATTGATGACAGACACCAATTTTTGGTAATTCAGGAAATGTAGCATTTGAACGTCTTGCCCAAGATTTCCAGGTAGCACCATGGCCGCCTTCGCCGTTAAAAATCCAGGTGGCAGCATGACAGAGTTCATGCAATAATGTGCAACGTAAACGATCTGCACTTGTCAGCACCTTAACGCTAAGTTCAATAACACTAGAACGTGTACCCATGCTATAAGAAAATATTTAATACCATTTATTGTAAGAATTATTTCATTATTTATAGAAAAAACTAACCGTTTTTTATTCAAACATCTGCCTGCAGTGTTCAATAGTTTCTTATTCCAGGTCAATGGTACATTTAGTTTATTATTGAAGATTTTCTCGTTGTACAAGTCATAAAGATACTGCGCCAATTCTTCTTTTTTAGTGCGATAGTATTCGCGATAGTTAAGTGCTAGCGTATGGCAATACGCCTTATCGACACAAGCTTAAATTTTCAAGAAAAATAAAATATTAACAAAAAATTGGCATAGTAAAATATCGTAAAATTATTAAACGAACCATCTAAAGATTTTAAAAATCTATATTTCCGAACACCTTTTTCGTTTTCCTCATTGTTGTACTGTAGACGAGAGCATGCCTTTGGTTTTTTTGAAGTAGTGTTAGTTGGTATTGGGTCTTTTGTTTTTGGCGTTTTAGGCGTTGCAGTTGTAGTCACTTCTGGTGGTGGTTTAAATATTGGTTTGCTTTTGCTGTGGCGTACCGCCGCTACTTATAATATTATTCTTTTTTATCTCTTGAAGACGCTTGTGTACCGGTGTACCCGGTAAATAAACATTTTCTAAATCGCTTAATAAATCATCGCTTACAGCGCGTACATTTTTTATTATTTCATCAGCTTCGGCTTCATCCTCATAGCCCAAATTTGGTGTAAAAAGTTTACGTTTTGTCTTCTTATCCGATTGTGGCGTTGCTACAAGTCTAGGTTTTTTCTTTGGGTGCGCATGTGCGCAATATATTCTGCAAACGTTCTTGGAATAATTCGTCTAAAGAAAAAAAAAAAAAAGCAAAAACAAAAAGAAGTGAGACTTGACTGTTGGAAGACTTATATTATATGTATTTACCATTATTTGCTGGAAGACTTGTTGGAGAACTAGGCTCCTCTTGTTCTACAATTTCGTCTTTTGTCAGATCAAGATAGATCATTTTATTGCGTTTATTGTTATAGCTTTTAGTTGATGTTTCACTACTTGCACTATTTGAACTATCATCATCGTCATCGCTAATCATTTCTGTGGCATCTAGCTCTTCATCATCGGATGCAAGTGCACCTTCCGAACCACTATCGCTGTCTACTAGTTGACGCCAACGATTCTGATGTATATGTTCAGCACGTTTTGGCATTCGTCGTTTAAATTCTGTTTGTGGAATTTGTTGCAGCTGCTGCTTCTGTCTTCTATTGGCGTGTAAACGTGGTTCGCTTGCGAGTTCGGTAGTTGTACGTTGATTACGACGACGTGTAGCTGGCGTCATCAAATGCGTAGAGTCCATGTTAGTATTCACAATATTACGCTTAACTGAAAATTGAAAACGAATTAGCTTTTATAAAAATTATACAATCAAATACGCACAAATACTAAAGTCTGCCAGAATGCTCTCCTCAGCCACTTTTGATTTTGATTTCTTTGTAGTTGTTTGGCTGATCCTTGTCGCCATTTGTACTGTATCATTTTGTTGCTTTTCTTGTGTTGCGCTTGGAGCGGTCGTTGTTGTTTCTTTCTTGGCGGAACCACTTGTACGTTTTAATGTACGTATGACATCCGGAGTTTGCCATGATTTGCCATACAATTGATTCAAAAGCTTTTCTGCATGTGTAAGAAAGTTTTCGTCTTCTTGCTCCTCTTCCTCCTCTTCCTTGTCATCCTGTGTTACAGTCTTTTGTAACTCAAGTTGCTTATTGTCTTTATATTTTGGCTGCGCACTTTGCTTCTCTGCGCCTTGTGTATTGCTTTCGTTTTTTGCTGTTGGCGAAGGTTCATCACTTGCGGTAAGTGTACGTCTATTGGGATTGCTGGCATCAGAAGCATAATCATTACTACTGCAACTGCCAGAATCGCTGCTTGATTGTACATTAGATATTTGTATCTTTATATTAATTTTTGCTGAGATATTAATACTGTTCAACTGCACTTCTTCTTCGTCCGTTTCAGACGAACTGCTGTCTGCAGTGGCAATGGCTTCCTTATGCTTTGGTGTTGTGTGCGCAGCATCATTTCTTTCTTTATTATTATTTTTATTAGAATTGTTAAGTTCATCGTCCTCATCCTCACTCGAGGTCTCCGGTATAGTAACAGATTCATTGAACGTGGAATTGTCTTTGAGACTTTTGTTGAAGCTATCATTAAGCTTTCCGTCACGCTTTAACGGCGTCGATGATGCATTGCTAACGACATCATCATCATCATTGGTTAGAATTGTGTTCACCTCAGTATCATCGTCAGCCAAACGACGCCAATCGTCTTTACCATTAGATGACTTTCTATTGCCTTTGGATGATGATGTCTCAGTGCCACCATTAGCATCAAATTCACATGGCAGTAGAATACTTGCCTGGCTCATCGACTCTGTATCGGCCGCTGCAAGTTTCTTGTGTATATCCAATGGTGGACTACATTCCCGTTCACCACGTCGTTTCATCTCATGTCGCTCCATCGATACATCACGCAGAAATGCATGTATACGATTAACTTTATCGTCACTGAGTACTGGCTGTTCTGGTAAATTGATTGCTACTTCCAGTGAAGGTTGCGTACAAGACATTAATGGATCAGGATTTTTATCGACACTAACAGTCGATTCGGATGAAATGGTAATGCATAATGATTCTTCGTCGTCATTGTCGTCTTCGTCCGATGATATGCATATAGACACCTCTTCAGCTTTAATTGGCGCATGTGTCAATGCCGGCACATTATTGTGTACTGTCAGATTGGAAACTCTTTGCGAGAGCTCATTTACCTCGTCGCAACTAACTTGCAGCGGTTCCATAGTTAACTCATTTAATTCTGGCTGTGTTAATTGCGTGCGGTGGAGCGTCACATCTTCAAGCTCATTCATTGCACTGTGCGTAAACGAATTGAGCTGTGTATCCACATTTTGCCAATCGATCGATGAGGATGATGTGCTGCTGCGCATTAAAGGATTCTCATATGATTTATTTTCTTTGACAGCGACAGCGCACAGTGAGTCCATTAGATTACGTCGACTAACACTAGATCCTGGTTGTGTTTGCCTTTGTTCTGGTTCTTCTTCTTTTCGATTATCACCGGCTTCGGCTGCGGCGGCGTCGTTTTCTTTTTGTTTATTCTTCTTCTTATTTGATGAAAGCGTCAATTTGGCAAATTTTGTACTAATTGGCACATTTATTTTGGTCGGATCTATCGCACGTAAAAGTTTATATTCGGTGTTTTGTTGTTGTTCGTCAGCCATTTTTCCGCATTCCGCAAACCGTTAACCATACAAAATTTAAACTGTAAACAATAACGCAAAGTGATTGCTCTAATTAGAGATGGCCAATACATAAAAAAAATATCGATTTGAAGAATCGAATCAAAGAATATTATTGAACAATTATTTTTCGCTATTCGCTGTGTTTCTCATTAATTTTTGCTGTAATAATTTCATTTTAATGCATTATTTTCAATAATTATTATAAGTAAAATAAATTTATTACAGCTTGCACTAATGCATTACTACGTCTGTACAGAACTATGTGAACAGACCTGGATTGTGTATTTGTTTTGTGTATGTTTGTGTGCGAGTGTGTGTGTGAGCTTATTATTATTTTCACTGCTACAAGCAATTTTCCCTAGAAAAAACTCTTTATAAAGAGAGAAGAAGAAAAAAAGGAAAAAAATACTAAACGTTCTATTTAGCAAAGTTTAACATTATACTTGAACATAGACTGGCATAGCATAGCACTATGGGCAATTTCATGAGCAGACAAAATGCTGCCGTGGAGGAAGCTGACCAGACTGCGACTCATGCATATAAATATCCGCCCCGTATGGGAAACTTTTTTGGTACACATTTCATTATGGGCGGTGAACGTTTCGATACACCGCAACCGGAGTCATATTTGTTTGGTGAAAACTCTGATTTAAATTTTCTTGGCAATCGACCAACTGCATTCCCATATCCACCGCCGCAGGCAAATGAACCAACAAAAACATTGAAGAGCCTTATAAACATACGCAAAGAGTCGGTCCGTTTTGTACGTGTGCCGCAGGAGAAAAAGTTAAATGCCTGCAACACAACTACGACACATGTTGGCGATGCTGTTGTTGTCGAGGAAGAAATCGATGGCAATGTACTCTGTAGCATGGTTAGCAGTGGCGGCGATGTTATTGCCTCAACACCATGTTCTTACAATATTGAATTCACCTTTGATTCGGACGCCAAATGTGCCATAACGATTTACTATTTCTGTAGTGAAGAGGTAAGCCCAAGTGGCGTTACATTGGTACCACGCGACGGACTGACCTCGGAGACGTATCACTATGAAAAGGGCATCAATCAATACTTTTCGCAACCGAGTCATGTCTTTAATCCGCAGCTTATACCCGAGGATGATTTGATTTATAACCCAACAAAAGAACAATATCCGGTGGCTATTCATTGTGTTGTTGAAGAGGGCAACGAAGATTGTCGCCAATCGCATACGACTATTTGCGTAATTGATCATCATCCGGAGAACAATAGCTATGTGCTGCGTGCGCTAAAGCAGAAACTTTTCGTGGACGGATTGTGCTATCTATTGCAGGAAATCTATGGAATTGAGAACAAGGTATCTAGTTTAAATAATTTACAATAATAATAATTTACAATAATTATTTTTAAATGTTTTCGCGTGCGCTAATTCTACATTCTAGGCAGTTAATAAATCTTCAATTGACGAGGAAATCGATGATCATGGCAGTGAGTGTGTCATTTGCATGAGCGAAACGCGAGATACACTTATATTGCCATGTCGGCATTTATGCCTGTGCAATTCATGTGCAGATTCATTACGCTATCAAGCAAACAATTGTCCAATATGTCGTGCACCATTTCGTGCACTGTTGCAGATACGCGCCGTACAGAAAGGTATCAGCACTCATGTCTTGCATACTCAAAGCACAACTACGTCAGGGGCAAATGGCGAGCCTGCTGCCTGTGATGTACCGCCAGGCTATGTGCCTGTTTCCTTAATTGAGGCGCTCAATGGACCACCGCAGTATGTCGGACGTACCAGGTTAGACAGCACTCAAGTTACTTAACGCAACTTTAATTTAAATATTCCCTTTTTTTTATTTATAGAAATGCCGACAATGATGTAACTGATTGCGTCTCAACAACAGCATTAAGCGGCAGTGGCATTAGTAGCGGCGTTATACCGTCAGACAATAATAAAGCTACTTCGCCGATTAAACCAAACAGTCAACGTCGCCCGAAAATCAAAAAAGAATGCCTCAACCTGCACCAGCACCACTAGTGAGGTGGGCACTATAACCAATACTTTAACGAACACAAACGAAAACAACTCTTCACTTTCTGTTGTTGAGATTGAAAGCGATCCGAAGAAAACGACGTCATCTGCTTCTTCAACGTCATCACGTGCTTCGCCAGTGAGCAACAAGGATAATGATAATTTGCAAATAGTCAACGAGCGACAAAGTCTTAAATTATCCAAAACAAAAAGACATGGCAATAATTTGACCGGATATGAAAGTGTTGGGGTTGCTGTTTCCACGACTGCACTAGATAACGATGACGATGACAGCGAAAATGAGAAGCTCTCGCCATTGCTATCGCCAGGTAGTAAACCGAAGACATTAACGCAGTCAACGAAAACATTAAAACAAGTTGTAGCTGACTTGAATGCCGATGGCGATGAGCATGATGACAATGGTGGACGAAATGTTAATAGTGATGGTGGTAATAGCAATGGTGGCGGCGGAGATGTTTTATTAACGGAAACAACAGCAACAACAACGAAACCACGTAGTGCTTCAGTTAAGAAGCCAAAACGTCCTGATTTGCATCATACTACAAACACAACAACAACAACAATATCGAATACACCGTTAAGTGATGGAACTATAACGATGACTGCTTGTGGTTTAAACGCTGACGATTCCGATTACTACACGCCAGAAGACACACAAAATTCTATATTAAGCCCATTGTGCCCCCTCTGTAGAGCGTGCCAAAAGTGGTGAGCAGTTATGCAATGCTGTTAGCGGCGGCGGCAGCAGCATTAGCATCAGCAGCCACAAGGCAAATAATGTCATTGGAGGTGGCAGTGGTGTCGGTGGTGTCGTTGTCGGTTTCAGCGGCGGTGGCGTCAACATCGGAGGAGCCGGTAACAATCTCGTCAAGAAGAATCTACATAAAAAGAGTACATCAGTTGGAAATATAGCTGGACCAGGAGCAACAAATGATCTTAAGTGCAATAATGTTAGCTCATTGCCTGGTATGCATTTACGAATTTGTTGCATTAAACTTGCTTTTCATAATTCAATTTTTTTTTTTTTTTAATTTTTAGATATGTTAGACAGCCCAATAAGCGGCAATTCGGCATCCACGCGTAGTTCAAGCGATAGCTATTCATCCAGTTCGTCAACCAAACAATTGCTTAGCTCAAATCCGACCACAGCGGCTGCTAATATCATAGTGGATGATAAAACCGCGCTACAAAATGCGGTTAACGTTTAGAAAGAAAAAGACCCAGCAGCAATTTACGTAGTTTAAGTTAAAGTTTTCGTTTCTCTATGCATCGTATTGTATATGCGATATATCGTTACTTACATACATATATATTTAAAAACCTAGTTTTTTTCGGATGCAGTCTTTCCACTATATTATATACAGTACTGCTTTGCTAATGTCGATTAACATTTTACTTGGCTTTTGTAGAAGTAAGTACAATTTTATTATTATAAAATATGTATAAGTAAATATTAATGGTGTATTGAGTACAATATTCCCCACAAAAAAAAAAAAAGAAAAAAAGTTACAAAATAAATGTGTTATTCATTCCAATATTTCATTATTGTTATTCATTTTGTTCTCTACAAATTTTGATCAGTTTAAAGAGATAAGCAGACTTGCAGTACCCTAATGGGTATCGGAGTTGATCTAGGGATGTAAATAAACAATTTCAACAAAATTTAAAGCTTTTAATTATTTTTATATTTTATTTGCAAAATTTTTTATCGGAATTCGAGATTTGTGTTACACAATATAAGGAATATTTTATCGAAAAATAGTTATAATTTGCTTGTTTTTAACAAATTTTTCATAAATATATATATACACGATACAAGATAAATACATGCTACACAGTTTCGCTTTTACAAGGCTTACGTATGATTGCAATATTCAGAATAAATATAATTATATAAATTTATCATATAATAATTCAGTTTCGCGTATTGTTTTACATGTTAATCGTTGATTTTTAGATAATATGAACTACAATACATAATATTTGTTTTTCTTTTTGTATATTTATGAAAGCTATTAACGAATATTATTATTTTTTACAGAGAGTTCTTAATAGAAAAAAAAAAAATAAAAGTCCATACCGAAATTAAACTTTTTGGCTTATAATTATACGATTTTAAATATTGATAAACAGAAAACAAAAAACAAAAAATTATTACGATACATACAAATAAAATGTACACAAAATTATATAATAAATAATTATATATGTAAGTATGTATGTATATGATGTCGTCAGCGTCCTCGACAATTGTATCATTTGAAGAAAGTAACGCACTAATCAAAATAATCCATGGTCTTTATGAATTTCACAACCGAACCGAATAGCGTCCAGTGAAATTGTGATTCACCATCAAGTTTCTCGCCAATAAAACAGGTTATATACTCAATTGTCGACAGCAGATAGGGTGGATTTGCCTGTGGTATAGAGTGAAAAATGTCAATTTAGATACAAAACAAAAATTTTATTTACTAATTTACCATTATAACCACATAAATAAGCACAGGCAACAGATCATCTGCAGCTGGTATACGTCCGCTAGACATTTGCAATAAGCTCATAATGCTGGATATACATCTAAATAAGGAGTACATAGAGAGATAGATAAAAAGACAATTATTAAACATGCGTCTAGACAATGTTTTATATAGCTGATGCTGCTGCCAGCACGTCCAAATGGTGTTCATTAGCAGCATAGTATTACCGTTTTTTATGTGTTAAACAATGTACATACCTAATAACACAATCGAGTTTCTCGCGCGGTGTCTTATATGCCGATATGTAACGAAGCTGTTGTTGTGCAAATGTCCATGGCGCTTCGGTAAGATACTCTTGTGGTATACAAAGTGCTGGATGTGAAGGGCATATAATGCGTTGCAGTTTGCTGATATGCTCAGAGAGTACACTAAAAACAATTAAACGAAAATAAAAATATTTAATAATGTTATTCTTTTAGGCACTGCCTCTCTCAATCACTTACACATCGCGTGACAGATCTGCATCATCGTTCGGAAACATCACCTGTTGATAAATGCGTTGCAACAATATATGTTCCATAGAATTCCGCGCTTCTGTTGCTTGCCATTCTGGCATGTTATGCAGCAATCCACCTGTTGACTGTAACTCACGCATTAATGACTCAATAAACTCTTCGATTAATTCAATTTTATCATCCGACAATGTGAGGCGTGCAAATTCCTCTTGGAATGTTTCGATTTTCGTTTGACATCTTTCCAAATACAAACGTATACAGACATGCATTAAATAACGATTGCACGAGGAACTTTCACTGCGTAAACGCGTTTCAAATTGTTCTGTATTTTCCATAATTAAAAGTAAATTCTGACGATAACGCATTAAATACTGTAAATAATTTTGACGCTTCTGTATGTCATGCTGTAGTTCTTCGAGTAGTTGCCTATGTTGTTTTGGTTCTAGAGTTGCTATACAACGTATTGCCTCTGAGACGTAAGTGATTTGTTGGAAATTCTGCAGATTAATTGCCTGTGCTAGCTGTATTTGCAGATATGTTTGCAGTGGTGAGGCATTGATGTGCTTCATAGGAGAAGATAAGATTAAAAGTTAAATAACCTAAATTATTATCATTTTAAAATACTCACAGTTGTCTGCCGAAAGTCGCCACTATGCAAATCTGTCTTCGAGAGCACGGTACGTATTTTCCTTTTGACGACATTAAAAGAGAGCGCCTTATCGTGTAAGGTAACATTCGCAAGTCTGTAAGAATTAAAAAAAAAAAATGTTTAAATTGAAATTTCCCAAAAAGAAAAGCGGATTCACAAATAAACTACTCACTTTCCATCCACAATGCAATTGTTATTCCGATTGACGGCAGTTATAGACGTATTTGTTATGCCACCACCAGCAATGCCATTACCTATCGAATCAGAATTTGTTGCCTCACTTGAGGTGCTAACTTTGCGTCGATATTTGGCCAAAATGTCTTCGGTAATATCACAGAATGTGCCCGCTCCAGCAACACCAGCTCCAATGCGATTGCTGCCACAACCAGCGATAAAATCAACAGAAACCTCAGATGACTGCGGATTAAATGAAACAGTACGGCTCGTTTGGCTGTATGGTGCTCCAAAGTCATCACAATCGTTCGTTGTGTTGCCGCTATGACGCAATGATTTGCCTCGACGATTACCGAAAATATTCTGCTTTAGCTTATTAAAAATGCCGGATTGTGTGCCACCGCCGCCGCTGCTGTCGTGCATGCTGCGTTGACTACGATGCGACGCATGTGTTCTGTTTGCAGTGCCACTTGCACCACCACCACCACCACCCCCACCGCTGCTACCAATATTCTTATCGGCTGATGCATCAAAACTAATGCTTTTCGGTATGGCACCGGTAGATTTTGTAGATTTCTTTTCCGTTAAGCTGACGGCAGCTGTTGTTGCTGGTACCGGCGTGTTGACTGTAGCCAACTTGTGCAGTGTGCTAATGTTTGCATTAAATGCAGCGGATGATTCGGCAGCGGCAACATCGCTTCCATTTTCATTTAGTTGCAATTGATTCGCTTTGGCACAAAGAGACAGCAATTCTTGTTGTTTGTCGTCGTCAGTCTGTGCTGTCAACATTGTGGTTGCTGTTGCTGTTGTTGTTCTTATAGTTGTCGATGTCGTTGTTGTACTGAGTCCACCCGGAGCAGCAGAAACGCGTTTTGGTATATTAGCATTAAGCATGATTTCATGATTTTCATAATTTAAACTCTGATGGCGACGCAATGAAGGCGTTAAGTGGCTGCTACTTCCAGCTGATTCGCCTCCCTTTAGTGCCATGATACCATTGCGACGACCATCTTCGCCGGCGTTACGCTGTTCCATTGAAATGCGTCGATGTTCCACACTCATTTCGTCGATGCTGGCAAACAAGTCACCAACCATTTTTCGATGTTGAAGTCCACTGCTTGTCGTGGGTTTATCCTCGCTGCAATCACTGAAATCAATGAGATCGCGACACTCGCCGCTTGCTATCATTGCTATCATATGGTTGTTGCCACTACTACTCGAATGCTTCTTTTTCTTCATTGCTGATTTGTGATGCGACTTTGGTGGTGGCGGTTTGCCCGATTCTTCCAAATTAAGACTTTGGTTCGAAATGCTACTCTCGGCAGATGTCTGACGTCGCATACGTGGTGTCGCCAAAAACGGTGCCTTTTCACCATCTTCATAGCCACTTTTATAATTTTGTTGAAAACTATTTTCCCCACTCATCTGATTTGTTGTACGCACTGAGCTACGTGCCAACGACGACGGACCTTGATACGAGCGTGTTACGTTCTTAGCTGCTTCATCGTACATATTAACTGCATCGAAAAATGTCGAGTCTTCCTGAGACCGATCACTTACATTGTCACCACTACTGCCGGGTGTACCTTCTTCAGCGGCAATGCCGGCGCCATCAACGATTTCGCCGTTTCGACCGTTAATACCATTTCCATTACAAAGTCCAGAGCTACCAGCGCCATTGCGATTAGTTAAGGTGCCGTTCCGTACACTTCGTATACCCCGTGCTGATATTGCTTCTACTAACATGTCACGCTCAGTCTCAGACCTAGCTCCAGCATCGGTTATATCGGATTTAGCCGTTATGCTTACATTATCATCCGTGTCTACCTCGGCAAACTTTTCGGAATCGCTGGCTAACACATCGGTACTCCAATTTGACTCAGAACGTTGGTCCGATGCATCCAAATAACCACCGCCACCTCCGACGCGCCCTCCACCGCGTGCGCCAGCCAAAGCATCTACAAAGTTATTGTCACCAGGCAAGACTACAGCCGAAGGTATTAGCGGTGTCGAAAAGTTACGATCGCGCTCTCGATCGTTAGCATCAAGCGTCTCCGAATCACTTGCCAAAACATCAGTGGACCAAGTGTCCGATATTATAGAGACGTTCTCGTCGCCCTCGAATTTTTTTATTTCAAACTTACAAAACTTATCCTCAATATCGGAGCGTGCCTTTGACAATAGTTTTTGCATTTGTGGCGTCGGTAATGCATTGTGTATAGAGCCGCCATCAGTCACCTGCGATGATGGCGTATCACGACCACTTATATTTGGTGTACCACGTCCGGATACGTTTGCAGACACCATATCCGATAGATTGTCATTTTGATCGTGCTCCTCCTCAAGTTCCAATGAACTTGTTACCGAATGATTCGACGGTGCTTCACTAACAACCTCTAAATTGTCTGAATTGCCAATCGACGCGTCATCTTGGGACAGCGAGAAACGTGTCGTTTTACCATGTAACGGACGCAAGACATCACTCATGCCATCGATGCCGTCATAACCATTCGCCTCTGATGACTTGTCTATGGTATGCTCCATATTGCAACTGTCTGCTGCATCGACCAGAAGCACATCACCATTGGCAATATCCGGTCCAATGCTATTCATTTTCAGCACTTCCTCCTCGGTCAACGGTTGCAGTTTATTCTTTTCAACGCTATATATTGTAAATAGTAAGATTGGCTCATTCTCGATATTGAGCGCAGCAATGTTATCTGTGTGGGTTCCATGAGTCCGTCCAATATTTCTAGTTGGCGAAGAGCTGTTGGAATTACCATTGCTAGTGCAAGGCGTATGCTCGTTGAATTGCTCACAACTAAGATGATTGCCATTAATGATTTGATTGGTGGCACCATTGCTGCCGCCATTGGTCAAAGCTACGCCACTACTCACAACTGCTGACGACGATGTCGAGTGTTCAGTAGTGCCATTGCCATTTCCATTTATGTTAAAACTCATGCTTTTTGCCAATTTATTTTTTGTTACCTTACTTAGACTAAAAGAACTTTCTTTCTTCTTGGCATTTGGCGAATCTGTAACCGTAGTTGTTGCCTCCGCTGTCTGCGTTGGTGGTGCTGCAGGCAACTGTGCGAGTATTTTTTTTAACTTTTGACGCTCTTCCGCCGATATATCGTATTCGTCTTGCGCACATAAAATACGAAAGAATTCTGTAAAGTAGCTAAGCTCACGTTCAGTGCTCACCAGATAAGCACGCTCAAAATCGCTTTGTTGCGATAATATGGCAACAACATCTTCACCCACGGTTTGTCCTACCAATAGCAAATCGATGAGATTCGTTACCAGATTACATTCAAATTTTGCATATAATGCGGCGTACTTTGCTTCAACGTCATTTTCGTGTCGTGTTACCGCCAGCATTTGTATAATTTGACCGATTTGCATTAAATTGAAGCGCACCTGTTCCGTTATAGGCACATCGATAATACCAATTAAATCGGGATTGACAATAGCCGGACATATGAAATGTGTGAATACCATATCGGCAATGACATCGTTTATTACATCATCCGCATAATGTGCCTGCTTTAGCTGATGACACATAGTCTGTACAAGCCAACGTAACGTTGACGGAAACAGTGACCAATTTTGGGCAAAACTATCGATGAAGGACTTAACCAATTGATACAGTTTACCAATGCTTTCGGCATGAAATTTCATAACATTCTCATCGAACGCCATTGTTGCCTCGACACCAAAACGTTGTAAACGTTCTTTTGCTGGCAAATTATTAACAAATTTCTGCGGATCCAAATCGAGTACACTCTCGCATTGACTTAGTACGCCCATTAGTGGTGTATAGAGCGCAGCGGTTAAAAAGATTTTTGCCGAAAACATCGATTCATTTAGACGCTGATATAAGCGTGCAAATGCCGATGAATTTGTACGCAATAAACGTCTTGGCTGTTCACTGCCAACAATTTGTATCTCAAAGAGTTCACGTAATAACTTAAGCATCATTTCGACATCCTTTGTATTGATGGCATTGCCATAGAGTCCTGTCGATATTGTATTTATAACACAATTCAAATGCTGCGTACTAACTTCGGCCAACCGATCGCCAGTTGCCAACGATAACGCCAGCAGATATGGTGCATTATATAAACAACTGAAAAGATTCTCATAAGCGAGCGCATGCTGTAAAAAAAAAAAAAAAAAAAAAACAAATTTAGTTGATTCATTCATGTTTATTTTCTGTCTGTCTGTCTGTCTGTCTTACCTCGTAATTCATAACCTTTTTTGAGTCAACAAATTTTGCATTATCATAATTATTTGCGCGCTGACAACAGACAATGGGTCCCGTTTCTGGACGCGATGTTAATAGATCGCTTAGATTTTGTCTTTGTTGCGCGCATATATAGGCCAACTGGGGAGAGAGAGAGAAAAGAAGTTGGTAATAACTTTACAGATTTTATAAATTATTTACTATGTCTGCTGTTACCTTTGTTATTGATGTTGAATTTTGTACCAGCGTATCGCTGAGCTGCGCAAAAGCTGCCTGTTCTTGTTGTATAAAAAGTTGCTCCTGACGCAAGGTGCGCGCCAGATCAATAATCTCTAGAAGGTTACCTTCAGCGTTGGGCTCCATTTTTTGCCGTTTGCACTGTACACTGTTATCGCCAACAAAACATTAAAGTAGTTTTTTTTTGTTTCTGTGAGAACGGGAAGCTTAAAACAAATAAAAATAATAATGATTAAAATATAAGCAAAAATTTAGTGAGTGGAACTATATGTTGTTGTTGTTTTTTTTTTTTTTTTTTGGGCTTTTTTTTACCCTACACATTCCGTAGTAGCCTGTAGTTCGTCTGCAAGAGTGCTTTGTAATCAGTTGTATTGAGTTCTACACTAGTGTACACATTGTAAAGACGTGTTCTTTATAATTTAATATACCCTTCCTTCCTACAATTCAAGTTTTAAATATAGCTTCATAAACAAGCACTATTCATAAAAAAAACTCGATTATGGGTGGAAGGGGTGTATGGAAACTATATGCTATATTGAGCTGGTCCTTATGAAATGAATCTTGCAACGGCAAACAGACGGAAGGACATAGCTAAATAGACTCGTCCCGTATGCTTTATACTCTCTCCGATGTCTTCTTTAATGCGTTACAAACATTCCGACAAACTGATAATACCCCGTCACACAATATATGTGACGGGTATAATTATACGGACAACGGTGACACTAATTGTTTGTTGAGTATAAATATGTCACGCATACATACATACATAACTACACAAATACAGATATGTATATATGTTAGTATGTATAAAAAGTTTGCAGGGTATCATTTACACAGTAAAATACACTTTTCGTTTTTTTTTTAGTAAATTATATTTGCTTTCGATTTGCACCTCTCACTTAGCGTACGCTGATAAGCAACCACATAACAGGTATAATACAAACAAAAAAAAATATTTGTCACACACACATACATACACACATCGTCTATTATTTATTTAAATGATTAAATTGTATGTATGTTTGTATGTTACTAGTTGCCTATTTAAAATAGTCATAAGAGATATTTTCTTTTTAATATATATGTATGTGCTGTTGTTAATGCATCGTAAATTCCTTTATAAAAAAATATTTCACATAATTTAAATGCAACGCCAAAAACAAAAATTATTTCTTTTTTTTCTTCTTTGAATGAAAATATAAAGAGGCGGTGCATAAAATGCGGCATACATAATATTTATATACACACATATGTATGTATCATATATGAAACAGCTACCAAACAAATTTTAATAAATTGCATTTGGTTAAGTTTATTTATTTATTTCTTTGTTTTGTTTTATTTGCTGTCTAAAATGACTAAAACTAAAGTTCACAATGCAATGAAATTAAAAAAAAAATCAACAATCAAGCGAAGAGCAAAATGGGTGGGTGGGCAGCTGGGAGTCAACACTGCGTCTGCTGTCAAAAAAAAAAGAGACAAAGTATTAACGAAGTAGAAAATGCATGATCAGATGAGAAAGTTTTTGTTGTAGTAAAAAAAAGAACAGCAGCAGCAGGGGGCGGATGTTAGCAACCAGTGAACTTATGAATGAATAAGTTTAAGTTGTTGTTATTATTTTTTCACGCATTTAAAATTACGAGAAAAGGAAGAGACGCATACTATTTTGTTTTGTCTTTACAATTATAATTTAATGACAATTATATTTGTACTATGTCTGCTTGTATGTAAGTGCATATACAAATATATTTGTACACACATACATATATATATACATTTGTAATTTTTAGAAAATGGTTCCAAGCACAGAATTGCACTGATTATGCCACTTAATAAAATACGCAAAAATTGATATGCTTCTCCGCACACCGCGATACAACCAACGACAACAACAACAATACTACACACACAGCTGACGAGGAAAAAAAAAACAACGACATTGTATGATATTGTTTTTAGTTTTAAGTGTTTTTTTTTTTTTTGTTTTTATTGCCGCCTCGCTCTTTCTTGCACAGTCTTGCTTACAGACACTCACACTCACACACAAACGCACGCAGCCATACATAAATAACCAAATTATAAATTCATGTCTTTCGAAACACACATAAAATCGCACGACAAAATTAATGTACAGCGCATTTATTTTAACTTACAAATTTGATTTATTTTTTTTTATAATTTAATTTTCAACCATTAGCTTTAATATATTGCTTATGTTATTATTGCTTTTATATTTTATAAATTCACAGCGACACAGCGCGAAACGAAACGACAAAAAAAATTGGTAAACTCCTGATGAGCGTTCTTTGACAGTGATGTGCATGAACCTGCATGCTAGCGATGTACAAAGTTGCGATACTAAAAAAAAAAGTTAAATGCTGCAGCGGGATACCAAAACCAAACTGCCAAACCACTTATAATTTTTTTATTAATTATCATCGTTGTACATCTTCATCTAAGTGCTTAACTAGCAGTTACTTCACATATTTAACTTCTAGTTGATGCTTAACTGAACATTGTAATAATTTATTAATGTGAATTCATTTTCGAAAAATATCTATTTTTTTCGTTGAAATTTAATTCATTTTTTTTTAGATTTATTTATTAAATAAACAAATAAAGTCAAAAATTTATGAGCATTTCGAGTTCTGTGTGTCATTCAAATATTTGCACATCTCTATGAGCTGCAAACAAACCAAAAGAACATTGAGTATAAAAATAATTATCTATTATATAAAAAGTATCGATACATTTTCTTGACGCATCACTAACGGCATTGCTTGTTGCCAAAGTAAATCGTTGCCAAAAAACAAAGAAAAATAAAGAAAAGTTATAACAGTTTCCAATTTATTTTTAATATATTTTAGTACTTAAATTAATAAAATATAAAATAATAATGCCAAAAGTGCGTCGCAGTCGTAAACAACCACCAGATGGTTGGGAATTAATTGAACCAACGCTTGAGGAACTGGAACAAAAAATGCGCGAAGGTAAGATGCCGCTGCCGTTGCCCGTCAGCTGTAGCCGGTGGCATCTTTTTTGTTGTAGTTCATTTTTAGAGGACATCTTTATGCAATTAATTTGTTTTTATTATATTACAGCTGAAACCGAACCACACGAAGGTAAACGTATTACGGAATCATTGTGGCCCATTTTCAAGATACATCATCAAAAGACACGGTATATCTACGATTTATATTATCGCCGTAAAGCGATTAGTCGTGAACTGTACGATTATTGTTTGAAGGAGAAAATAGCCGATGGCAATTTAATTGCGAAATGGAAAAAATCCGGCTATGAAAATCTTTGCTGTTTACGTTGCATACAAACGCGTGATACTAATTTCGGCACAAATTGTATTTGCCGCGTGCCCAAATCAAAACTGGAAGAAGGACGCATTGTTGAGTGTGTTCATTGCGGCTGTCGCGGTTGTTCCGGCTAACAGCGTACGAGAATCTTGTAATATATTCTTTTTTTTTGTTTCTCCTTTTCTTAATACGCCGTAATTTTAAAATTAGTTACACAAATATTTTTATTAGTCAGACTTTTATTTCTTTTATTACAATAATAGTTTCACAATTAGTTAATAAGCCGAAACAAAAAAAAAAAGCAAATCAGTTATAAGTCTTAAAAAGTGGGAATACAAAGATGTTAATAATATTGATTCTACCATAGACGTACATAAATATGTATATTAATTATGTCTTATAGTACAATATACAAAAAAACAAATATACATGCCTACCATATTATATACAAGATTTGATAAATTTTTGTAAATGTTTTTAAATATTTATCTAAATTTAATAATTTAAAGAGGTCAAATACTCTGTTAAACCGATCGATCGATCTACAGTGTCCAGTGTTAACAGCGACTTTTAGTGTCTTCATTTGAAATCAATTTAAATTTGCATATTTTATCTACTCTGTTCTCAAAAGAATTTCAATATAAATTTCTATAAAGTAAGAATTGGTTTTGGAAATCTGATTCCTATCGATTCATGCGGTTTCTTTTCCAAGAAACTGATACAACTGCAGTTTGTAGTACAAAATAATGCGCTCGGAAAAGCCACTGAATGTATTGCCATGTCGTCAAAGTCACAAATGCACGACGAAACGTCCATGCATCTACTCACTAAGCGAAACAGTTTCTACTGTCCAGCTATGCACCAACACAACACCCGTGCAACACAATCATCTCTCTTAGAAGAAAGTGTGCTTGGTTCTCGACCGCCTGAAGGCTAAAGATGCGCTTATACGATCGACATTCTTACATGCTACCGCTTTCATCTACTTGCTTATCTCATACGAGGAGTCGAGGCTAAAAGTCGATCAATCTGGAGCCACCTGTTCTAAATAGCAACTCATCTTTATGATTCATATTCATGTATATGTATGTTTAAATTGAGTACAGGGTATCTCATAGTTGTGTATGCTTACTCAACTCTGGCGTTCGTTCTTTATTTCAAATTAGAAAAAGAAATATTGACAACACAACGCAATAAAAGTAAAAAATTGAGTACTTCCGTTCCGTTAAGTTATCCTTTAGACATGTTTCTCGAGTTTTATTTTTATGCTGTGCACTGCATATGACAGTAAATGCCCTAATAACCCAATCTGATTAATTTCGCTTATTATGTGATAAGAAAAATGCACATTAAGACAATCTGTAAAAAAAGTTTTTGCTACGTAAAAAAAAAGGAATAAAGTGAAAAAAAAACAAGAAAGAATGAACGCTGAAGACGAGTATGTTCGACTGCAAGATACCCTGTACCTTAATTTAAGTCCTATCTTACTACCATAACTCATTGTATTGAATTTTCACACAAAAACTTAAAAAATTAGGTATATTTGTATGGGGGCTATACCTAAAATATTGTTTGGTCCTAACCATACTGGTATATTTTATTGGGACTATCATACATAGACATAATTTATACTAAATTTCGACTTTCTAGAATAAGAAACTATGTTGTTTTTATGAAAAACCAAAAATTTTAAAATGGGTCTAGAGAAAAACCGTTTGCAAGTGCACACTTGATGGCTTAGGAGAGTCTTAGTTTCAAATATGGTGGCCATATCTATTAATGTCTCCAAAATAATCTCTCTCATACGGCAGACAGCAGGACAGACAGACATAGCTACTTCGACTCCCCTTGCTGATCAAGAATATATATACTTTATAGGATCTATCTAGCCTCCTGCTGTTTGTTACATACATTTGCACAAGCTTAATATACCCTTTTTACAATTTGGTACAGTGTATAAAAAAAAAACCTAAATGTGGTGTTCTTTTGAAGAAGAATATCCATCTCAAATACATATGTATTTATGTATGTGTGTATGGTGTGTCTATGTGTGGAAGAAGGCCTTTGCTGGCTAAACGGGTTTTCAAAAACATTGAATAAATGGGCGGCGGAGGTGGTGGTGTTGGTGTGGGTCGGCTGGCTGGTTGGTTGTTGTTGCTGTCTAGAGAGCCAAGTTTGCTTGGTCGCGCGTTACTGCCGTTGTGGCTGCTCTGACTGCTCCTCTGACTGTTAACGCTGCAGCATATACATAAAATATATTTTCATTTAATGCGTTGGAGAATTTATTACTGCGCTGACATTATTCAAATTCAATGGCCAAGCAGCAGAAGAAGCAGAGTGTAAACGAGCGACGCGGTCGATGATGACGAGGAGGAGGAAGACTCCAATTCAAGCAAAAGTGAGAGTTTGTCTATCTGCGTTGAAGAAGTGTTGTGTATGTGTGTGCCTGCCTGCCTAACGAATTTTTATTTTTTTTTATTTTATTATTTTTTATTCACGCACGCACATATTTTTCCAATGATGTATAGAGTATGGCAAACTTGTCGCAGTGTGGCGTGTGGCGCGTGTCGCTTGGCGTTTTATTCTCCACTTTAAAAGTGACCAAATGTGCTGAATTTTTATTTATTCATTTTTTTTTACAATATATTTTTTTTTGGTGTGACTCAATAAATTTGTATTTAAATGAAAAAAAAAAAAATAATAAAATAAATGGTTACTCTAGTAAATACGTAGTATGTTGCCTAGGATCATTTATTTTGACATGCTCAGCCCAAAATTGTTTTTTTTTTCTTTTCGCTTTTTTCTCCTTTCGCTGTGACAGAAATTACTGAAGAGACAGAAGAAAAGAAGAAGAAATGGAGAGAAAAAAAATGCTTATAAATGGTTTTTTAATTATACTTGTGAACATATTTTTCTCATTTCCAAACAAAATTCCACTTGACTGGCATCATCATCGTCATCAGCAGCAGCAGGAGCAGCAACAGCAAGCGTAGCACTTACGTACACTCGCAGCATATCATGTAACGCCTGGCGGCGGTGGCGGTGGCAGTTGCGGCATTGGCTCTATTTACGCATTTAAGTAGTAGTGTCGAGCATCTGTTTTCCAAAAACTTTGTCATTGTACTTGGCCAAATTTTTGTGGGAGTATGGGGCATGAGTACCATGCAAACACAGTAAGTGGTACGTAGGTGTTTACTTTTTTTATAAGTATCTATTTGCTTTACGTCTCGAGTGTTGGCGACTCACCGTGCCATAGCATTCTGCTGCACATCACTCGGCAGGCATCACTACAGCACTTCCTTCCTCAATTTTTCTTCTATTTTTTTCCTCGGCATTGTGCACTTGAAAATTTTCCATTTCATCTGTGGTGCGCAACTCTTCATTTGTACTTCGTTTGTTGGAAAATGCCATTTAACTATTTTTGAATGAGTTCTGTTCTCCCCTAATACTTTGAGCTGTGGTTGGTTTTTTTTTTGTTTTGCACCAGATGACAACATGGCGAGTCAGGCAAGCTTAATACTCGTTCACTCAGAGTAATATTACAATAGGTATTCCAAGTTAATGACGCATTAAATTAAATGAAAAAGAATCATTGGGGTCTTCCTTTTAACTGGTGCTGAAATAAAGCCAAAAGCTAATATAGCAGATGAACTAGATTTGCCGATCTATAACAGTAACCAGTCTATGGATGCCCAGCGCTTGGAATTTTAGGGGCACGTCTGCTTGGACGTCCGCCACTGCATTAGGAAGACCGGGTCTTGGAAGGTTTTGCAAGGTTGGAATATCCAATTGGTATTAAAAAAAACACTAGTTCATTCCAGCTAAGTCAAAACCCAAAGTGATGAACCAGCCAAAAAAAAAAAAAAAATAAGATAGTATAGGGTTTATAAAATTGTTCGTAATATTATATTCATACCCTGAATATAAAGTTTTGAAATTGTTTGTAACATGCAGAAGGAGGCATGATAGACCCACTAAGACTTTGACTTTTTAAGGACGTAAAGCCCCCATTTAAGTGGTACCCTACATACAAAACTACACAAAAATAACTGAGTTTTTGCATGAAAACTTTTCTGATGTGTAATCTATGATCTTCAAATTTTGTATGGATTATTCTTTTGAAATATCCCAATTTGCTTAGGAAGTATAAACATTTTTTGGTATAGGATATTTTGTTATTGTTTTTATTAGTATAGAATATATCTCTTTCTCTATTTTTATTATAAAATTCATTTTTTCGCGGTTTAAAAAATTTATGCAAATAAATAAAAAAGAAAAAAAAACTATTCTATTCATCTAAATAACTTTTGTGAATCTGTCTTTCTGTCTTTCTGTCTGTCTGTCTGTCTGTCTGTATGTATGTCGCTGACAGCTGAAATACCCTCTTTATCAAGGCGTCCAACTATTCATTAACACACACACACACTCACACACACACATACACTGATGTGCTCGAGGGCGCTGTACTTGCTGCTATTCTAAAATGGGTTTTAGGTTGACTTTGTTGTGTGTAACTTTTGATTTGGGAATTATATTCATTTTATTTTTTTTTAATATATTTTTTTTTTTTATGAAATTAGTTAAAAGGTCGCATTAAATTCAAATATTTTGCTTTAAGCGTTAAAAAAATTAAAATATGCGCTTGCAGTATGTGTGTGTGTGTGTGTAACTAAGTATTTGCCTTGTAACTATTTTTTTTTGTTGTTGTTGCAAGCAAGCATGGAAGTGCTGCATAAGCTTAATTTTGTACACGATTTGCCATAGAATAATTTACATTCCATGTCACTGAAACGCGTCATCATGGTCCATGGTTCATCGTCCATGGTCTTTGTATCCAATGCAGCAGCAGATGATGATGAAAGTACGAAAACGATGAGCAGCATAAGCTGTTGAGGATTTTGTTTTCTGCTTTCGGTTTTGTACTCACTCATACCGTAGCATACCATTCCATTGCAACCCAGTCATTCTAACTCATCATACCAAAAAGCCACACACACACACACACACACATACACACAACTGTGTCTGTCTGTCTGTCTGTCTGTCGTCTTTGTCAAAGAATTGCAACAAAATTTTTGCACAAGAAATGATTTGGCGTGTCAGCAGCAACAGCAGCAGCAGCCACTAGCAGCAACAGCAAAACACCAGCTGCGGCTGGATTCCCAAAGTCCTTTTCGCACTTATTACAGTTCTTCAGGGTCGTAACTAGAGAATTTATTTCCTCAGTTTGAGATTTTTCTATTGCCATTTTTTTAGTTTGTGGTGTTCTGCATTCGAAAGCATCATCGTATTGATATGGCCAGATCCAATGCCCAGCTTTTATTTGCAAAAGATTCCAACAAGATCCCGGCCCACACAGAATGCCTGTTTATGTAAATGTCCACCCACCCATCCTATCGGGCGTGTCGTATTGTGTCGTTAGTGTTGTCTGCTTGGACTGGTTCTGCTACTTAACTGCAAGCGTACAATGCCAAACGATTCGAATACGGTCAAAAAGTTGCTTGCACTTTGCTATTTTGCCCTCAGAGTCACAGTCACAGCTTGTATCCTTGTTACTTTGCTGCTCCTGCTGCTCCTGCTGCTCCTGCTCCTGCTGCTTTAGATTATCATCCTTTTAGCCGTACTCGTATATGACTGCATTCCAGCTCTGACTCAGTACTTGGGTATTGCACATTTTATAGTAGATTTTTGCTTGTTTTATTTCTGAGTTAAGTTATTTTTGCCTTGCTGCTACCGCCGCCGCCGCTGCCGCCTCTAGTGAAGCTGCTACCAAGTGGTCGTCTTTACAATCGCAACGCAATTTCGTTTTGTTTTTAACTTTGTTTTTTGTTTTTTGTTTTTGTTTCATTCACTCAACTCAACTCAACTCATTCGCTTTAATCATGTTTACAATAAAACTTTACGATGCTGTGGACAGATTGAGTGCCATGAATTTTGCGTTGTTGCTTTTGAATCTTCTGTTGCGTTGCGAAGCTCTACGCTGCTCCATGTTTTCATGTTTTGGTCAATAAATTGTAAAAGAATGAAAACATCCATCCATGTCTGTCCGTCCGTCCGACCGTCCGTCCGTCCGTCCGTCTGTCTTTCAACTAACTTCATCTTTATATTGCAGTAAGCATAACGACAACAGCAGCCAGCTACTATCTTTTGTATCTATCTACGACAACAAACTTGTAAATTTTCGCTCTTTAGATGAAGAACTTTATTAACACAATTTTAATTTTGTGTAGTTTATGATTTTTTATGGTTTCTCCTCTTGATTTTGTTTATTTTTTAATTCAACATAAATATGCAGTATATTTTTTTATCAGTGTACTAGTTTAGGTGTGACAGTGAACCACAATAATGTGAAACGGTTGAGTTGATTCCAAGTAGCTGGGATCAAAAGAATCATTTTGAATTTATAATTCAGTTGCAGTAGTCTAGAAAGAACTTGAAAATTGTTCATAAATTGGGAAGTCCTATGGTGGAATTTGAAGTTCTGTTCGAGACTTTGGGGGTATCCCGTAAATTCCAAGTATGTAGTTTAATTTTACTCAAACAGAACTACAATCTCCACCATAAAACGATGTCCTAGCTATTTTTGGGTATGTTTATAAAGAGCTAAGACAGTCACGGCTATTCATCCACTTACAGCAACAAATCGCACAGCGCGTATACGTAATATTTCCACAATACAAAGGAATCAGCTCATTAATTTCTTTATATGTATTGTACTTTTTTTTTTTTTATGATTATTATTTAACTACTTTTATGTCATCATGCCTCATTCATTTTGAGATACTTTTTCTCGTTAGCAGAAACGTATTGAATGCTTCATTTTCATTCAATGCCATTCGATGCCATTTAATTTGAATTTGAATTTGAATTTTACGTCTACGTTATTAAGGTACTTGAACACTTGCGGTGCAAATTGTTAGCGCTTTAGTGTGTTAATCCTCGGCATTCGACAGACAATTGTATTGTTCACTTGGGTAATAGTTATCCACATATTCACATGCAGCATAGATACAATGGATAGCAAAAGAGAAACCAACGTAAATAAATACATATGAAGAAGAAGAAAAAAAGTAGATATACAGATACAGATACACCACAGCAGATAGTGAAGCAATTACAGGCGACGGAAAAAGTCAGCGCATCCGTTGCATTGTTGCGCTGTTGTCGTCGTCATTGTTGGCCGGATGAGCTACGACAACGACAACGACGACTTTAGTAATGGCAATAGTAAAATGGCGATGGCATCTATTTGTGTATTTGTGTATGTGTGTGTGTGACTATTAATGGCAGTCGACTTCCTGCTATATGTCTGTCTGTCTGTCCACTTTTTTGTTCGTCAAATCCTGCGCTAGAGTGCTTTAATTTCAAAGTGTTTATACTCGCTGACAACAATGTTCAACGAAGCCAAGTTTTACAAATATAATATATATACACACACACACACAGATACATATTAAGTATCTATGCATCTATGTATGTGTGTGGTACATGGCGGCAATTAAATTCCAATTTGAGTATCCAATTAAATTTTGTTAAACGAACTAAAGAGTGTAAGAACGTAACAGATAGACAGACAGACTGATGGACAGACAGACAGAGAGATAGATACAATGGTGTAGCTGGTGTATGTATATATTTTTCCATTATAGCCCGAACAGCCTGAACAGACAGACTGACAGACAGACAGACAGAGACAGACAGACAGACAGACAGACGGACGGACAGACATTTAAAACACATTACACATACATAATTTGCTTTTGAATGCTTTTGAATGAAAATGTGAAAAATATATTTTGCAAAATTGTTAATTGGATTTTATGTTTTGTAAATGAGCAAGCATTATATTCTATGTTAGCTTCAGCTCCAGCAACAGCCACAGCAACACTAGTTGAAATCAGAACAGAACACAACACATCAACTTACAACACATCACATAATGTTCTATTACGTTCTGTTACGTTACGTTACTTTACGTATCGTTCCTTTTCTGATGACAACTACAATAATAATAATAATGATGATAATAATGATGATAATAATGATGATAATAATGATGATGATGACTGTGACGATGATGAAGACTGACAGCTTTGAAAATTATACCTTAAAACCGACACAATGAAAATTTATTATTTTACATTCATTAGTATCAACATTATTGTTACGCCATACGTTTCTATGTATGTGTGTGTGTGTATTCTGTTACACTCGTAAGTACAATAAAATTGTTTTATCGATATTCTTAATATTCGAAAATATATTTCAAAAATTAGGTCAATGAGCGTTTTAATTAGTTTGATTGCAATCATTTATAAAATGACCGAATTTGTATCTTAATTTTATCTTTTTTTCTTCTATGAAGCATAGCCGTCGTAATAAGTATTTTTGAGTTTTTATTTAAAAAAAATGATTTATGGAAGAATTTACTTTAATATTTTACTAGCGTGTACACGGCGTGTACTCATAGCAAAATGTGTGGGCAAGTAGGAAAACATACATAAGAGATGAAACATTTTGTATGGATAAAGTTGAAAATCGCCTTCATAATTGAAGCGAATGGCCTAATGCATTGTTTTAGTGGTCTATAATTATACTTGAATTGTTGTCTTTTAAATGAAACTGGTTTGGGACTCATCGGTAGAATGGTTTCGAAGTTCATAGCGGACATAGAAACATTTTTACAATTTTATATATATAGATTGGAAAGACAGACAGACAGACAGACAGACAAACAGATGGGCGCGCAAACGAACAATTGGTTCAAAGCTTGAAAAAGAAAAAAAACTGAAACAAAACCGAAAGATATCGCAGAAACGAATACTCTTTTTGAATATGTAATGGAATAGTTTTTTTGTCAGTTATGAGCTAAAATATTGTAAAATATACGTTTTTTTCGACCCTAAGTAGTTTTTATGTCAAAACCAGAGTTTCCAAAAGTAGTCCTGGGTTGACTTTTAAAAAACACTGCAACCGTTTGTTGTGGTAAACTCTTTTAGCAAAATTTGAATATTTTTTTAGAACTATCATTGGCATTATCTATGTCAAATTTAGAGTTTCAAGATTAAGTAAACAATCATTTTTTATTCAAAGCTATGAAAGCTAACTCTCAAAATTGTGCTATAAAAAAAACGGCTTATAGGGTCTGTCATGACTCTTTTTGGCTGCTACAAACATACATTTTCCCAAACTTGTATTATTTTCATCCAAAATTGTTTGTTTTTTTTTTTATTTTTCCTTTAATTGAACGAAAAAAATAATTCGAAATTTTGTTGCGCTTAAATCTCGAACAATTTCCAAAACCACGAATGGCTATTTTGGATGCACAAAAATAAAATAAAAAAATAAAAAAAGAAAACTAATTAATTTTTAAATTCCAGAAATGTGGAGATTTTTTTTTCACAACACCTGCAGTGACATAAGAGAATTGCTATGAAATTTTTAATGACAAAGCAAAACGAAAAGATTTTCACATTTAACGAATTTCTAACATTGCCAGCAACTGCAGCATCAGCGTTCGCTTGTGAGTTTAAACAATTGAATAAGTAAACATTGTAAAATTGGATTGAATATTTACTTAATTCGAAAATAGCAGTTAATAACGGCGAGAATGAACGGATGCGTATGGATGGATGGAGGGAAAAATATTCAAAAAAAAAAAAAAAAGCGAACGAATATTTTAAATAGATATTTGCATAGCAATCCGATTAAAATTAAAAACAAAAAAAAAAATATGATTGTAAATTAAGCTTAACGAATGCAAATCATTTATATTTATTTTTTTTATGTTTATATTTAATTTCAATTTCAATTTCTTTTGATTACGTTGTCAAGTTCATTGCGAGAATTCATTTTATTCAATGTAACTCGCCTCAATTACTTTTGTCGTTGTCATCAACTTCAATTCAAGAAAAGTAAAAGCAACATTTCCGGCCACAGACAAGAAAATGATTAAGGGTCAAAAAGAAAAGAAAAAGAGAAATGGAAATACAAAAGAAATAAAAGCGAAATGTTTAAGCAGCAAAGCAAAATGAGCAAAAAGTAAAAAAAAATTGTATCTATAAGATACATACATGCATGTGTATCTTATAGATACATATCAAACTTAAAGTGCTAAGGAAGCCAAGTAAATGTGACTGTAACATGCTCATCGGATACAATATATACACACTCTGCATATATTTGCTATAAACGTATTTGCATTTCTGCAACTTTTCTATTCGGACACATAACACATAACACATATGTAACTACATTCGACTACAATGTACATGTTACATATGTGTATCATATATAAATATATAAAATAGAATATGTATTTGTAGCACAGAAGATACTTAGTTGTGGGATTAGATATACAAATGCACTTAAAAGTACTTTTGATATGATAGAGTACAGTCAGCTGCAGTCCCTTGTACTCATTTGTATCTGTGTGTGTGTACACTGTGTACAATATTTACAAGTCAGTGTATCTTATTGTATAGTATAGTATTGTATTGTATGGTGTGTAGCATTAAGGTTGTGAAGGGCAAGTCAAGTCAAAAGTCTGTTTGCTAACTATTTCAAATAGATTTTAATGCTTAAATGATTTTCCAATGAAATATTGTACATAAATACATTTACATAGTATATTGTAGTATGTGTGTAACTAGGTGTGTAGTGAATAACACTGTGCGACAAAAAAAAAGGTGCTCGAAAGCTAAAATAGCTGGAAAGAGCCATAAGTTCTGGTCGAGTAAAACCAAACTTTTTTTTCTTTCAAACTATTTGACTTAAAAGTCTACATTTTGGAAATGCCACACAAATTCCAATTATGCAATTTGATTATACTCGATCAGATCCAGAACCGAACACTACCATAAGACTTTATTTTTTTTTTTTTGTGTTGCACAGTGTACTACAATAGTAAAGCTTTACGTTTGTTTATTTTGTATCTATAAAATATTTAGTACTGTGCATACCATGCGTGTATGATAGGTTTGCATCTAGCATACAAATATTTATTAGTAATTTTGTTGCATTTGCATTTGTTTGTTTGTGTGTGCGTGTGTGTGTGTGTTTCTTTGTTTGTTGACTACTTTATTAACACTTTCAGAAATATTCTTTTTGAATAGTAAAAACCACAAAAGATATTACGAATAACTCAAAATCAGATACTGAATGCACAAGTAACTACATTAATATTTGCCATGAATGCGTTATAAATTGTTTGTGGTTATACTCGTATTATGTGCGTCAAGTCAAAATATTTAATATTGCATTGTAATGTTTATGCTGCTGCTGAATTATTGCGCCTTAAGGTATGCAACATTTTACAGTACTCTCCTCCAGTACTCACTGTTGTATAAATTGGTGGTGTGCCCAAACGCTTCTGCCACTAAGCTGCTGAGAATTCTTAAGTTATACAGAAATGATTCTAGAACATGGCATGAGTTGCCTCTAAGTCCAGGTTGTTAGATTTCTAGCTGTGATATATGTTACTGCATGAAGCCTCTACCAATAAGTGGCCATTTTAGATGGAGAGTCTTGTTTTGTTACTGGAGGTCTCAAGACACGATGGACACGATGCATGAAACACCGTAAAACAAAATAAAGCTTTCCTTTCAAAAAGCAGTCTAATGTGGCCAATGGATATTTTAAAAGACGGACGGACGGACAGACATTAAGATTAAGTAAAACACA
Organism: Leucophenga varia; assembly: GCA_018903435.1. Lineage (NCBI taxonomy): Eukaryota > Metazoa > Arthropoda > Insecta > Diptera > Drosophilidae > Leucophenga > Leucophenga varia. The sequence continues at coordinate 2,139,349 of JAEIFJ010002516.1, forward strand.
CCAAATCTAATTACCCTTTGGCTTTAATAATTTTAATATTTATTTTTATTGAACTCAACTCAACTTCAGCTTCAATTAAGAATATTGCAACACACAAAAATGTTTGACAAAATTGATTAAATTCATAGCGCATACAAACACACACAAACACACACAGGCACATAGATAGAAAGACAATCAGCGCAAATAAAATAGTAGATAGATAGACAGATACATAGCATATATATGTATATACATGCGAGTATGTATGTAGATTTTTTCATTCTATTTTTGTAGTATTTTCTCTACTCAAATACTAAACTGAACACGAATACTAAATTAAATATGAAAGCAAGTTGCAGCACTTGGATATATTCAAACAAATCTCTTAACTATATTAAAAGTTTCATTTCAAGCAATTTTGCTGCTGTCCGTCTGTCTGTCTGTATTTCGCCATGCTAGGCTATTAGTTAGCTGTTTTATTTGCACATATCGACGTCTGCTACAACTAAAAATACACACATACATACATACATACATAACGTATATAAATGTATTTGTAGATATCTATATGTAAGGTACATGTATATTGTATAATATATTTAGCTGACCTAAAGCAATTTATTCAGGAAAAATGATGACCGAAAACATAAAAGCACCAGCAATAAGAACCACAAAATACCCCCAAAAACGAAAAAAGGAAAAAAAATCTTCAAAAATAAAAATAAAATAAATTTGAAGTGCACAACAGCATTGAAAAGAGTATAGCAAAGATTAACAACAGACAGCGATGCAAGTTCAACAACAACAACAACGACAACGACAATAAAGAAGGAAACATGCCAGCGGACAGAAAGTCATTTGGATTTATTGAAGTAAAAATTTTGAGCCCACATGATGCTGTGTTATGAACTCAAGCAAGCAAGCAAGCAAGCAAAAAAGACAACGACGACGGTACGATTTCCTTCAATTCCCAACGATTTGAATCCATTCAATTCGATTGGATGCGGTTCGATGCCATTTGAAAGTGAAATCGATACGAAAACAATATAAAGTCGACATGTACATATGTACGAGGTTAAGTTAATAGATTTTAACTGCTTAAAATATGCAAAATAATATGTATTTTGTATTTTTTTCTCAAGGTTGGCAACACTCTTTCCGTAAATTAGTGATGACACTCACTCGATAGCACAAAAACTTGATATTTCTTTAATTTGTTTTCCTTTTATTACTTAAATAATTTTAACGAACAAACCTCGTTGTATAAATGCTATCTGTGTACATACACACACATATATGTATTTTGTGATTTTCGTACATATGTATGTCAGTGTATATGTGTATATATGGCGTTGATGATAACTGTGGGTTATAAGGAAAGACAATACTTTTGTCGGTTTAGCCATTTGGTGCTTACCACTTTGACCCACAACAAAACAGTTGGGATTAGTATCACGCACAATCGCACACACAAAAGGTTAAGAAACGAAAAAAAAAAAAAATTAAACGAAAAAAAGGACTTCTGTTTCGGCTTCGGCTTTGACTTTGGTTTTTACGTAGAGTTGGCAGCATATGCCGCTCTTTATCGAACAATACCATTTTTTGTTGTTTTTTTTAAGCGTTGATTGAAGAAATGATAAAATATATTAATGGTCACAAGCAATATGCCAACTTAATACAATATATACAATTGAACTATATTTATAGACTATAGTACAGCTGGAAACTATTTTTGCCTTAGCGATTTATTCGAGGCGGAGAAAGAGAGAGAGAGAGAGAGGGAGAGAAACATGAGCGGGAAGCGACATAAAAAACAATACAAATGAACTATTTTCATTAGTAAAAGGATTAAAGTGGTTAATTCTATACCAGCAACGGTCTAGATTTCCAAACTCTTAGGTATGTTCCATTACCATTTTGTTTCACACATGTGACTAGAAAAAACGACACTCACGTTTTATATTGACAAACAAAGAAATTCATTATATTTTTTTAATTTATGCTTTTTTTTATAAATGACCAAAAAAATGTATTTATGTTGTAGCAATAAAAGAAAGAGAAAATAATATTATATCGAGTGTTTGCAATTATAGTTTATTCAGAGTCATCATCATCATCATCATTATCACCATCATCATATTCATCAAGATCATCAGTTGTCTCATCAAAATATCTTTCAAAATTGAGTTCATTAAAATGATTAACATTTTCCACCACATCCACATCATCATCATCATTCACAAAGTCAATGTTCTGAGCGTCCCATATATCAGCACGTTCACCTTCACGTACTCTAAACGTAAGCTCAATAAGCGAACGACGCAAATCATTACGATATGTCACAACACGCATAGCTTCCCATTCAGCTTTAAAAGCAGCAGGCGCATCCTTAGCCAAACTATTTGCATACACAACAATGGCATTCGCTTCGCTATAAACGGGATCATATAGCGGCGTATTGTTGTGACTTAACACTAAATTATAAATGGAACGTAAGCCAAAAACATTGACAAAATACCATGAAGCCGATGAAACCCAAGATGTGCCAAGTGATGTCACTTCTAGGCCACGTTGCAGCATTGGCTTAAAGCGTAACGTCAACGGAAATGGTATACAGGTGGTCACAAAGCCCGAAAACATCCAATTAATCCAGCCACCCACAACAAACATTGACAAATAATTGATCAGATTGTTCAGCGTCAATTCGCTGATAAGCGTTGCAACATTTTGTCCTTGTTTCTCGCGTACCATTGCCTTAAAATAACCGATTTCCGGATCGGCCAAATATTGCCAACGCATTTGATACGACTCCAATGGCAACAAATTACCGTTTTCACGTAAAAGACGCGCACGTATTATGACTTGGCTGTGAATTATAAAAAATAAACAAAAAAAAAAAAAAATAAACAAAAAATACGAAACAAAAAAATCGAGAAATTACTTCTTCTTCTTACCTATCCTGAACCTGCTGCATTGTGGGTACTTTTTCCTTGGCCAATAATATTGTAACACAATACCTTATATATTCTACAAGAAATGTTATCAATGCAATTGGTATGAGGACCCATTTGCGTATGGAGGAATCAATAAGAAGTTCCATGTTCATTTTTTTCTTCTTTCTTTTTCTTCGTCTTTATTCTTCAATGTTCTGCTTAGAACAGCATCAAATAAAATGCGTAAGCAAATGTCAAAAATTGACAATTAAATCAAATTCTACTAAGTTTCAATACAAAAAAAAATTTGCTCTCTGCTTTTCCGCTTTAAGATCCTGCTCAAATGTTGTAGATAGTTTTGTATGGAGTCTATATGCTATAGTGGTCCCTACTCAAACATGGGTTAAAAATTTGTTTTGGGGGATATGCCTAGAAATGGGCGAAGCGAAAATTTAGTTTTTTTTAACAAAAGTCCACATTTTAGGGGAGTCCCCCAATTCCAAGTATGCAGTTTGGTTTTATTCACTGCTAATTTCGCAAATTTTAATGATTTTTCCCTAAATGACTAAATAAATTCTTTATAAAATTTTACTTTTTTTTTTTTATACTAAAAATAAAACAAAAATAAAAATAATCACAACTTGCCTTTTTGAACTACAAAACTAAATTTAACAAAAAAAAAAGAAATATTCGCGAAATTCCACACAATCCCCAAATACACATTCCAATGTAATCCCAAACGGTTTGAATCAGTGTAGCAAGTTTTGTAGTAGCACAGACAGACAGACGGACAGACGGACAGATAGACAATGTGCACAAAAATTTCGTGAGCACTATTAAAAAGTTTTAAAATATTTTATCTGTTTTTGTTGCAAAAAAAAAAAAAAAAGTGTAGAGAACAAAAAAGATAAAAGAAATAAAATGGACAGAAGTTTGTGTGACTTTTCGGAGTGATTACTTTTGGGCAGCAATTTATTCGTCGCCACATTTCTGAAATGTTTCACTAAAGGACATTCATATATTTACACACAAACACACTCACACATACATTTACACAGATACACAGATACACAGATACAGACATGTGTAGATAAACAAACCGTTTCAAATTATATCATTTAAACTTTATGTAGTTGAGTTGTTAGGAACTCTGTGCTGTGCTGAGCTGTGCTGTGCTGAGCTGAATTGCGGTGTTACAGTCTGCTGCCAGCTGCAGCAGCTAAAATGAAATTTCCGTTCATTTATTTCAATGTGAAGTGAGCATGATTCTGGTGTGGACCGACAGACCGACCGACTGACCGACCGACTGACTGTATTTGTGGTTCTTCTTGTTGTTGTTGAAGAGAAACATAGGCTATGATGCTTCGCTAGGTTCGATATAATTTTCAAGGCAAAATATTTGTTTTTTTTTTTTTTTTTTTTTGTCGGAATTGCATATTGGATATGAAAGAGGGAAGGTGTGATGTTGTCGTTCTCAATAAGGCTATTTGTTTTCGTTGCAACAGTTGCGTTTGCAAAGTTGTAGATTCTTTGTGCAACTACTCGTATGTATCTGTTCATATATTTGTCCGTCTGTCCTGTTCTGTCCGTCGATCTATCTTTTTTCATTTGAAGTTTGTTTTGCTGTTGTTATTGCTGTTCGTGGTTGTTGCTGTTTGTTGTTTTTGATAGAAAAATGTACAGCAAAATACTTGAACGTACGCTGTTGCAGTCAAAATGTTGCATATCAACCAACTAAATTGCACTGAACGAACGTGACACTTGCAAATAATCGTGCAGTTTACTCTGTGGCCTACATGACAAGAGCTGACCATATTTATTTTTTTTAACAAAACAAAAACATAAATAAATAATAGAAAAAAAATTACATTGAGAGAGGCGAACAGAGTTTCCGAAAGTAACTGACAAAAAGAAACAAACAAATTGTTTACAGTTGTATACTGTTTTCTCAGTAGTGGTGACATGCGCTATGCATTGTATTTGTACAACGGTAGCTCTGGCAACAATAACAATAATAAAATATGATTGCGTACATGTTTTGTGACAGAAGATCATTGAACATTTTTAAACATGTTTATCAATGCAAAGCAAATACAACCCTCTCTCTCTCTCTCTCTTTCTCTCTATCTTTCTTAGTTTCGAAGCGTTATTCTTTTCTATTCTGGCAATGCTTTGGGTATCAGACGTTAGCCTTGTCATGCTCTGTTTTCGTTTCCTTATATACAATTCACTCACCTATTTGGTCTAAAGAAGTAGCAAATGATACAAAATTTAAATAAAGATATTCACTATTCACAAACGAGCACATTTGGAGCAACGAACCAACCAACATCTTTTCTAGTTTAGCTAATATTTTTTGAGGTTGTTGAAACTGTTGTGGCAGCTGGTGATGGCTTTCTTGGGACTTGCAACGATTTGTTTTAGTGGTTTACTTAAGTGATTAAGTTTTAAATTTACATATGTACTTGTGTGGCTAGGCTATTTGTTGTTGTTCTTCTGTTGTCGTTGTTGTTGTTGCTGCTATTCTAGCCTACATAATAATAGTTTAGCTTGTAAAACACTAAATGAAATAAAATACAATAAAAGTGAATGTCTGTGAATAAGCACTAAAAATTACAATTTAAATGCCACAAACATTGCCAATTACACACACACACGCACACACAGCCACCCACACACATAATTAGACATTTTAAAGCAACATTTACAACAACAAGAACAACATTTAAAGTGCATACAGCATCATCACTTTGAAACGTCTTCGTTCATCAGATACATTTTTCTTTTTGTTTTTGTTGTTTTTGTTGTTGTTGTGATTTTTGCCATTTAGCTTTATTATTCAACAAAGGCAACGACGAATCAAGGATTCGATTGATCTTTTCATCAGTTAAATTGCTCTAACAGTAAAGGATTTTCATTTTCGTTTTATTTTTTTCATTATGCAGGATGCTCATCATGCGCATTCTTTGTTTTCCTTAAAATAGCCCAGTAAATATTTTAATACAGACTTGTGTGTGTAAGTGTGTATGTATGTATGTATGTATATATGTATATATGTATCTAGATACTTATAAGTATGCATGTATGTATGTATGTATACGCCTAATATGCACTTTGCCGTTAGCTCTCAATTTTCCGCCACGTACGTGACTCGAATACTAAAATGTTGCCATTTGGTAAACTACAATTGCAGGACTAGATGCGATTCCATGCGGTGCCGTGCTGTGCTGTATGCTGGGGTGCTGTGAGCTGTGCTCTTTGTGTAAATGGTTTCATGGATTTCATAGATTTTAAGTGCAAAAATTCAAGTTGCGAAATGATACAAAATGATACGTAAAGACACATTCAAGCTGGAAAGCCAAAAAAAAACAAATTTTAGCAGATGAGGTCAACAAAATTTAAAATGGCACATCGATGAGGTGTGCAATATGCCGCATGAATTCGAATCGACTCAAAACGAATTGGATAGTGTGAATGAGTATTTTCGTAAACTCGATGTCGTCGTACGTAGTTCTACGTAAGTGAAATTCATTTTAAATTCGAATTTAAAATGCAATTGTATCGTAATACCTGAATCGGTACATTATGTAGTACAATTAACATTGAACAATATTAAACTAAGTAAATGGGTAGACACGGTGTAAAAATCGGTCGATCGTGCTTCAATTCGCTACAAAAAAATTCTAAATAGACATATTTGACAGAGCTACGAAAAAATAGACACGTATTTTTTTATATGGGCAAAGGTCTAAATTTAAGGGTCAAAATCGTTTTAAAACTGCTTATATTTGCTTGAAATTTATTACCCGGGGATTATCGGGGTCACTGAATTCAAATTCCATGCCAGAATTTTCAATTTTAAAATGGCAGATGCAAAATGGCGATCTCCTAGTATCTGAATAAAAGTAAACCTAATCAGATTTTATATTTCTTTTTAATTTGAAAATTGAGAAAAACAAATTTCCAATGCAAAGAAAAACTTTTTAATGTCTTTTGTAATAAAAAAATTGTTTAAATGTTTCCGATGCTAATTTTATAGCCAAAATATTCAAAATTGCTTAAATTTATTTGATTAAAAAAATTAATTTCTTGTTGTATAATCTTAAAGCGAGTTGATAATAATTTTATTTAATTAAAATTTTGCAAAATGAAAAATTAAAGTAATTTCTAATGCGCGTTTGTCTTTGTGAGTGTGTGTGTTATGTGCGTATGTGTGTGTTTTTGCATAATCATTTTGTTGTCGCATTGCTTTGAATACGCAAATAAACGTCGACTTAGAATGTGCATTGTAAGCATTGTACTCGTACATTCTGCTCTGAAACTGTTTGCAATGAAGGCGCGCTTACGCTTATTTGCCTGATGCAACTGCATGTGTCCTTGCGATTAACTGAAGCAAGTAGAACCAAACCGTACCATACCGAATAGAACAGAACAAAATAGAACGCCTAATGCAATGTGATATGTACAATATGCATGCTATCTCCTTCTAACAGCTTTTTATTATCAATTGATCTAACTCTTTCGCACCATCTGTGCGATGCCATCGCCATTGCCATTACCATTTGCATGTGCATTTATATTGAATTTCAAATTGTGTCCGTTTGCAAATCAAATTATAGTGAACTACTTCAAGTTAGCTATACTATATGTGTATATGTACAGACTCGTATGTATGGTAACCATATATGGCTTGAAAGAGGGTCGATCGAAAAGTATTATTTAGTTTAGAAAAAAAAAGATAACAAGAAAGCTCTCTTTAAATGGTTCGAAACAATATGTCTGTTGCTATGATGATATTAATGTGGTGAATTCAATGTGGTGAAATTATTGTGGTGATTTCAATGTGGTAAACTTAATGTAAACTTGAGCAATGTAAGCTTTGGCTAGCTTGATTAAGATAATCATACTCCTGTACTCTTCTCACCACGGTTTGCTTGCATTCATATATACTTGTGTAAGCAAAATTGATAAAGCAAGGGTTGAAATACTACGAGTCTAATGTGGTGTTTTTGCTCTAGTGTATATTTTGGAGTTGAGTTTAATATGATGATTTCAGTTCAGTGGCGAGTTCAATGTGGTGAATTCAATATTTTAAGTTTAGCATGGTGAATTGAATATGGTGATTTCAATGCAGTTGTAAATTCAGTGCAGTGTGTTGAGTGCAATATTCAATTTCGCCTTTACTCTTTAATCCACTCTCGTATATTAATGCATGCATGCAAATTGTTGTTGTTGTTATAACGCTTTACAAACTATTAAATTCCTACAACGCACACACATTCTTTTAGTACATATGTGTGTGTGTGTGTGTGTGCATATGCATGTATATTCGATGCAATATAATACGCTGCGATTCGATTTAGCGATGGTGGCGGCGACATTTTCGCATTTACACTCTCCATTTTAGTTCTAGGCTCCAGAGGAGTTGCAATGCGACAAGCTAAGCAGTTTGTAGTTTGTAACACTAAAAAAAAATTTTGAATTAAAGATGTGCCTGATTTTTTTTGTTGTTTTCTTCTTATTTTTTATGTGAAACGTTTTGTCTTAAATAATCGGAAAATATTTTCGGAACGGAACAATATTTTCCCGATAGATGGTATGTGTCCCAAAAGAAACTGCCTTTCAAATTCTTACTTGGAATATCGTTACTGGATTGCACATCTCTAATTTGATTGCTTTCTGCTAATATTGCGATCTCTTTCATTGTTGTTGCTGTTGTTGTTATTGTTGTTGTCATTACACTCATTTGCATTAATCGCATGGCTATGGGGAAAACGAGATTAGCGTTTAATATCCTTAAGCCTTTGAGCATCACGTATGCATGTATGTATGTATGTGTGTACCACATAACACCACATAAATTCGAGCTAACTGAGTAAAGTGACAGCAGCAGCAGGACAGGACAGGACAGGATAGGACAGGACAGGACTGACGCAACAACATTCATGTTCGAATTCGTTTGAATGCGCTCATGAGAGAAATCTAATTTGATAATTGTAAATAAACAATGCCTTTCCTAATTAGAATTATTTTATTATGAAATCAAAGGAAACGCAAAACGCAACGAAATGTGTAAAACATGCAAAGCAGAAAAATAAACAAGTAGCTAGTTCGGCAGTAAAGCATTATTTTGTGGAAATCTTTCTTTTTTTTGTGCTTTAAATTAACAAAAAAATCTTTAAAAAAAATATGTATCATAACAAGGAAAGATTTATAAGTAATTAATATAAAATTGCCATATAGTTCGCCAGTTTTTACTTATTAAATCGCTCTCGTAGCACATAGCGCGTAACGAAAGCTTTCAACATTGAAACAAACATCAATAAATATTAAGAAGATGAAGAAAAACAAAAAAAAAAGAAAAAAAAAAGCGAAGTAAGCAAATGGAAGGAAATAAGGATAATAAAATAGGCGCAGACATGTATAGAAGTGCAGTCCTTACTCGTATTTGGATGTATGTAGGCGCATGTTAACACGCGACGCGACCAGAAGCGTACATAACATATATCGCGTATACGTCCCGTGGTCGACTTCATTTTCAATAATAAATTGTAGTGTTGAAACTGAAAAGACAGCAGACAAAGTACTACAAGTAAAAAAAAAGCATTAAAAAATAACCAAAAGCAACATAAAAAACACAAACGCATTTTTTTCTGAATGTAAACGAATATTTGATGACCTTTTTTTCTTTTGTATTCTACAAATCTTCAAAATGCTGATTTTTTCCATCTATTTTTGAGTATTGCATTTGAGTATTGAGTGTAAATTCTACAACGAAAATTGCAGGAAGTATCGATACCAAAATCGATATCGATATCAAACTAAAAATACTTTCGATTTTGTATAACCCTAAAAATATGCTAGAATATTGTTGTAGCGTATTGCAAATGCCTATAATCAAACACATAAATTTTATGTCAGTCATGTTGCTCCACATGATGCTAACACCATCAAAAAAAAATATGTACCATAAAAAAATCGAGTCCCAATTCCACCACCACCACCACCGACATCATCCAACAGTCTAAAGCCACTGTTTGCCACCGAAGTTGTTGCTGCCTCCACTGCCGCCGCTGTCGCTGCTATCGATGAACATCGAAAAGACATTAAAAAGGCATATGGAGCCCAATTTGCGTACAAAAATCGTGTAAATCTGTTTTGCAAAGTCAGTAAAAAAACCAAATAAAAAAAAAGAAATGAAAAGTTAAAAATAAAAAACCAAATACATACAATTTTTCTTTTATGGATTACTTGGGATATACTTTTTATTTTATTTTTTTTTTTTTTTTGGCGCCTTTTGCTTTTTGATATTTTGTCTACGCGCAAAGCACGCGTTTACATGAAATGAAAAAAAAAATTATTGTATTTTAGGTTTATTTTTAGTATTTTATGGAAATAATAAAATAAAATGAAATAAGTTACACCTTCGTATGTGGAATACAAGATAAATGAACCATAAAGCCAATAGATATTGTACAATATAATTTATGTGTACAGATTTATATCAACAGAAATCAATGCAGTCAAAGTTTAGATACATTTACTCGTACCTAGCATATTTTACTCTTAAAGCGTATTTTTGTTTTTATATAAATATTGTATACAGTTTGTATATTTGTTTGTTTGTTTGTCTGTGTAATTTAGCATAGCTTCCTATATCCGCCAAATGCAATCGAGAGGAAAAGCTAAACCAAACTAAACTAAAACCAAAACTAAAACTAAAATCAAATTGAATCAAATCGAATTCCATTTCAATTCGTTTGCGCGCAAACGCACTTCCTGTATAGTCTATACACATACACACACACACACACATGCATACAGTTTGTAAGTGCGTTGAGTACTGTACTTGCGTGCAATAGAGTAAACATCAAACGCAGCAAATAAATGTAACAATTTGTTTTTTATTCTATAAATCTAAGTTTAGACTTTGCCTTTAGACGAATAAAAGATAACTTTTTTTTTAAATTATTAAAGTTACTGCCAAGCGTCACTGTTACTGCCTAAAGTCACTGTGACTGCTTAAAGTCACTGTTAATGCCTAACGTCACTGTTACTGCTTAAAGTGACAGTTAATGCCTAACGTTAGGGTTACTACTTAAAGTCACTGTTAATGCCTAACGTCACTGTTACTGCTTTATGTCACTGTTAATGCTTAAAAGCACTGTCATTGCCCAAACTCTCACTGTTACTGACTAAAATCACTATTACTAGCAAAAGTCAGTGTTAGTTGCTAAAGGCACTGTTACTACTGTTAAGGTGACTGCTTAGAGTCATTTGACTAAAGCTACTGTCGACACCTAAGGTTGTAGTTACTGCCAAAAATCACTGTTGCTGTATCAATTCGTTAAAGTCATAGTTATCGGTTTAAATTGAAGTGCTGTTACCGATTTAAAGTCACTATTATTTCATAAGCCTACTTTAATTCTCTAAAGACACGATACTTCGCTAAAATCACAATCACACCCTAAATGCTCACTGTTACTGATTAAAGTCACTATTATTGTATTATTGTTATCAATCGATCTTTTCTATAGTTTGATATGTTCTCTCTAGAGACATAACATCTTCAACATAGATATAGGAATAGTATTGAAATTTTGGCTGAAGTAAAATTTACGAACTGCTTTTTTTTGTTGGCTTGTTTGCATATCTTATTGGCACACTTGATTTATATTGTATTTGTAGAAGGTTTCTTTTTTTATTTTTTTATTTGTTGGGTAGCCTTTTTTTTTGCAAACTTTGTTTTAGTTTTGTTGCGTCATTGTCGGGACTGGTGTACTCGTCATCAACAACATCATTGACGTTGTTGTCCTTTCGCTTGTGTTTTTGTTGTTGCTAGTTCTGAAATGCAAAATAAATTGAAAAAATTGAAAAAGCAATTCATCGTGTTGAGCACGTACAATCGAAACTGAGTTTGAGTGAAACAGCAAAACAGAAGTTTTTACATTCAACATTCACCCAAACATCCATCCCTCCATCCCTCCGTCCGTCCATCCGTCCACTCATTCACAGTTTGAGTGGGGCTGCGAATTACATTTTGCCCATTGCTTTTGGCCATCACTCATACGCCAGGTGTGCAACTTCGTTTGGCATTTTGAGCGTTTTTAGACATTTCTGATGTACGCAATCCGTATAAAATGTTGCTAAGGTTTGCTCGAGGTTGAGTGGAATACAAAAAAAAAAAAGAAAAAATTAAAAATAAAAAATAAGAATGAAAGAAAAGCAGCAGGTTTTCATCCTCATCGATTGATAACTGCCATTTTGCCCCTTTTCAACGCAGTTGCTATGCATGCTCGTACAGCAGACAGACACATTTGAAAGTTTCATATAAAAGTTTACATTTCAGTCTGTTTGTGGTGTCATCACGTTTAGGAAATATAATAAAATCCAATTGGAAAGCTTCACGGTTTATTCTTCTTAAAGTACGTTTTTGTAATTTATCATTGGCGTTGTCATTGTTACCTTGGCCACTTACCGCTTACCGCTTACCACTTAAAAGCACCACCAGAACCAGCAACAGCGCCAGCAATACGGGATACCATTTGCCTTGCGCAATTGTTGTAGCGTGCAAAAGCACTTTTGCGATATTCGATATGACATTCGAGTTTACCACTTAAGTACCCCGACGTATTTCTTGGTATTCTGTATTAAATATGAAAAATAGAATTTAGTTATTTATTTATTTTCTTTTCATTTTATTTTTTTTTGTTTCTAAACTTTTGTATATTTTGGTAATTTTTATTGTTTTTCAATTTGAAAAAAAAAAAAAAATAAATAATAATAAAAAAAATTAAATAAAAATAATTCTTGGAAATATTAAATGGCATTTTGGATTTTAAATACAAATTGTATTAAACTGACTTTGGGGTTTATTTTTCTTTTATATATTTTTTTGGCTTTCACATTTTTAAATTGAAGTTTTTTAAGTATTTTTTTTTTAAATCGGATCAATGATTTCGAAGATTACTAACTACTGCATCGGTTAATTCGACAAACGGATATAATACGACTCAATTTTAACCGAAGTCGTCCTACCGAAGTCAAACGAGTCGAGTTGGCTCGAATCAAGTTGATCATTTGCTTAGCAGATGGCTTGAGTTACTCGAATCGATTTTATTTCGAGTATTTTATTTAATTGATTTTGGATTCTAATTCAAGCCTTTTCACACCTCGTTTATAATTTTAGTAGAGGTATCCGGAATTGGAAGCGTTGGAAATATAGCGAGTTCCGGGATGTTCGGAACACGGAGTCTTTTCTGCTAAAGTTGAATTCCAGCTTCATATTCATAAATCATTTACGGTGGATGTCATCCTGAATATTGGTTTGGACTTTTTCGAATTATTTTCTCACAAATTTTTCTTAGTTTGTATTTTTTTTTATTATTTTAAATTTAAGAGAATTAAAGCAACCCATTTGTTTTTCGATCATAATAAAATTTTAAAATATAATATAAAATATAAATATAATATAAATTTTTAAAAATAACAAAACAAATTTTATAATAAAAAAAAATCTTAAAATTAATTAATAAAGAAGAAATAAGTCGAGCTTGTTTCTTACAAACTAAAATTAATAAAAAAACTATGAAGGCATTAAACCAGAATGCTTCTTGAATTATTGCAAAAGAAATGTTTAAGGAAAAAAAAAAAAACAGCAAAACAAAAATATTATTCCAGCGTGCTGGTAGTCTCTACAGAGAATCCTGAGCATGTTGACGGAGCTATTGATGGCGTTGGTGACGGTGATAGAGGTGGTGGCGATGGTGATTGACGGTATGCGTACTCCTCTATACTCTCCATGCTCTCTGGCTCCGGCAATGGTTCGCCAATCATATTTCGATCATAACCGAATGTAGTGCGTAACCGTTCCAGCAGTTCGCAATCCAAGCCATTCGCCATTAATTGTTTTTCCGTTTGTGGAATTAAATCACGTAAATATTTCAAGAAATTGACACGTTCGTGCAGTTTCGTTACGACGAATCGATTACGTAAACGCATCGTGGTCTTTTTGATTTTGTAATTGAATCTCGATTTACGACACGATTCGGCACGTTGCTGCTGCAAAATTTTACTGATTTGTACGTTTTCACGGATTTTCTTTGGCAATGGCATATTTGCCGTACGTCGCTCGACGATGATCGGATGGTCGTGCAGCGTTTGTTCAACAAAATCGTGCTCTTCCGTCGCATGATGATCCTTCAGTATTCTTAGGTCTGACTTGAACAATTTATCAATTTGTTCGGGCTGCTGCATTGCAGTGGCCAACGGCTCTGCCGTAAAGAGACGCGCGTATGCCGTATTGCTGAGCATTTGATAGAAACTTAAAAGCTCTGTCGTTGGCAACATTTGCGGCATATGCGCCGCTGTTGCATTTAATAACATAATTACACCGTGTGATGCATTCAAATCCAGCAAATGATCCATGATTAAATTTTCTTTTTGTAAAAAATAATCCGGTGTGTGTGTGTGTGTGTGTGTGTGTGTTAATAATAATAAAAATTAATAATAATAATAAATTTAAACCAGCAGACACGGCGATGTTTCTTCGTTTAATGACAAAGTGCGTCTGTGCCTTTCGTATGCTGCATGCGCACTATTTATAGTGCTCTGCTCAGCACTGGACTGTTTTTTACCTGTGTTGTATGGCTGCATTGTTTTGATATTTTTATCAATTGATTTACTGCAGGTATTGCCATCATAAAAATTGTGGTTTATGACTTTATTTTGATGTGATATTCTTTTGAATTGTTGCTACCTGTTTATGCAGTTTTATGGCTGTTTTATTGCATCTCATAAAACAGTCATAAAATTATGGCGCATATGTTTGTATTTATAAAGGGGAAACCTTACAATTAGTTCCATTTATAATGAAATTTCTAATTACGATTGCATTGTTTCGCAAATTTGAATTTAATCGAAGTTTTATTATTATTTTATTAAAATAAGCGCAATCATTTTTATAGTCTCCGTGATTAGTATTTTTTTATTAGGCGGACGGACACACACACATGAACAAGCAGAGCAGGTAGATAAAGCAGCTGTCTGTGCGGACAGACGTAAAGAAGAATGCATGCTCATGCATGCAGGTAACAAATACAAAAAAACAACACCGTACGACCACGTTTGTTCTAGAACCTATCTGTACAGATTTCCTCCTGACTTAAGAAGTCATCATCACAGAAGGAAGATGTAGGAGAGGAGGAAGCTGGAACGAGGAAGGAAGGCCTACCCAGATGATCATCAATCCAAAGCATCCGTATACCATCCCATTCCATCATAAAAGCTTGATTATCTAGAAGTTGACTAGCGTTGAAGATGCTAACGGTAACCATTATCATCTCTGTGGGCTATCCCATTTTAACAACAATGTTGTTCTTCATGCTCGATAGTAGAGATGGGAAATGGGCTGGGCTTTTTTCGTGGTTCATCTTGACTCATTTATATTTTCGTGTTCGTGTGGTCTCGTGTTTCAAAAATTTTATGTCGTGCGTGTTCGTGGCCTGAAAAAAAACACGAAAGACAAATAAAAAATATATAACTTTTTCCTACAACTTATAAAAAATTTAGTGACGGGTCGGGCTGGGGTTTGTTTTTCGTGTTGGGTCGAGTTAGCACGGCTCATTCCCATATCAACACGATTGCAGCTAGAGAGTACTCTGTTTCATGGAATCAAAATCTCTGCTTGAACCATTTGACTGACATGTGTTGTCACTCGGCCATTCGTTCGGCTTTCCTTGCTTAACGGACGATTCCAAGTTCATCATTCTGAAAGATGCTCACACCGATTGGGTCTTCTGTGAAAAGCGATCTCATCGAACCACTGATTTAGAATTGAAGAGCATTCAACACTGCCACAAATTGCTACTTGGACTCAACACTATTCGATGGTTCCGCTCGATGGTTCCGATGGTGCATATGCGGTGGCGTGTTATGATTGCTTCATACACATTTAAAGCGGCTACTGGCTTTGTGAATTTGCTACGATCCATCTTTGGCATCCAAGTACACCATCGAGTAACTGTTTCCCGATTTTGTTGCACCAAAGCCATAGTTCAGCCACAGTGCGTGGTCCATATTATTATTTCGTCTCTTCTCTTTTAAAATTCGTTGCAGAGCAATAAAATCGAATGCCACTTCAAATTGATAGTTTTTCAACGTTTTAAGTTCGAGCATTCATTAGCATTTTAAAAGGAATATAATATAATTTTTTCAATTGAAAGTCCTCTTCACAAATTGCCACTCACTACAAACGGCTTCATTTAATCGAAATATTGCTCCACTTCAAAAACAAAATTTTCAAGTTTTATGTTTTATGTTGTTTTTTTTTTTTTTTTTTTATCAATTGGAAATGCTAAATGGTTTCCAGCAATTTCTACGAATTTCTATCTCAATTTCCAATTAAATAATTTTAATCGATTCGTATAAAATTAAAATGTAAAACACACTCAGACACACACACACACACACAGACAGTCACATACAAATTTTACTCCAATTGATTACTACGGAAAATTTTCAAATTTTATTTGCATTGCAATAAGCGAAAACGTATCTGAAAATGTTAAGTAAACAAATGTATCTCAGATACTATTCTGGCATTCTGCTGGTAGCAGGTAGTGAAATCTGTTTGTTTGTTTGTTTGTTCCTTTTTTTATTACTATATTTTCTTTTATCAATTTTATCAAAGACATTGAAAATAAGATGAAAAAAAACCAAGCCGAAAGGCAAGTTGCAGAAGCACTCGAAGCAGCAGCAGCGGCAGCGGAAGTTATAAAAGCAAAAAAATAAACAATCTTTATCTTTGAATGAATGAAAGAATGAAAATAATAATAATATTTTATCTTATGAATTTTTTTTGCATGTTTATGCTTGTACAGTGAAGTAGGTAGACAGTAGGTAGGTGGGCAGGCTGGCGGGCGGGCTGATAGGTAGGTACACATATACATTTACTCTTTTCTTCTTTTTGTTATGAAAAAAAAAATATACAAAAATATTTCATAGATAATTTTAGTTACTTTATGGCATTGAAATTGATTTGTATCTCTATAATCTTGCGATAAAAAGGATAACAAAAAAAAATATATCACAAAGGAACTTAAAATACAAAAGATGTTTTTAATTTTGTTTTGTTTTGCTGTGAAAAGATGATTTCGTCTAGACAAATTAATAAAAATATAATTCTTATGCAGCAAAGCAAGGCAAATAATTTAAAAATTAAAAAAAAACAAAAAATTAATCAAACTCTTGTCTAGTCTCTGAAGCAATTTTGGTTCGATAATTTTTTAAAAATAATTGAATCTTCTATTTGATTTTGGACGGACTGACAGACAAATTTGTCAGATTAAAGCATTGAAATTCGTTTTTTTGAAACGCAGGGCAGTGCCAGCATAAAATCGAGCGTTATAACGTTTCCTACAGCAACACCAATTCCCTTCCAAGTTAGAACTTTAGTTCGGCTAATAATTACGATGACTAATTTTTACTTTTACTTTGTCCTATTTTTAAAAATGCATAATTTACTTCATTTGGCTTATCTCATTCACAAAACAAACTTTGAACGAATTTTTTCCATTTGAAATAGAAAATGTTTAAGGCACTTAATGCGAATATTATCGTACTTTTCTGTCACTTTGCTGACATTAAATCATTTAATCATTTAATTAAAAAAAAAATAATAATAGAACGTAAGTCTTAGCCCAACGTATATATACCCTTCATTTAGATAGGTTATCGAGCTCACTCGTTTGCAGTATTTATTTGCGATAATAAAATTGCAAACCAATTTAAAGAGAAAAATATTTAATAAAAAAAACAAATTCCTTTGCGTAATTAAGATAGACACAATCCAAACCCAAACAAATATTTACTCGCTTTCGTTATGAAGTAAAAGAATTTTTGCATAAAAACCACAACACATTCCCAATAAGAGAGCAGTTTTATTCTGTTTGTAAAGCAGCTACAAAGGCATTTCTCCTTTTTTTTACGAAAAATGCAATCAAACATGAAAATTTCTCTGGCAATTATTACATTTGCCATTGCCATTGCAAATGTCAGCGGTACGAATTACTTTGGTGCATGTGATGGCGTAAGTTAATAGAGTCCACAATACAATCCACAATACAGTCCACAATACAATCCACAATGCAATCCACAATACAATTCACAATACAATGCTATATACAATTCACAATACAATCCACAATACAATCCACAATACAATCCACAATACAATCCACAATACAATCCACAATACAATCCACAATACAATCCACAATACAATCCACAATACAATGTTATATACAATCCACAATACAATGCTATATACAATCCACAATACAATCCACAATACAATCCACAATACAATCCACAATACAGTCCACAATACAATCCACAATACAATCCACAATACAATCCACTTTGATAAACATTTTCGATTTTAGTCCTGGGCTTCAAGTTGCTCTCCAGATGCAAAATTGATTCCTATAACGGATGCGCTTAAACAAAAACTTGTGAATGCGCACAATAAGCATCGAAATTTCATTGCTGGCGGTGGTGAACGAAAATTGAAACCCGCTTGTCACATGCCCCCATTGAAATGGAACAATAAGCTGGCCGCTCTTGCCGAATACAATGTAAAACAGTGCCAGATGAATCATGATGCTTGTCGCCGAAGTTCCGGACAAAATATTTATATATTATTGGGCAAATTTACAACAAGTGTTACAAATGCTGTTTCGTATTGGTACAAAGAGGTTAAGCACGTAAAACAGTCGCAAATCGATGCGCTTCCAGATATAGACATAAAACCGTAAGTGTTAAATTGCAAGAAAAAAAGATATTTAATTAATTTTAAAATTTAAATATATTTTTTTAGTTTCATTGGACATTTTACTGTCATGGTTGCCGATTATAATACTGATGTCGGTTGTGCTGCATCTACTTATAAAGCAAATGGTCGTAAGGAAACTCTGGTTGCCTGCAATTATGGTAAATCAAATTACAAGGGAAGATCAGTTTATAAATCATGTGCCACTGCTGGCTCGGGTTGTAAAAACGGTAAAAATTCCAAATATCATAATCTATGCTCCGATTAACTTTTAAATAATTAAAAAAAAAAAATGAATACAAAAATAAACTATTTAGAAAACAAGAAAGCTTTTAATATTTTCTAGATTTTTAATTATTGATTCATTTCCAAAATGTTTCATTTCCAAAATGTTTCATTTCCGAAATGGCTAACTTCCAAAATGCTTAATTCCCAATGTGGTTCACTTCCAAAATGTTTCATTTCCAAAATATTTTTTTGCATTGTATATGACAAAAAGCTGCTATCGTAGAATAAAATGGTAGTCAGATTGGATATAAATTAAGGTACATAAAAATTGGAAACAGCGTTCCTCTTATGGTTTAAGTAACTGAGAACCGGTTCGAACCGAACCACTTGTTTCTTTCAAGAATTGGTTTGGTACGCGGTTCAATTCTAAACCCTGGTTACAAGCACTTCAATTAAAGTTTTTTGTTTATTTACTAAAAAATTTCCCACTTTTCTTTATTTCAAAAATTTTGTTCGAATTTATGTTTGTACAAAAGTATTTAGTCGTCAAATATTTTCTGCCAAATTGAACAATTAGCCACGTCGTAACGTAACGTGTAATGTATGGTAACGTGTCGTAACTGCTGATGTCCACTTTGTGATGTCAATAAACTAATTTTCGTTACAACGTGATTTAATTAATGAAGACATACACACACATATACACACATATATGTACATATGTATGTATGAATGATATATAGAAATGTGTTATTATGGAGCGTATGTATACTGCTTGCTTTCTGTACTATATGTACGATATGTAAGTCTCTTTCAATATACAATACGACTCTGAACAATTAAGTGAATATTCTTGTAATTTTGAGGTTAACCCGAGAAAGTTGTAATTGAGTTTTTGGTCAACTATAACTACGAAATTCTTGTACATACCATTCCATACCATACCATTCAAACTTAAATACAAGGACAATATATGTATGTGTGTGTGTGGCAGCATCGATAGCCAGAAATACATACATACACACATACATATGTGTACATGACTAGAAGAGCAGCGGTTGCATGTTTGGTCGCTGAATTTATTTCGAATTCGTATGTATGTGTATGTGAATGTAAGTGTTTTAACATACATAAATACACATACATGCATTAATGTGCATAGGCATTGTGCGTGTGTGTGTGTGTGTGTTATTTTAACCACATTATAATTGCACTCTGACCAGAACAAACCAAACTCAAACTACAAACACAAACCGAACCCGAATCGAAGCAAAGCAAAGCAAAGCAAACTGAACCGATACAACGCAGAACCAGAACAGACCAGAACAGTTTCAAACAGAACAACGCAGAATATTTGGCGCGTGCATGCATTCATGCGTATTTTCAATATACAAATATATACATATATATAGAAGTATATATGTATACATACAAATATACATACATACATATAAATATATATTAATAAACGATATACAAATGTATGTGTTTTATGTATTTGTATTCATGGTCTACTTTAATTGGGTTGCATTTGACAAAAATCTGCAAAGACAATCAGACATGCAAACAGACACACACACACACACATACACACACACACACACACATGTGCCTTCTTTTGACTCAATGTCACTTGTATTAAAATATACCCTACAATTATATTAACTTAGTTTAAATTATTTTCATTTTATAACTGAAATTTCTCAAGATTTTCTCAATGCGAATATTCGCAAAACAATAATTGATCCCTATTCCGTCTATTACGAAATTTTTTAAATTGTGCCGTAGTTCCCATCATTGTCGATTTTTTTAAAATTTTTTTTCAGCAGTGGCGCTTGTGTTCATGCGAATGTGATTATGCAAATGCGAATGTTTTGCGAATGTCACTGCGAATGTGTGTATAGTATAGGGTATTCTGTAGTCGTACGACTACAGCCTATTTCTTGTTTCTTTTTTTTTGTTTGTGTTATTTTTTTTGTTGTTGTTTTTGTTTTTTCTTTTTGGTTTTCATGTCGTAACATAAATTTCAATGTTCATTAAGAATCTAAATTGTACATGTTCATAGTTTAGTTCATAAATTGACATAAATATCAATACATGCAATTCTAATTGGCTAACGCCAATGCCAAACACCAACACCAATACCAATACCAATGGCAACACTAACGTCATCGTCATCGCCATCGTCATTGCCATCACCAATGTAACCTAAAATACACCCATTTACCATACTCAACTGAACTAAACTAAACTGAACAATTGACCAACGTAAATAATGTTCGCTTCCACATAGCCAGCCATAATCCATTTCAGGCAATGTTTGACTTGACTGCACTTGTCTTGTTTAACGACGACGACGACGACGACAACGGCAACGACTGTTGCAGCTTCTAATGCTGCTGTCGCAATGTCGTGTTGTCGTCATAGTTGTCGTCGTTGCCGTCGTCGTCGAGTCGTCATTCTTGCTGTTGTTGCTGTTGTTGTTGTTGTATCCTTGTTTTAGTATATTGCTATACATAATTGTAATTGCTGATGGCAGCTGTTAATAGTTGCGGTTGAGTTGTTGTCGTCTGCTTTGCCTACCAATTGCTATTCTACTGTTGCTGACATAAATAATCCAAACGATGATGTTGCTGTCACTGTGTGTGTGTGTGTGTGTGTCTATCTGTGTCTGTTTTTGCACTTGCTTACGCAGTCAGCTTAGCTTAGCTTCGTTTAGTTCTGTTCAGCACGTTTCGTTTAGGTTAGGCTGCTGCTGCTAAACTAAATTTTCGTGCCTCAACTCGATTCGATTTGGTTGTGGTTTTGGTCTTGTTAAATTCCTTTTTTACTTTTGTATAAAAATAAACCGAAATAATTGCTTCCTTTATACCTTTTTCAAAAATACTGATGGCTTAAAAATTAAGCTGTTGCAGCTTAATTTTTAGCTGAAGCTGCCAATATGTAAGCTAAATAGTTTATGTATGCACGGATTTTGATGAATGAAGCTAATACATACAATATAACACATAAATTGTTCTAATTCTCTGGATATATTGTGGGTTAGCAGATTTGTTTTGTGTAAGGTAAATTGTTTGTCAGCTTATCGAGAACATCATTTTTATTCATGTTGAACTCATTTTTGTATAAGATCAGCATGTGATCAGCAAATTACGCGTTTATACTAAAAAATACCAAACTTTTTGAATAAGATCAGCAAATATGATTTTCCACTGAGCGCGTCTTTACTAAAAAATACCAAACTGTTGGAAGCTGCTGCTGTCTGTAATAGTGTTGCCATACGTCAAAATACTGCGCAGCCTGTTAAGTAGAGAAAATAAAAAAAATGCAAAATATTTTTTGAAATAAATCGTTTTATTCATTTTTATGGTATTTAATTTATTTAATTTTCACAAAAAAAAAATGTTTCTTTTATATTTATTTTTTTTTGCATTGGCTGCATTTAATTTCATTTTTCTTTCATTTATTTAATTTATTTTTTTTTGTTTTTATTTTTTGTTTTAGTTTTCTCTATACATTTATTGAAATATGCATTTTGACATATTTTGGAAAATTTAATTTAATTTACACCGAAAAAAAAATACAATATATATATTTAACATTGATCAGCTAGATTCACATTACATCTAATTAATGTACTTAACATTTGCATCATCATCATCATCATTATCAACATCATAATCATCATTAACATCATTTCGTCGTCATTTTCTTTTTGTGTTTTTTATTCTTTTTTTTTGTTTAATATTCTTACTAATCTAAAAAGTAAATCCAACCGTTTTCCAATTTCTAGTTCCTACTCAACTATCTCAACTATCGCTCGAATATTATTTCTTTACAGATTATTCACATGAAAGTGATTAGGTAAAATCTTAATTTGTTTCTTTGTTTGTTTCTTCATTTTATTTATCCTAAAATAATTGTTAAAATAATGGTTTCATCTTTTATTGATTTCTAATCTTTTTCTTTTATTTTGTTTTCTTTTATTCAATATTTATTACTCTAACAACAATGAATTTTAAATATATATTTATTATTTTTCTTTTCTTTTTTTTGATATAGTTTTAATATATATTTTTTGTTTTTATTTTTTTTTTTTTTATTTTGAAAGATTTAGATTAAAAATAGAAATATTTATATAGTTGAAAAGATTTAGAGAGAAAGAGAGAGAAAGAAAGTGAAAAATTTTAGAGTTTTTAATGCTAAAAATTTTAATATGCTTTACATTTTCTAGTTGAAAATTTATACAAAATATATTTATATAGGGAGGGGGCCAGTTGTGACGCAGGCCCAGTTGTGACATTTTTCGACCTAAAAAAGTTATCCTGAAAAAATTTGTTCCAAAATTTTTGAGTAACTCAAATAAACATACTTTCTTTGAGAAAAGTTGCGTTTGGTTAATAGTTAAATGTTAAACTTCTTAATTTTTCATTGAAATTCACTGAAATGAAAAATTAAGAAGAACTGGGCCCCTCCCCTATTTTTTTATGCTATTCAGATATTTTGTTTTGGTTGATATATTGCGAAACTATTCCGAAGTAATATTTTATTTCTAAAATAAATCGATGGGCACTGTAAAAATATTTTTTTTATTATTTAAAAAATTTAAGAGATATGCTTGTAGTTATTTGCTGAAACACTTTTTTTTTCAACTAATTAAAAATATTTTTATTTTCTTCTTCGTTTTATGACGTTTTGCATTTCGTAATTGTTAGGAAAAATGAATGTAGTTATTCCTTTTTCATTTGAATTTATTTCGAAATGAGTGTATTCATTAGAATTTATTTCGAAATGAGTGTATTCATTTGATTGCCGCTACATTCGTAAACACTGTTTTTTGTAGGAAAAAAAACCATGCTGAGAGTAAAGCATATTAAAAAAAAATCGATATTACCGAAATTTTTGTGATTTTTTTTTTTTTTTTATTACCTTTTTTTTTGTTTTTTGTTTTGTTTTTCAAATAATATTATTTTTTTATAAGTTTTTGTTTTTCGTAAAAAAAAAAAAATAATAATAAAAAATCTTCTAAAACGAGACTTTTTAGTTTTTATTTCTTTATACATATAATTTGATTTTGTAAATATCGTTTTTTTTTTCTGTTTTTAATTTATTTTTTAAAGATTCTTTATTGGCATTTGGTTGAAAATTTATTTATATATAAATTTTAAAACTTTTTTTTTATATTTATATATTTTTGTTTTGAATACTTTAAGTATACACATTTACATATACATACATATCTACACACCTATACAACACATACGCGTTTTTTTTTTGTTTATATAAAAAAATTACGTGAATGTGTTTGTGATTTTCACAAGTTTCTTTTTAAGATTTTTTTGGTTTTTTAATTTACTTAGTTGTTTTTTGTTTGGTCGCGAATAAAAATTATTTACAAATTATTTTCTTTTCGATTTTTATAATTTTTTTTTTTTTTACCTATTAAAATAGTTTTAAGCGTTTTTTTCTTCAAAATAATACTTTTCCAATTTATTTTTAGTTTCAATCGTTTAAACATTTCATACCATATCATCATTTCGTTTCAAATTCTCAAACTCAATCATTGCATACCATTTCATTTCGTTTCATACCGTTTTGTTTCAGAACATAATTCATTTCATATTTGTTTTTGAATTCATTCGATTTCATTCCATTTCATTTCATTTAAGCTGAAAAGGTTTTGATTTTTTACCCTACACTGTACACCTATTTTGATATCTTTTATGATAAACAATTTAGACTTCGCTATATGTACTTCAGTGCATAGTGTAGGGTATATCATAGTAGCCTAATATAGACTTTTGTTTATTATACTCATCTCTCCGAATTGAATGTCAAATTGTTGTTGTTGTTGTCGTTGAGCAGTTAATACTACTCCATTAAAATGTAACACCTCATATAGAAGGTTTTCTTTTGTTCACACGCGATTTTAAGGTTTTACCAAGGTTTAAATTAGTTAAGACTTTTTATTTTGTGAAAAATAGATAATACCTTTTTCGTATATAATTTTTTTTTAAGTTTTTAGTTTTAGTTTATCTCTCACATTTCATTATTGTACTAGGGTGGGTTGACGATATAATTCGGGTTGGTCTTGATGCCTTTCATAATCGTTTGTTTTTTTTCCTATATGCTACAAATATTTGATATACCAGCTGCGGTTTCTTTTTTTTAATATTAGTAATTTTTTTTTTATTTTTTATCTAAAATTTGATTTTGTTTTTATTTTAAATCTACACACATAGTGTGAGTCCATATTAAGTATACAATGTATTAATTGCATTTACATAATTTATATACAAAACTACTGTTCAATATTTATGTATTTTGTTGAATGGGATTATTTAGTTGTTTTCATTAAATGGACATGAAACGGAAATGTTCTGAAAATGTACAACAAAAACTTGCCAAACAAAAATATAGGTACGCATGAGATGAGATGAAACATTTGCTGAAATTGAAACAATATGAAAAATACAGAAAAAAAAGATATTCCAAATATTTTACACTGAAAAAAAAGTTTGAAAAAGTTTCGTAGTTTTTATTATAATTAATATCGCATATAAAATGTATTGGAATCTTCAAAATATTCGAAGTTAGATTTGATTTTGATATTTTTGATTTATTTTATTTATTTAATTCTTTTTTTTTATTATTATTATTATTTCAACATTTACAAAATTTGTGAACAGTAGCTCCATTTATAAGACAATTTAAAAACACGCATTTAAAGCAAATATTTTTTTGTTATACAATTTTTTTTGTTTTTGTTTTCGTTTTTTGTTTTTTTTTTGTTGGAACGCGTGTTTTTTTCTGATCTTCTTGCTGTAAAAAATGTGACGCATTTCTATTGCCGCACCCGGTATACGTTTATGTATAAAATACATATCTACTAACATTTATTTACAATTTATAGTTGACTTTTGCTTTTCTCATAAAGTTGTTACTAGTTTTAAATAAATTTTATTTTAAAGTTTTTTGTTTTTGTTTTTAAATTATTTATTTTATATTTAGTATTGTATTTTGTATGTAGGAAACAAGAAACCAATAGTACGCCTGTTTTTAGTTGAAGAAGAAGACTCTAATATTTTTTTTTTAGTTTTTTGTTTTAGCTAATTAGTAAGATTTCTTTGTAATAAGTTTTTTTTTTTTCGTTTTGGGAAACAGTTTTCTAAAAATACTTTATCTACGTAAATATCATTTTGGACTTGTTTAAAAGGATTTAGTTGTTCTTGTTTTTGTTGTTGTCGTTTTAAGTAAAATTTTTTTTTGTATTCATTTTTCTTTTTTTTTTTTTATTGTTTTAATAATTTTTCGCTGTGAAGCGTTAAAAGTTGAAAGCTTTTGGGATTTACTTTTTAGGTACAATTGCTAAAGATACACTACGGCAGGTAAAGTTTATTTTAGTTTTACTTTTTTTTAGGATTTTTGGTTTATAGTTTTATTAAAATTAAAAAACAAAAAAAAAAATTATAATAAAATTATTAAAAAAAAAAAATAAAAATTATAATAAAAAAATTAAATAAAATTCATTTATTTATTTTTAAAGCTGCTTTTGTGCAGTTAGACTATAAAGCTTTAGCCACAAGCAAAAACGAGCGAAATACAAAAGGTGAAAAAATCTCATTTCTCGTTACTCTAGCATAACTGGACCCAGGCGCTAATTTAAATTTGCTTGTACGAATTCAAATTGAAAATATTTTCAAAATTTTTGTTTTTAAATTTTTTATAATTTTTTTTTTTTGTTCTGGAAGACTACAACTATATAAACATATATGTATGTAAATATATCGTCTATATAGAAATTTGTTGAAGAAATAATTGTACAGAAAATACACATATATTTAAAAAATAATATAATAAAAAAAATTGGCAAATTTAACAAAAAATTATATTTAAGTTTTTCTATTATTACTTTTTTTTTTAAGTAAATATCTTTTGTTCTAACACTTAACTTTAGCTACACACACACCTACATATACACATACATATACAATATTAAATTCATAAAATATTTATTTTTCTATAAATTTATATTTTGTATCTACAAATAACTTACACAAATACATACAAACAGACAAACATACACAAAAAGTATTGAATTTCATTTATTTAATTTACTAATTTTGAATTTAATTCTTGTTTCTAGAATTATTTGCTAATTTAATAATAATAAAAATAATAAAAATTACATTCAATTCTCATTTTCATCTATGGTCCAATTTATTCAATGAATAAAAATTTTACTAAAGTTTGTTTTTTGCTTTTTATACATATTATTTTCGTAAATTTTTTTTTTACACTGAAACTAATAAAATAATGTTAGAAAATAATAAATCATAATTAAATTTTTGCAGTATACTTTTAGGCAAACATTCGCTTTAAAAAAAATAATAATAATAATAAAGAAAAAAACTATAATTTTATTATTTAATTTGTGACTTCATATTTCTTTCTAGTAAACCGTTATTGTTTTTCACTGCATTCCATGAATTATTTCACCTCACCTTTTTTTATGTGTTTTTTAGGCTACAAAAAAGGAAATTTAACAATTAAAGTAGAAGTATACTAAAAATTGTAAAAAAAAAGTTGTAGATTTGCTCAAATAATTTTTTATGTAAAATTTATGTAAAAAAAAAAAAAAAATAAAAAATAAATAAGAAAATTAAAACAAAAAATATATTTTTTTAATACTAGATTTATTTAATTTTTTGTTTTAAAGATTTTTAATACTTATTAACAATTTTTAATTTTTAATTATTACTATTTTTTTTAATGCTGTTTATTAATTTTTTTACATAGTTTTTTTTTTACTCACATTTTCCATTTAATTTAAATAGCAACAACGAGAAAAACAGACAACGACTCACAATAAAAAAAAATTGTTTTTTTTTTGTTTTCATTTCATTGTTTCTTTGATTTTGTTTTTTTTTTTTTCTTACTCTTAAATATTTAATTTCTTTGCTTAGAAAATATGAAGAATTTTTCACTTTTAAACAATTTTATTTCGCTTAAATACATAAATAGTTTGTGTAAATATATGTTTCATTGTATTTATTTATTTATTTAATTAGATTCAGTTTTTTTTTGTTTATTAAACTTTTTTTTTATGATTTTTTAGTTTAAAATTATTTTTATTTTTATGTTTTTTTTTTTTTTTTGTTATTGTTGTATATATATCTTTGTTTCTATTATAATTTTGTTTTATTTTCTGTTAGTTTGTAATTATAGTTTATCGAGTAAAGCTTTCGTTTCCTTCTGTTCTGACACAAAATTTAATTTAATGTATACATTTTTATTTATTTATTTATTTAAATATTATTATTATTTTTTAATATTTTTTTTATTTATTATTATTTTTTTTGTTTTTGGTAATGTAAAGCATTCCGTAGACGACGACTTTCAAACGACTTTTATTAGTTAAAAAGAAAATAAAATTTAAAAAAAAATTATAAAAAAATAATTGCTCAAACCTTTCCATATGAGTTTTTGTTTTTTTTTTTTGTAAATACACAAGCGGCGCCATTTTGCGTTTGGTCTTTTTTTCTTCTTCTTTTCTTTGTGTCGTATACATATACCATATATATAGTATATGACACAAATCATTAAATATTTTTTTTTTTTTTTTTGTTTAATACTTTTCTCAATTTATTTTTTAATTTTGTTTTTTTTTCGTACTGCTTAAATTATAAGCTCCAAATTTTTTTTTTTTTTTTTTTTGTTTAAGACTTTTATTGGTCCTGCTCTGGCTTCACTTTTGTCATACATATTAGAGTGCTGCATGAATAGATTCATTTCGTATGTATTCATTTTAATCGGTTTCACATTTAAAAGTTATCACACAAGTTATTAACAATTTTTATTTTTGGACTAACAAAATTACAAAAGCGGTTTTAAAATTTTGATTTTATTACATTTTTTTTTTTTTTTTTGATGATTCACTCGTTTGCATTATGAGTGTATTCATTTGCACTTTTCATACTACTTATGCAGCGCCCTAATATATACAAACGCCATATGCCTTACTATAGCATACATATAGAAAGTTGTATTAAAATCAATCAATATAATATATTGTCGTGGTTTATTTATTTATTTTTAGAAAGGGTCCCACGCATTTGCTATTTAAGATTTAACCTACAAGTTTGTTTTCTTTAAACAAACAAAAAAATATAAAATGGTCTTAAGTTGTAATCTAGGATGGCCCTAAAAAAAGGCGAGCAAATGGAAATAAAGTTTTGGGAATTACCATAAACAAAAGCTAATTAAAAAGCGATTATTTTGTATTGATTATGACAGACGAAGAAGTGTGGCAATCTGCTAATCAAAACCAAAAAATAATTACAATCACTTTTTTTTTATTTTTTTTAATTTTCATTGAAAAGTTAAGCAACAACTTGAAAGTTAAAATGTGTGTCTGTGTGTGTGTGTTTTTTTTTTTGTCTCAATTTTACAGTTTGTTCGTTGTTGTTGTTGTTGTTATTTTGGTTGTGGTTTTGTCTGTGGTTTTTGTTGCAAACATAAATGATCATTAGCATGAAACACCCTGTTTAGCAACAGTGTACCAAGTGCTTACTGTGACCAATGATGGTGAATCCGGTGTAGTTGGTAATTGTTCTCCATTTTCATTTGTAACTGTACTACCAGAAGCGACGACAGCAACAGCAACGCCTTCTTCAGCAGCAACAATTGCTGCTAATTGATGCTGTTGTTGTTGTTGTTCTTGTACTAAATGAGCGGGACTTGGCAGACGACTGTTATTTCTGCTGTTGCTGCTGCCGCCAACGCCTCCAATCGTTGTTGTTGTTGTTGTTGTTGGCATATTCAATAAAGTTGCATGCATTTCCAGATTATTTGATGTTGTAGGTGCATCAGCAGCAGCAGTGGTAGCGGCTGCTGCTGTTGGCTCCAATTCCAAAGCTATGACAACTTGTGTGGCTGTTCTTGTTGTTGTTGTTGTTGCTGCTGCTGCAGCTGTAGCACTTTGATTTTGATTAGTTTTTTTGATTTTTTTGTTGCTGTTGCTTTTGTTGATTTGATTTGGTTTTTCTATTGGCAAATTTTGTCGTCGTCGTCGACACCGTCGATGATTGATGTTTCTGCTGACACTGCTGCTGTTGCTGATATGCAATTTGTTGTTGCTGTCTTTTATGGTGGTGGTGGTGGTGGTGCTGTTGTTGTTGTTGCTGTCTTTTATATTGCAAATGTTGTTGACGTTGATGCATTTGTTGCAATTGTTGTAAATGTTGCGGATGATGAAAATGCATTGGTAAAGGCGTATGCAGATCACGACTTGTCTGTGGTCCCACTTGTGGGCAACGAAATCGTATTGCCTGCTCATTAGCGGCATTCAGATTGCTCCATAGTTCTGAAGTTAATGCGGTTGTAGCATCTGTTACATTATGCTGTACCGCAGAAGCAGCAGCAGCAGTTGCAGTTGCAGCAGCTGCACGTTTGCGACTTTTACTGCGGTGCGTTTGCGTTGATGATGATGATTATTATGATGATTGTGATGATGATGGTGATGATGATAATGATGTTGTTGTTTGCGTTGCTTTTGTCCTTGTCCATGTCCATGTTGCTGTTGCTGCTGTTGCTGGTGTTGCTGCTTTGTTTGTCGTCGTTCTTTGCTTCGCGGCTGTCGTGGTACGCGCAGATAATGTAATTCCAATTCAGCTTGTGGTCGCAAACAGTGACGACAGAATGTTTCATTAACAGATGTTGTTGTTGTTGTTGTCGTTGTTGTTGCTTGACTATTTGTACTGAACGATGAAGTTGCCAAATCGCCATCATCATAATAATTATAATCATCATCATAATCATCAATTTGCAATTTTATATCATCATCATCATCAGCATCATCATTATCATCATTATCACTGTCATCATCAGCATCAGATCATCATCATCGCCGTCGCCGTTGTCGTTGTCGTCATTCACATAATTTCCTTTAAATGTTTCCTTAACTTTTTGTAATTTTTTTGTTCGATTGCAACTCTTTGAGCGACATCTGCTTGTATGTTGCTGAGGTGTTTGTTGTTGTTGTGGTTGTTGCTGCTGCTGGTGATATTCTGTTATGTCAAATTGTTGCTTTGATTTTTTTCTATTATTGTATTTAATATTTTTGGACTTCCATTTATTATTACGTTCTTTAGATCTGTCTGTCTGATGTCGTTGTTGTTGCTGCTGTTGCTGTTGTTGATGCTGTCGTTGTTGTTGTTGTTGTGTCTTCGGTATGCTATTACCCGATATGTTGTGTTTAATTTGTTTTGAACGTATCATTTTACGTGTAGTGTATTCATCTCCTTTATCGGTCGGATATGGTCAGAATGCTGTATCAAAAACGGACATTGAACGTGAGATTGCTTCATCATTTCGACACGCTTCTAAGAATTCCTCAAGCGTTACAACACCATCGCCATTAATATCCATTTTCTAAAAGAGAAAAAAAAGAAAAAGATAAAAGAATAAAATAATATAATCTATTTATAGTATGTATATAAAATATTAAAAATGTTTCTATGTCCGCTATGGACTTTGAAACCATACATCCGATATGTACCAAACCGATTTCGTTTGAAAGGTAATAATTCAATTATAATTTTAGAACACAAATACAATGCATTAGGCACATTCGATTCCTTCATGAATCGTTTCGACTTTTCCCATACAAAACTTTTTTGGTTTCTTTTTTTTTTTTTTTTTTTTTGTAATTGCCCTAACATATTGTGGTCTCGTTGCAATAAAAAATGGTATTTTTAGTATGTTTTATCGCCCCAACAGATTTTGGTTGTTTTGCTATAAATAGTACAAAAATGCCATCTGCAATTCCACAAAATACGCCAAATGCGAAACGGAAAAGAGCCGAAATAGCCAGTTCAACGCAGTAGCATAAGCCAGGTATCCGCTAGTATATAAATAAAATTATAAGAAGCGCTAAAATGAATGCAACATCCTAGTTCTTTTAGATTTTAGGCACACATTTCATCTGACGAACACATTTTACCGCACAAAAATCTAGCCAAAATAGAGTTTAGAGTTTTCTCGAAATATGCAACTTTTTATCTCTGCTAGATTCTGAAGCGAAAAAGAAGTGTTTTAATTAAACCAGAACATTTTCACTTTCCTTACTCGTAGTCAAAAAAAAATAAATAAATCAAAATTGTGAAAGGCCAAAGAAGCTCTTAAACTAGATATTCACTTCGATAAACAAAAAAAAAAAAAAAAAGAGGAAACACTTTTTTTCTTCATTTTTTGTTTAGCTTTTTTTCAAGGCACTACTGAGGCACAGAATTTTTTATTTTTTTTACGTCGTTGCATTATATAGCCGAGCCACTGAGATTGAGAGTTCAGATTATAGAAGACCATGCAGACAGCCAAAAGCAGCATTGGAAAATGCGCGAACATTATTCAACACTGACAGTAAAAGAAGAATAAAGCAACGTAACGTAACGCTACGTAACGTTATGTTACGTAAGAGCATGAAAAGTACGTGAAAAGGATGACTTTGACTAGTGCGAAACACTGAAATATAGACCTAAATATGTATGAACAGAGGAGAAATATGGGGGAGGGGGGATTAGAAGATTGCGTCAAGTGGCTTATCATTTCCGTTGCGCGTTCAAGCATCAGCTTGTCAGTCAGTCAGTCAAGTCAGTCAAGTCAGGCATTCGCTCATTTGTAGCATGGCAGTTCTCTTCAGTTCAGTTCAGTTCAGTTTAGTCCAGTCATGCTGCCCTTAAGAGTGAAAACAAAAAAAAAAAAAAAAAGGAGGAGAAAAAAGATATTGTAAGAAAAATTGAAATGGCCAATTATTCATTTATTCCACATTCAATGACGACGACGATGTCAGTGCGCCATTTTCGTTAGTTTGTGTGTTGTTCTTGTTTCGCGTTGCAGCTTTTCAATTCACTTGCTTGCTTTTGCTTGCCATTTTCTGTGTTTTGGATTATATACTATGTACGAGTATGTATGTATATTTTTAATTTTTTTTTTTTTACTGATTCTACTCACCTGAAATATCAGTTCAACTTTTCCTTTGATTTTCTCCTCCTCTGGACACTCATCGGGCAGGCGTCCCATCAGTTCGTATATGGCAGTCACAATGTCAGTCATTTCTTCTCTCGTAATGAAGCCATCGCCATTGATGTCATACAAAGAAAAGGTCCAGCGCAGTTTCTCCTCGACAGAGCCGCGCGACAATACCGAAAGTCCTTGAACGAAATCCTGCGGAAATGAAAAACAAGCGTAATGAACACAACGGACACATAATATATATAAAAACACACACACACACATACACACACTCAGACATACACATACATACAATGTAATACATTGTAATATTGTATATCGTTAGAGTAGGTATGCAGTACAATACAGTAAAGTGAAGATACATAGATACGAAGATACATATTAAGCTAAAATCTTATACAAAAACAACAACAACAACAACAACAAACTATATTAAAAAGCTATAACTGTATACTGCCCGCCAGATATAAGATACAATATACAAGATATAATAGATAATGGCAATGGCAATGGCAATGTCTATGGCAATTGGTACTTGAGTTCCTGTTGCCTTAGTTCGCTTGCTTCCTTGTGGTCTGCATGGACTGACAGACAATCTTTAAGAAAAATGAATTTATTGTTATAAAGATAGAATAAATTCACATTAAAAGCGGTAGCGGTGGTAGTGACAGAGAGATAGAGATAGAGAGAGTGAGGTAAAGAGGGGAAGCAGCACGTTGAATAAAAGAATTTTTGTTATGACTGAAATATGTACAGAACAGCAATTTTTTCTTGCACAAAACCAAAGTTTTAATAACTTTTTTGTTGAGTAATTGATTACAAATTAAAATATTTCGATATGTTGGCAATGCGATACTTTTTTTCAGTTAGTATCGATATATTAAAATAACAAAAATAAACTAGTTTTTAAATATCGATACCAAATAATCGACTTTTTAGCTATAATCGATATGTTTAATTGAAAATAATTGAAATTGCAAGTATCGATACAAAATAATTGATTTGAAATTTCGATATATTGCCAATGCAATACTTTTTAGATAGTATCAATATAATATCGATATAATATCGATATTTGTTACAGCTTTAGCCACAAAACAATTTGAAAAAAACAAGAGTTACAAAATTCCCATAAAACAGTCTAATAGCCCGTTATCATTTCATAAAACGTAGGATATTAAGTGGAAAAAAGAAGTAAACGAAAAAAAAAAAAAAAAAAAAAAAAAAAGAGGAAAACAAAAAGAAGCTAAAAAAATATGTTTAAGAAATTGCTTGTAAACCGCAATTGTGTGGATAGAATCTTTCGTATTGTTTCATTTTATCTTCTTGCATTATGCGTTGAATACTTCGCGGTCCTTGTAGTCTACAGCTGTCATGACTAACTTTACCAACATAAAGTAGCGCTATGGAAGGAGGTTTTAACAAGAAACAAAAAAAAAAAACAAGAAATAAACGAAAATAACGAAATAGATTTCTAGTTTCTTTAGAAAACGCACCGTCGCATCGCATCGTATTGCTTCACACGTTTCCATGAATGAATGTGCTTCAGTTTGGAATGTGCTGCTACAAAAATGCGAAGCTTCTCAGTCCATGCGATGCGATGCGTGCTGCTTGTTGCTGTTCAATTGGACATTTATTTTCTATGCGCAATATGCCAAATGTTACAATTGTAGATAAGGTACTCGCGGATTTTCCTAGCATAATAAGAAGTGTTTTGAGTTTGTCCTTTTCATACTTTTTGAATAAATTTTTCTTTTTCGTATCGTATCGTTTCGCTTCATTTTGTTATTTTTGCTGTTGGCATATTTCTAAGACATCATTTGTACTTCTTCGTCTTCTTCGTCTTTTCTACTTTTTCGTGCATGCAAAAAGTTATTACAACAGATTGCTGCAAAGTTTTGCAATTACCATGGGGAACGAGACTATTCAGTCATAAATAGGTGAATGGTTTTGGAAAAGGAATTGGCTTTGGCATTGGAATGGAATGGAATGAAAATGATAGAAGGTAACAAATAATAAAATAGAATAGCACAAGAAGTACACAGTACAAGATTGTAAATGCGTTTCAGTCGGTCGGTCAAGTAAACACTCAAGGAAGGTGTAAGAGCGTTCAATTTCCTTTTTATCATTATTTTACTTCAATATTGTTTTCTTTTGTCACTTATCATAATAAAACTTTTTTTTGGCCTTCGCCGCCGGAGTTTATAAACGTACAAAATTTTTAAATAATTTAAAGAATTAACTTTAAATGGATTTCAATCTCTATAAAAATGTATTGTTTCTTGGTAATAAGTAATTTATAGTTGCTAACGTACGCCGTACAAAAAAAAAAAAAAAATAAATAAATAAAAGAGGGGAGTACATATTTTATGATTTCAGATTTTATTGCTGACAGTTTTTATACGCTGCATAGTTTAGTAAATAACTTTATTTTTGTTTATCGCTCTTTCGTATTTTCGTACTTTTTTGTTTTTGTTTTTGTTGTGTTCAGGCAGCAATGACAAAAATCGCATTTAATAAAATGAGAAATCAGCTCAAAGTAATTTATGCGTTACGCCTTACGCTATGCTACAAAAAAATAAAAATAAAATCTAAAATAAAGGCAAAATTAAAACGCCTTCATTTGGCCTTCACACATAAAAAAAGAAGTAAAACGAAGAAAACAAAAGCAGCTTGAAACAAATGACTAAAAGTTATGCTGAACAATCAGGCATGCTGACAGTGAGACAGTGAGACAGGCAGACGGACGGACAGATGTCTGTCTGTCTGTCTTGCATGCCTGCCTGCTCGTTTTTGCTTTGGTTCTATCTTGTAACTTGTAACTTGTATCTTGTATCTCATTTGCTGTCAGCTATAATTTTTACTTAAGATGTCGAAAGTTATTTCATTCGATGTACTTTTTACTTTACTTTATTTTACTTTACTTTACATCTTGTGCGAAACAATAAAAATTCTTTCATTCTTTTATACTTTGCTGTCGCATACTTTAGTGTTAACTTTTCTTCTTTTTTTTTCATTTTTTTTTTTTTTTTTTTTTTTTTTGATGACGAGGTGTGGTGTTGCACAATTGGAATGTTGCCTGTCGCATTGTTAGATTGTTAGCAGATTGAGTACATTAGAAAATTATAGCAAACAACAACAGCAAATTTGCAGCTTGGAGACACCAAAAAATTCGAGAAAAAAGGTATATTAGGAATTTAAAAAATACTACTAGAACGCAATCTTCCAGTCCAGTCATATTGCTTAAATGTAGCTCAGAACGTGAAATTTCGTTTCGTGTGGTACATATTTCAGCTTCGATGCTAAAATTAAAGTTTCTTCGTGTTTCCATTTGCAAATTATCTAATATACCCAAAATCAAAGTAGCTAAAAATAAACAACATAATGAACAATCTGTTTTGTTCTGTTCTGTGCTGTGCTGTGCAATTGTTGCTGCTGCTGCTAAATACTTTGTAATTTGTATTTATAAAAATGTTCTACAATAGCAAAATTGTTATTTCATTTTTATTATTTTTTTTTTTTTTTATTATTATTATTTCACTTCTTATATAAATTGTTTGTTGTTGTTATTATTATATTTGTTGTTGTTCTTATTTGTTGTTGTTGTTGTTGTCATTGCTGTTGTGATTTTGACTTGAGCCTCTTGCGGCTTTGTCGCTCGACTTTCAACTTAACTTTCTACAGAAAATACTTTCAATATAAATATTTTACAAGATATATAAATATATGCACACATACACATACATACAGCTGCAATATAACGTTTATATATGTATGTGTGTGTGTGTGTGTGTGTATGTATATAATATAAAGTTCTTAAGCGATTTCATAGTCTCAGAGTCAGTAATACGGAAATGTTGTTGCTGTTGCTGTATCTGTTGTTGTCGTAGTCATCGTCTCTTGATGCTGCTGCTGCCGCTGCTGTTGTTGTTGTTGTGTTTTCCTTACTAAGTATTATTTGCTCATTCGAAAGTATATTAAATTGAATTATTTGCAGAGTACTTAAGTACATTAAAATGTTATAAATACTTTACTTATATTTTCGAGAACGAATGAATTTTACTCATTCCATACCCATTCCCATCTCCCATCTTCATTCTCATTCCCATTCCCATTCCATCCGTTATAACATTTTACTGTATTACACTTCACTGCCAATGCGCGCATAGTAGCAGCAATATACTGTCTGTCTGTCCGTCTGTCTGTCTTAATTTCTATCTTTGGCTTCTTGGTTTCATGGCTTTGGAATTTTTGTTATAAATTGCTTTTGACTTTGATATAAATGCAAAAAAAAAAAAAAAAATTAGATATTAAAGGAAAAAAAAAAAACGACAAAATGGTACATGTCATAAAAATAATTATTTTCTGCTTAAACAATTTTGAAATTTAAACAAAGTTTATGTTAAAATTTTCATAATTTCACTTTATAGTTTGATGTGATTTATTTCGCTTGAATTATTCTATGCAAAAATTTTTAAACGTTGATGTGATGCGATATTTTGTATTTTCTTGTATAGAAAACTTTGTTTTTTGATTATTTTCACAAAGATTTTCACTTAAAACTTTTTTTTTTTATAAACGATTTGCAAAATTTTGTCTAGAACTGATTTTTTTGTTTATGTTTATTTTATGATTTATTATGATTATTATTATTTTATGTTTTTTTATTAAAATGCTTCATTCTGTCTCAGCGTCTAAATATTCTAGAAATTGCAACTTCTTAAACCGTAAGACATGGCTTCTTGAACAGGCAAAATAAATAAAATATATAAATAGGTCCAGAGTAAACACTTCTATGGACTACGCTATTAACGACAAGAAACTGCATTATAGATAGTTTTTTGAGACATATTTTTTAGGACAATATCAAATAATTATAATTTAAACTAAAAAAAAAAACACTTATAATTCTCAAACAGTTCTTACAATGGTGGCCTTTAGAGCGTTTCAATTTTCTTTCAAAGTGGAAGATTTTTTTTTTTGTAACTAGTTTGTTTCTTTTAGACTTTAACAATTCTTTGCAACATTGAAATGGTTAGTCACAAAATTATGTGAGACATGCAATAAGGAAAATTTTGAATTATTAAAGCCTAAAACAATATTTTGTATATTTTTTTCACTTCTTTAGTCTTTTTTTTATTGAAATAATTTTTTTTGTTTTTGATTTAAAAAAAAATCATTTGTTCCGCTTTTTGTGTTCATCATAATTGAATTACGAGCAGAATAAAAGAAGAAGAAGAAGAAGACGACGTCGAAACAAATATTCAATTTAACAAAAAAAATTGAAAAAAGAAAAATAATTTTAATTTGGATAATGCAATGTCAAATGAAGAGAAAGCAAATAACAAAAGGAAAACAATTTTCTTACAAATTATTACAAAAAAAAAAAAAAAAAATAAATAAATAAAATAAAAAATAAAATAACACAATATGAAATAATATGAAATTTACAATCTTGAATACCCTAAAAATTGTATATTTAATGCAAGCTTCTTAATTTCGTAAAAATTACAATATTCCAACTACGACAACTTTGTTTATTAAACAAAAAAAATTACGAAATAATAAACGCTGGCAATGTCATTTGAACATATGAAACGAATGGGATTGAGCATTTCATTTTGTTTTGTTTTTTTTTCTCTTCTAACGTTTAATACCGTTTTTATGGTCGGAAACTCTTACGTTTTATAATCGTTTTGAAATAAAAACTAAATAAATTTCATAGAACAAAAAAAAAAAAAACAGTGTTGGCACATTTACACTTTAAACTTAATTTCAAAAAATAAATTACCCATATTCGTAACTTTCAACATCTTAACAGCAGCAACAACAACAACAACAAGAATAACTAGCTGCAACTTACAAACCCATTTTTTTTTGAATGTTACAAACTTCAGCATAGAAGTGTGTTAACACATTCACTTCACACTATTCGAAATATATAGCATCTACTTAAGTTTATTTGAAAGGTACAAATAAAAAAAAAAGAAAACAAAAACGAAAAGGATACGAAACGAAAAGATTTTCCAAAAATATTCAAAGGAATGAGAAAATGCATTGAAACGGAAATATTTCACAAAATGAAGGAAAGCTGAATTATTTCGTTTGTATATTTTCTTGTAACTTGTGAAGCGTATAGATTTATGCTTTAGGCAAAATCTAAAGCTGAAAAACGAAAGAAAAAAAAAAAATTCTGCAAACGAAAAAAAATATAATAAAATTTACAATAAACAAGTTAAGAGCAATTCAACTATAAATAAAAATAAATAAAAGAAATAAAGTGTTAATAGGATAGCTCGTAGAGATTGTAGCAAACTGCTTACTTGAAACTTGAGAAATACCTGCAAAGTCTTGACTCTGATAGTTGAAAAACTATTTTTTTTTGCTAAATTTTTTCACTTATGTGGCAATAACTCAGTTAAGTACGAACTGATTTTTATTTTTGTGTAAGTTTTGAAAAGAAGAAACTTGGACCTTTTGAATGGTATATAAAATATTCTTATATTTTAGTTTTTTGTTGTAATTTTCTCACTTTATTGTTGCTTTATTACAATATTTTCTTTAAAAGCTACATCTTTCGCATTAAGTTATTTTAAAAGAAGATACATTTACGCGTCAAACGCATTTTTGGTTGTCAAAATCCATTAAAAATTGACGAAGTTATTAAATAACACATTTCAGGAATTTTTCTCAAAAACACTTTACAGCTTTAAATCGACAAATTAGAAAACATTAACGCAACTAACTAACGTTAAAGTTAACTAAAGTTATTTTGAAACTGTAATAAATTTTATCCAAGGAAACACAAAAACATGAAAAACTATTCATAAATATTGCAATATACCACATTGTACTGTGCAAGTACGTAGAGTATTTTGTCCAAAAGAAAAAAAATGGGTATAAAAAGAAACGAAAATAAATTGAAGTCTAACGGTAAACAGAAAAAAAGAAAGAAAAAAACTCGAATAACAAGAAAAGCGTTGACAGCCATTTTCACGAATGGTCAGTAACAACAGTTACATGCGACATTGACAAGTTGACAGCTCTTGTTTTTGTTTTGTTTCGTTTTTTTTTTACTTCACTTTACTATTTTAGGTTTTCTTATTTTTGTAGTCTTTATTGTCGTTGTCGTTGTTGTTGTTGTTGTTATTTTTTGTAAGCAAAACATTTGCACAATATCTTTTATAGCGTATTTCCGTAGGTGATTTTTTATACGACTGTCTCTTTTAATATTATTACCAGACAAACAGCAAGACAGACTGACAGACAAGAAGTTTGTAAGCACGCATAATAGGCATACATACACATACAAGTACATATAAAACTTATAATATCTCACATCATTTATCTCTTAGTATCTCTGGAGATTTTATACGATAACCTTATTACATACATAAATACATGAACATATATTGTATGTATGTATAAGTACGAGTATGTAGGTTTATTTATTTAATATAATTTATCGCTTAGCTCTAATAAAATTGTATAATAGCAGCGATTTATTTAAATCACTCGAAATTTCTGCAGATTTAGCTGACTATAGCCGTCTATATCCGGTTACAATTGATTATAACGACATAGTTGAGTCTTAAGTAAATCTGAAGATGCTTCATTTCAATTTGATTTTATTTCAGAAAATTTTTACTAAATAATTTAAAACTGAATGAGACGTTAAAAATTTTGTTAGTCGAAAATTTTGCCAAAACAACAACAATTTGCAAATCGATCAACGATTAGTAACCGATAATTTTTTCATATGAAAAGCAAGGAAACGTTTTGGAAATGAAACATAATTTTTGCGGAAACAAGGTAAATAATGAAACACTTTAACGTTTGCAAACTTTTTTTTTCATTAATTTTAAATTTAAAAATATTGTTATTAGTTAACTTTAGTGGATAAAGAAACACAAATAGAACTGAACTGAAAAATGTCATACCTAGCTTGAACAACGTTTGCATAAATTTGAATTTAATAAAAGCCAACAGCAGTTTTTGGCAAAATATATTAATATTAAAATAATAATAATTTCATTTAAAGCTTTTAATTTAAGAAACGAAAAAATGTTTATTATTATTTTTTTTTTTTTAAATTTTAATACAAGCTAAAGACGGTCTTAATATTATTTTGTAAAAGAAGAAAAAAAACAGCACATCATAAGCTAATGAAGCTTACGTTGTCCTGTAGTTCTTTAGTGCTGTCAGCAACGTTTCTGATTTGTTGTTGCTTTTGTTGTTGTTGTTGGTTGTTGGTGTTGCTGTGTGAATGCGTTTAACGATCCGAAACGCGCGCGAAATGCGTTCTTCTGCTTTGTTACCTCATCAGCACATTACACCGTCCGTCTGTCCGTCTGTCTGTCCGTTTGTCTGTCTTTCCGTCTGTCTCATTGTCGAAAACAACTTCAATCCAAGTTAAGTTAAGTCAAGTGAAGTCAGAGCGACAAGTCAAATGGCTGTCGCCTTTTTCTTTTCTTTTTATTTTATTTTTTTTTTTTTTTTACACTTTTCCTTTTTTTTTTTTTTTTTTTTGTTTCCTTCGTCGTCATCGTCATCGTTAACAATGGAATTTTCTTTTTTTTTTTTCTTTTTTTTTTTTGCGCTTCTTAAGACATCAAATTGCTTTAGCGGTAATTTATTTAAGACGCTCTAATGTGCGCTGTGTTTTTTTTTTACTTTTTTTTTCGTCTTCTCTTTTTCTGGTCTTGATTTTCTACATTTTGCTGTCGACGCTGTTGTCTGTAAAGCGCTTTGCTCGTTGTTGTTGTTTTTTCCTTTTATCACCCTTTGCAATTTTGCTTGGCATAGAGTTATTTCAGTTTATTAGAATGTTTGTTTCATTCCAAAATACAACATAAAAGATACAAGATACAAAATGTTATCTAAAAAAACCAAAGCACCAAAACAAAGCAACAAATTGCAGCTGACTTAGTTCACAAGCATTTAATTAACAAGTTGAAAAGCAAAAAACTTTAAATACTCTGCCTTTTTTCGGAACTAAAGCTTTATGGCCAATAAGTCTGTCTGTCCGTCTGTCCGTTCGTCTGTCCGTTCGTCTGTCAATGCAGCATATTAAAGCTTTGAATATAGCCAAACAGAAAATCAAGTCTTCCCTGATAATTTCTTCATTGTTTGTTTTTTTTTCTTTTGTACTTCATCTGCGTCGTTTTTCTATATTAAATACGCTTAATAGTTTGTAATGTTGCTAAGTAATTATGTACACAGTAGTATACAGATACACATACAGATACAGATACATACTCGTATGCTATTATCTCGTATCTATAAATTTTCTTAAAGTTATTAAATTATAAACTCTCGTTTAGGTTTAGGGTTGCTGGCGGTTGGCAGTGGCAATGTTGGTTGTGGTTTTAAAACTTAATTACTTTATGCTGATAATTAAGCTTATTAAAATTCTTTGCTGCTGTCTTAAAACGTACTAAATATGTTTGTTGTTGTACTTAGAAATAGAAATATTTGTTATATGCAGATACATTTTTATGTACTTACTTCAAAGCTGACGATGCCGCTGTGATCCTGATCCAGTGTATTGAAGACATAGTGTGCATACAGTGTTGGATTTGCTATATAATTTGTTATGATATGATGGAGGGGAAGAGGAAAATTCGGAAAATGGAAAATAAAAAAAAAAAACAAATACAAAAAAACAAAAACAAAAATACAGATTAGATTGGCTATATTGAGCGCTACAATGATCAGTCAAATAAAATAAATTACTATTGTATACAATAAATATTTTGTTGTTTTGTTTTTTTTTTTTTTTTGGATTTGAAATGTTTCCAATTAGATTCGCATTAAAAAATAAAATAAAATCAAATCAAATCAGTAACACATTCCAGTGGCATTTAAAGCTACACAATAAGAATTGCACATATTGAAAGGTTGCGTGTATGAAAGCTTTGAAACGAGCTCAAAATAAACACGCACGCACGCACACACACACAAATGCATACAAAGCATGTAAATACACTTAAAAATATTTTTTTTAAAATTTTTAAAATTCCAAAAGTAAAAAAAAAACACTTATTTTATTTTTTTAAATTAATTTATTACAATATTTAACGCGAATCAGAAACATTTAAATCGATTCTTGCAAATCATTCAAAATCGAAATTTTAAAGTTAAAGCACGAACAAAAAAAAAAAACAATAAAAACAAAACAATAAAAAATTTGGAACTTCGGTAAAACCGAAGCATAAATACTCGCCACACGAAATAACAAATTAGCCGACCATCGCCGATCGTA
Source organism: Leucophenga varia (assembly GCA_018903435.1). Taxonomy (NCBI): domain Eukaryota; kingdom Metazoa; phylum Arthropoda; class Insecta; order Diptera; family Drosophilidae; genus Leucophenga; species Leucophenga varia. Next base: position 2,182,616 of record JAEIFJ010002516.1, read on the forward strand.
CAGAGTGCTTGGTTCTGGGAGTCAATCGTGTTTAGAGTACATTCTGGGGTTGATAATTTCAGATCAATATTTTTAAAACGACAGACGGACAGGGACGGAAAAAGACAGACAAACGCAAATGGCTTAGTAAATTTTTATCGCTAGGCTAATTAATCTTATTGATATTCTTAATGGAGTCACAGATTTTTCTCTTTAATGCGTGACGAGTATTAAAAACGAAAAAAAAAATTACAATATATATTTTTTTTTTTTTGGTATTTATCCACTAAATGCCATAATGCAAAAAACTTGAAGCATAAATGATGTCGGCTATACTAGATACTTATGTAGGTATTCTAGTATTATAAATACTCTATTAATAAAAATAAAATATGTGTCAAGTGTATAAAAATCACTGTTCTTGAGTTTATTGTAAAATATTAAACACTGCAATATATTTTTTTATTTAAATAACTAATTTATTCAGAAACACACACACACACACACATATATATGCATTCGCAAGGACAATTTCTTTAAAAATTAAATTAAAAATTGATTTAATCGATTTGCTCATCAATTATTTCCCAGCGATGCTGTTGCTTTGATTTATTAAAGTTAGCCAAGCATTTTTGTCTCATTTAGATTTTAACTTTCGTTTTGCCATGGTTCTTCTTTTGATTTGATTTATATAATTTGTATTCTGAATCATTAAAATTGATTTTCGGAGTATTCTGAATGTGCGAAACCTTAAATTGATGTGCAATCTCCGAACAGTATTTAGCTGCTAACTTTAAAATGCTTGAATTTTGTCACACATAACGGCGCACAATGGTAGAGCGTAATGCAATTATATAAGGTGTTGTATTCTTACTCTCTGTCTGTTTAAATTGTCAACTCAGCATAAAGAATGCTGAGAGCGTAAAAACGTTTTTCATGTTAACAGACTAAAGAAAAAGAAAAAAGAAAGAGCCAGAATGCGAATACACCACCTTATATAATTGCAACATGTGGTAGAGCACGTTGTTTTTTTTTATTTTTGTGAATCGTTTTTTGTGTCACTAATCATTCGATGCACTCCTCTCAGAATCACGCAATTCCATAGATTTTGGACATTCGAATGTGAGTCGAAGCTTCGATTTAAAAGCAGCAGTTAACTAGGGGACTCCCAACCCAACTTAAGTTTTATTTTGAATAATATTTGAGATATTTGTGCAACAGATAAGAGCTCTGATAAAAAAGACAGATTATTTTTATATAAAAAGTTGCTATTCATTTGAGCAATATCTTCAAGGTTTTGAGAACCCAAAAATAATTTATTTATTTTCAAAGAAGAAGAAAACAAAAAAAAAAAAAGAAATGAAATCAGCTGAAATTGTATAATTTATGTAAAAGAGAGATTGTTGTTTGTTAGTTGGGGGAGTGAGTTAAATCGACAGATAGACGGGAAATCTGTACAAATCCAATAATAACAATACCAACAACAACAACAATAATAATAAATTTTAACAATAAGTATGACAAGAAGAAAAAAAAAAAGGAAAGAAAGAAAGAAAGAAAAGTGAAACGAATATGCTAACAAAAATTAACAGTAAATAAGCAAAAATCCGAGCTGTACTATGTCACATTACGCAAAGCAGTAAAAAGTAATAAATCATCCTGTTTGATAATAATTCTTATACGGGAAACTTTTTTCTTTTTTTGTATTCTGCAACAAAGTTTGGAGAGACGCAGTTATTTTTTTATTTTCGTTTTTTTTTTTTTGTGTAGTCAAAAAGCGGCTTATCAAAATAAAAAATGATTTCATCATTTATTTTTCATCAGATATATGTCGACGTAATTATGTGCGATACACACACATAGACATATACACACACACACACACACACAGATATTTATATTGACGGAATATTTATCGTCGTAGAAAAAAAAGGAAAAAAAAAATGAAGACGATGTAGACAACGACGACATGTTTACTTTTACTTTTTTACAAGCGTTTCCGTTTAGCAAGAAAAATAGAAACACAAAGAGAGAGAGAGAGAGAGGAGAGAGATAGACAGGCACAGATGAGATGCGTTGCGATGTAAGATGCGTTTGTGCGTGTCCGTATTTGTCATCGTAAAGGACTTCCGGCAAAAAAAAAAAAAAAAAGAAAAAAATTTGCAAAACAAAGTGCGTCTGTGTGGGTGCAAAAGCGTGTTTATAAAGTAAGCAAAACATACATAAAGCATGGGAGCGAGGAGAGAGAGAGAGCGATAGAAATAATGCAAAGCAGTCAGCGTAAATGCGCAACGTAGGCGTACGTTATAACGTATACGTATACGCAACGCACATTACTCATACGCGCTGTTGACTGCGTATATTTATCTGTTTGTTCATATCTCTCCAACTGTCCGTCCGTCCGTCCGTCTGCATGTCTGTCTGTCTGTCATGTCTACTGATATCTCTGTCTACCTCACTATCCCTTTGTATGTTTTTTTTGTAAGCATATCACTTTTCCATCTCGACAATGCCAAAGCGACGACATGACAGCAAACAAACGTAACCAAACGTAACGTAACGTAACGTCACGTTAAAGCGAACGCAATGTGAAATAAGTTTATTATAGTAATTTAGTGCCAAACATGTACAGCAATATTTTTCTTACGCTGATACGCAGGCTTTGACCTATAACAAGACCTATTATATGTGACATGCTGCGTCGTATGTAGTACGAGAACGAATAGTAGTATTGGGAGCAATTTCAGACTGTCTCTTTGTATCTGTCCGTCTGTCTGTCGGTCCGTCTGGCAGTTTTTTTTCGCATTTTGAAGCTCAAAAGAAAAATATACGTAATCACGTATTTTAAGTAGAATTTATTGCCAAATAGCTATGGCTGCCACTGCTGCCACTGCTGCCACTGCTGCTGTTGCTGCTGTTTTTGCTAATGTTTATGGCTTGGAGCATCCTTGTTAGTCTGTATTATTTTTTTCTCTTTTTTTATTGTGTATATTGCTACTCATCGATGTCGTTGTTATTGGTTGTTATCAAATATTACACACACACACACACACACACACACTCACGCGTGTATATGTATGTATAGGGCAATATGTTATGTTATGTCTAAGGTGGTTGTTCGATAAGTAATCAGTTGTTACAGTCGTTAGTGTAGTTAACGTAGGCTGTTGTGCTGCCGATTAGCAGTTTACTTAACATAAAACCCTCGTATGCACGTCTTGTATCCATTTATTTTACCTACATGGAACAACCCACTTTTTCATAAAAGTTAATCTAAGTATAAACGCTACGCATCGTTAGCCACAAATTGAAATTGTTGCTAAATTAATTTATTGCTTGCTGCCGCCTTAATACAATGCAACAATAAACTCGTAAGTAAGATGCGCACGATGTGATACATGATACACGTTACACGTAGTACAATAATAAATAAATTGTATCTGCTAAGCCTTTTAAGCATAAGAGAAGTAGTGCGCTGTAGTGTTGGCCAAAAAAGAGCGATTTTTGAGTAGCAGTGTCTTTAGCGGCTGCGATTAGAAAATCTTAGTGACTGTGAACAGTGATAAAATCACTGAAAAAACAATTCAGCGATTACTGAACGGGTTCACTGTTCGCGAAGAGTGATACACGAAATCGCCGCTAACTGAACAAGTTCACTGAGAAACAAGAATATCGTAAATCACGATATGGCGATTTTTAAATCACTGCGAAATAATCACCGAAAGTGATTTTGTTTATTTCCCAACACTTTTGCTTTCCACAAAGATATTTGCTTCTATTTTCTTTTTTTTTTTGCTTCTTTTGATAAAATTTTCTGCTACTTTTGATAATATTATTTGCTGCAAACGTTTGTTATTTGTCCATGTCATAGCTCAATGTTTGTATGTATGCTGTCTCTCTCTTTCTCTCTGTGTGTGTGTGTCCTTAAGCCAATTGTTGTATTGCAATCATTTGTCATTGTTGTTTTTGTTGTTGTTGTTGGCAATTTTCAAGTGTTTTGATTAAAATGTTGAAATTGAAGAAGAGCATTTAATAAGCAAATTATACATTCTATTGTTTTGTATAAAGTGTTAATTGGTTTTGAATGAATGATTTAAATGATTTGATTTAATTGCATAAATATTCGAAAATTGTGAAAATTATTGCAATTGATTTTTTACTTCAAAGTTCAAGCATATTTGAATTAAAATATGATACATGCATATATATGCAACAAGCTGTGTAAGAATCTCTGCAATGGAAACAACTTAAGAAGTCAATTGACCCAAAATCAGAACTTAATATGCTGCAACTTTGTGGCTACTTACAATTAGAATTAAAAAAAAAACTTGTAATTCTCAAACAGTTTTTACATTGATTATGCTTAGTAAAAACCATTTTACTATGGAGTCTATAAGTATTTTTATTTATTTATTTAAAAAATTTTTCTTTATTAAATTCTGTAAAGTTTCATCATTAATCGAGTCTCCGGCAATTGTACCAATAAATCTGTACAGGTTCGTTGTTCAAGCGAATTTGAACGATCGAATATGAATCACTGTAAATAAACAGTTTCACTGTTCGCGAAGAGCGATACACAAAATCGCCGTTAACTGAACATGTTCACTGAGCAACAAGAAAATCGCAAATCACTACTTTCAGTCGCAGTGCGACATGGCGTAAAGTTTTTAAATTTTTTTTGAATTCAAATCGAAATAAATTCTTAAGTTAAAAGCTGTGCTATTCCATTTCTTTTCCATTTTAATTTTTATACTTTCAAATTTTACGCATTAAAAAATAATTTATCAAAGTATTTTTAGTTTAATTGCTTTTTGATTTGTCTAAAAATTCAAATTACCCAAACCCAAATCCAAAGCTGTTAGCTGAAAGCTGATTTATGGCGTTTGACTTACATACACGCGCCCTGCACTGTTCCGTTCCCTTCCGTTCCGCTCTGCTGTCTCATCTCGTACATTTTGTACTGTGGAATTGTCGTATTTTCATTTAATTTCTATTTTCCAAAATTGAAAATGATTAAATTTTCATTAATCCAACCGAAATATAAATGTTTAAAATGTTTTTAGTTTTTCTTCTTTTTCGTTTTGGGTGCGGATAAAACGAAAACACGCCTAAACACTTTTTAATGACTGAATCGGATGTGCGACAATTTTAATTTAAAATTTAAGCTTTCGAATTTTTTTTTTTGTCGCATTTTTGATTAAAAATTAATATTTTAATTTATTTTTTCATTGAAGTTTTAATTTTTAGAATTTTGTTTGAATTTAATTTTATTAAATTGGAATTATTTTTAATAAAGAATTTTTTTTTTTTTTTTACTTTTACTTTTATTTCTGTTTCTGAGTTTCTTTGTTTATTTGTGAATTAGTAACGCGTTTTTTTAAGAAGTACTACCTTATTTATTTATATTATTTATATTTACATTGTTAAAAAGTTCTTTTTGTTTTTTTTTTTTGTCATTAAATATTTTTGTTGTTGTTGTTGTTTTTGGGGTTAGCACTTTTATATGTTTATTTTAAGCGTAAACATTGAAAGAAGTAAAAAAAAACCGAAACAGAAACAGAAACAAAGTGTACAAATTTACTGGTTTTTCAAACGAGGTCAAGTGAAGGTGGCTGTCAAAACGACTACCACGACGAACGACCGACCGACCACGTTGATGTTTTTGATGAACCTAACTGTAAGGAGTACAATATTGTACAGTGGAATAATATGCCTTAAATAGTTGGCAAAAAATGTAAAAGAAGGAAAGCAAAAAAAAAAAAATCATAGCTCGAGAATGGCTGGACCGATTTTGGATTTCAAAATTAACTAAACATCATCACTCCTCCCTGCACTTACGCCTGGAGTGACAATCAAAATGTACACTTCTTTTAATATGTAAGATTTTGAGTAGCTACTTAACTACATTTGCCATGAAGGCATCTGCGCCTTCGTGAAAAATACAATTTTCCTATCGTGCAGCTTCAAAATCGCTAATATTGAAAGTTTTAGAGTAAATTTATGAAATAAAATAAGTTCAATTTTTTGCAGCATTTTTAGCCACTGTCAAGCATTACAAGCGACATAAATGAGTAGAACAAGCGCGAGGATAGTTAGATCAGCTGCAGCAGTAGCAGCAACAGCGGCGTTAGCGGCAACAGCAACAATAACAACAACGAAAACAACAACGAAAACAAAAACAACAGCAAGAAGGCACAATTTGTGAAACATGATTTTGCTTTTTAAAACATTTTCGCTAATTGTGGTCCACCTACTTTGCGATATACAAATATACAATTTAAGTATATAGTATATAATTTATATATACTTGTACATATATACTACAATATAAAATGTAGAAGTATACAAGTAAATCTTTCAAAGAGACTGCTTTAATTTTGTTAGCACCAAACGTAAATATTCTTTGTTTTTTTTTATTATTTTCTTTGCAGCAATTTGTATCGGAATTCATTTAATTTTTTCATTAATTTTCAAATTTAAATCAAATTTTATTTTTATCCAAAAGCACTTATTTGTTTAGCGTTATAATTAAAATCATTTTAGTTTATTATTTAGCACACACACACACTCACATAACACTAATTTAATGAGAACTATTATATAATTAAAATAACAAACAAAAAAACACACACACACACGCGAACAGCTAATTAACTAAATGAGCTAAATTTTCGTTAAATTTTGTTAAAATTAAAATAAATTTTATTAAAATAAATTTTAATTGCAGCCAATTGTTATTTTTTTTTTTTTTTAAGACAATTAAATTTTCGAAAAATAAAATTTTAATTATTGTCAAACATTCATGGCGTATACGTAATATGTAATGCAATATACATACATACATAATATAATAATAATTATAGTAGTGTTGTTGTTTCAATACACACACACACACATACATACAATACAATTTATATAAATATGTGATATTATGTTACTCTAATTAGATAATTAAGACGTTAACATTTATTTATTTATTTATTTAGTTACTCTATTATTTATTTATATATTTTATAGACAATTATTTAAATTTAATATTTATATATATATAGAAAAGGAAAGAGCTAGAGAGATAGATAGAGAGAGACAGAAATAGTGATACAGATTGTGTATGTGGCTTTTTTTTTTTTTTTTTTGCTTTGATTTAATTTGATTTGGAGAGCAAATATGCATGTACGAGTATGATGATATACGATTACGCATGTTTAATATATATATTTGATTTTTTTTTAATTGGCAATATTTAATGACACAACAAATCTAGTAAGAGAACAAGAACGATAATCGCAAGCGTTAGTAAATTTCTAGTTCATCTCAAAATGTTAACAAAACAATCTATACTGTACCGCACGAACCTCCCTGAGGAAAGAATTGCGAATAGATCACTTTGAATGTATCCTCCTTGACGACACCCGTTGGACATTCAGCTTTAAAACCACGATAAATTCGTTTGATTTCATCTTCAGTGAAACGTGTTGCACGACACAAAGCGCTTAATGAATCGGGACGATAACGTGCTGGTGTCTCGAATTCTTCCAGTTCTGAATCTGCAAAGAAAGAAATTAATTTTAATAAAAAATATTTTACAAACAGAAGCAGTCTTGATAGACTCTATAAATGATATACATACGTATATGCTATATGCTGAAGAACAGCATTGAAAGTAATACAAATCTAGCTTTGTCCGTCTGTCTGCCATACAGACAGATACAGTGTATCTCGTAGCCGTAGCGAATGGGCTACAGTAGAAATGGATTGAAATGTAGCGACAAATGGATAAATGAATTCAATTGTATTCTTCCAAATATTCATGCATCCATCCATCCATTCATTTCTAGGTACATGCTGCCTTTTGTTAGTTTGTCCGTCTGTCGTTAGATTAGCTCAACTTTGTTTTAAATTTTGTTTTAAATATTCACAAATTTTTGTAATTAAAAAAAAAAGGCGGAGGAAGCTTCCTAAGTATATAAATTTCTATGCAATCTGTTTGTTTATAAAAAATATTTAAAACAGACTCATGTGTGTGTTTGTGTGTGTGTGCGTGTGTCTTTCTTTAAAAATTTTATACAAAAGTTGTAAATATTTGTAGCTACTTTACTATGCATGCGTGTAGCTAGAAATACTTTGGCTATAAAAGCAGCAAACTTTTTCTACATGCTTAATCTTGAAGGCATCTTTTGTGGTTTTATAATTTTTTTCTTCATATTTTCTTTATTTTTTCTTTCGTTTTCTTCAAATTTCACTTTAATGTGGTTTTTCAGTTTATTTAAGTTTCTCTTTTTCTTTCTTTACTAATTTTATGTTTAACTTTTTCAGTGCCATAAAAAAGCACACATCACACCTAGCAGAAGTTACTTTAAGTATTACACATACATGCATACATACACACCATACATACACACATACATATCATTCATATATGAAGGTAGAAGAACACTTAAAAATGTTTGAATTGTATTGAGTTTCCACTTGCTGCATGCTGCAATCTGACTGAATGAATGAATGAATCCAATGACAGTTACCCACACACACACACACATACACACACACACAAACACACTCAGATACGAAGTTCTCTTTCATTCAATTGAAGTTAATTAAAACTTTGCCTTTCATGCTGAAGTTTTTGAAGAGTTTCTCTTTTACTTGTTTAGATGACTTTGAAGCGTTTTTCTGCAGCTACTGCTACTGCTGCTGCTGCTTTTGAGGCTGTTGAGGCTGCTATATATCTGTTCTGTGATATCAACTCTTTTGAATTACTTTTTTTTCTCGGTTTTTATTTCAATTTTTTTTTCATTTTCTTTTTTTTTCACATTTTTAGTGTATCTTGTTTTTAAAGTGCACTGTAATCGAAACCTTTGCACTGCTGCTCATTCATTCGTACTGTCAGTTAGTGTGTGTGTTTGTATGTGTGTGTGTATTCGAAAGCGATTAAAACAGTTTGAAACCATATAAAACTCACGGTTTCACTTGATTGTATATGTTGGCCTGAAGTCATAGCAAAAACAATAACAACAAAAATAAAATTGATTGTTTTTATTGAAAACCGAAAAAAAGAACAAATAAAATAAAAAAAAAAAAAAAAAAAAATACGCACAACACAAGCAGTACAAGAAGGCACATTGGTATTTCTCTATGACAATGAATTTCAAAAATCTAATGATGCAGTTTGATAGCGAATTGTTTCATGAAGCAGAAACCACAATTTATTAACTTAAAAAATAGTATTTTGATATTGAATAAATCGAATGAAGTCATTGAAAAGATATGCATTTTAAAAATTGAAAATATGTTAGCATGCTTTTTGGCGTGGACTGGTTCAATAAAAAAATGTATAAAGCAATACCACGGAGCCAAGCAAGGCGTGAGAAATTCTAAATCTGTATTTCGAAAGCTAACTTATTTAAAATGTCCTGGATCTGGCGTATAATAAGCAGCGCACTTAAATGCTTTCAAAAATCAATACTTGACTTATGTCATTTGCTATTTTGAACTTTATAAAAATTTAACAAACTGCATAATTTAATAAAAAAAAAAAAAATTAAAAAAAAAACATTCCAAGATCTTTCTTGTTTATTTTCAATTTAAAAAGCTTAACAAATTTTATGCACTTTGTTAGCTTTCGTAGCGTATAAAATAGTTAAATAAACTTAGATATAAAATTCTTTTTAATTTGAAATAGTTTCACTCATTTATTTTAAGCAGTCCAAAGTTAAAATAAAGAAAGAATGAAGAACGAAAAAAAAAAAAAAAGCGAAAAGCTGTAGTACAAATAAGGGCCTGACGTCTGTCTGTCTGTCTGTCTGCTTATCTGTCTGTCTATCTGTCAGTCAGTCAGTAATATAACAAGTATCCTTGTAAAATAAGTACTGCTCGCTCGTGCACTTGCCAAGATAAACACATCAAACATTCGCAAGAGCGAGCCGTAGACGTAACATCTGCATGTATGAGTATATCATAAAAATACACACACATATACATACATAAGCACAGCATAAATGACTTTATTTCAAAAAAAAAAAAAATGCTCGACATTTTTATCATAATCATGGCTAATTAATACCCTGCATGGCAAAATAAATGAACGCTGTTTCATTTGAGATAAGAAACATTAAAAATATATCTTTTTTTTCGCTTTTTTTTTATTTTTTTATTTAAGAGATACAAATGTATCTGTAACTTTAATTAAATTTATTTTATATTTGCTGCATTTCTAATTCAAGAAAAATATTGAATTAGATTTTTATTTTACAACGTTTAAAGACAAAAGGAAGCAAAAAAAAAAAGCCAAGTCATCTGCGCATGCAAGTCATTGCAGCGACTTTAAAGGGAAGAGAAAAAAAAAAGATAAAACCAGAAAATTGTTTAAGCCAAAACTGTAAACTTTAAACATTTTCAAATGCATTATTTATTTATACAAGTTGAATGATTTTCTTAATCTCTTGCTCCAAATATTTTAATGGACTCTATTAACGTTTTTGAATTGCTATAGGGTAGCAAAACAAAAAAAAAAAAATACGAAACGAAAACATAAATGAAAATTCTGTTTCTGTTAATTCATGTTTTCATCTATGTCGTCGTTTTGTTGGTTGGCGTTGTTGCTTGTCTGCCTCTCACCCTGCCTGCTTGCCTGTTTATACGATTCTGTCGTCTCAGTTGGAAATGCTTAAGTAAATTAAAAATGGTGCGTGCCAATGCAACCCTGACACTTATTTTAAATATGAACACATACATACGTATGCACACCTACACGTGAATTTATCCTGACACATACAAACAAACAAACAAAAAATGTAAAACATGTTAAGCGGCAATTTAGCGACTGCGGCAAAAGCAGCAGCAGCAGCAGCGGAAAAAATAAGTGGAATATGCGGAACTAACAGGAAACCGAATGAAAAGCAAAGTGAGGAGCGGGAAGAGGAGATTTTTTTGATGCGCATTACACATTTGTGTAAATTATTGCTTAAATGCAACAGAAAAAAACAGAGCGAAGCAAGAAGAATAAAACAAAATAAAACAAAATAAAATAATAAAAAACAAAATCACAGAAAAAATGTAAAGAAAAATACACAAAAAAATTCAAAAGTAGAAAAAGGTAGAAAAACTCTCACAGAAAAACAAGCGTGGCAAAAAAAAAAAAAAAAAAACGAAAACCAAAAATAGAACAATGCACAAACAAAAAAAAAAAAAAAAACACAAAAAATGTGTTAAACGCAAACACACAAAAAATACGAAGGACATTTGAGAGACAAGTTGCAACTAAGCTAAGACAAAAATGAAATTGTTTTGTAAACTTTTTGAAAAGATGGCATGTTTATACCCTACAACGCAATAACCATGTCCGTCTGTCTGTTTGTCGCAATGCGCCTTGCTCAGCAAGTATAAAAGTAATAAAACTGAAATTTCATACTTAAACTTTTTTGGTCCTTATAGTCCCTTAAAGTGGGACTAGAGAAAAACCGTTTGCAAGTGCACACTTGACTAAGGCTAAGGAGAGTCTAAGCTTTCAAAATGGTTACTCTATCTCTTATAGTCTCCGAGACAATCGTTTTTATACGGCAGACAGAAGAACAGTCGGACGGACATAGCTAGTTGGACTCCCCTTTCTAAATGCTGATCAATAATATATATACTTTATAGGGTCTATCTAGCCTCCTTCTGTCTGCTACACACATGCGCACAAGCTTAATTATCCTTTCACCTTTCAGATACAGGGCTTGAAAAAGTTTGAAAAATGTAGTATGGTGGCAATATCCTTATCAAATCGGTAGTGTTACCTATATATAAGGGTTAAAACTAAATCCTTTAAAGGATCTCTGTGGAGAGTAGCAAATCATTAGCGCTAATGATATTCTTCAGTGAATTCAGTGCATTGTCACTAATCTGTTGGATGACCTTTAAAAATTAGCGGGAGCCAGTGAGTTCGTTTATGCGTCAGTTGTATACTGGCGGCTTCTATGATTTTTTTTGAGTGTAGACAGACTTAAGTGCAAGCGAACATATAAAATATTCAATTCATTTGAATCAACTAAGCTGCTGCATGTGTGCTTTTTATTTGAAAGGATTTTAAAAGCTTAAGTTATGCTAATGTAATAATTTTTCCACTTGTATTATGTGGGGATTTTTTTTTTTTTTTTTTTTTTGCGAAAGTCAATTAAGCATGAACGCGCTGTTTTTTATGTTTTTTTTTTTTTTTTTGTTTGTTGAAGTGCAATAAACCGCGTGAAAACGAAGTTTAACAAGGAAGAAACGAAAAATTGCCGTAGGAGAAGTAGCAACAACGACGACGAGGACGACGGAGATGGAGGCGGAGACGACGATGCGATCTCATAGAAAATGCATTTTCTAATTGGATTTTTTATGTATGCAATAACTTTTCTTTTTTGTTGTTCTTGTTGTTGTTGTCTTTGTGTGTATTGTGTGTGTGTGTGTGTGTAAATTTAAGAAGTTTTCAACTGCATATCCCATTTTCAAATTTCTTTCTTTTTTTTTGTTTTTGTTTTTTTTTTTTGCAGCTTTTTGGTTTTTATTAATCCAAAACTGCATGCATGCCACAAGCTACACAAGCACTACTTTCAGCTAAAACGATTTTGCATCTACTCGTTTTGTGCTTGCTTAAGTTGTTAACAAACAATGAGTTAAAACAACACACACACACACACACTTAGAACAAAACCAAAGCTTAAATACACTTTCTGTATATTATATAAAATTCGAATAAATATGCAGACAGACGCACATATTATAAAATTTTATATGCAATAAGATCAACGCTATTTAACTGATCGTTTGACTCATACAAAAAGAAAACTAACATTTAACTCTCCTCCTTTTGAAACAATGTATTTGTAAAAAAAAAAATATGTAATAAAAAATAATAATAAAAAATAATAATAAAAAATAATAATAAAAAAATAAAATCCAACAACAGACTTTGAAAATTTGTTAAGCAAGTAATAAAAAAGTTTCGCATATATAAAAACTTGTGCTAAACCTTTTCATTTTGTGGTGTGTCTATCTGTATGTGTGTGTGTATGTGTATGTGTGTAAAATGTCTGCTATACATGTATGCTCGAATAGAACATACAATATAATAAGTAAGCAAGCAAGCAAGCAAGTAAGTAGAGCAAGCATCTGTGAGACGCCCATGCAACTATTGCATATAATACAGAACAGATAATATCCGATAGCAAGTATACTCGTACGCAGTGTAAACCACAGAGCTATTAAAAAAAACGAAAAAGAAGAAGAAAGAAAAAAGAAAAATGTACGTAATATAACATAAGTATGTAGGCAAGAGTAGAAAGGAAAGGAGAATGTATGGCTGTGTGGCTGTGTGTAAGATAACTAAAGACAATTGGCTTTGAATTGAGTGAGTTAATCGCTTCCATTTCATTTTTCTTCTTCTCCTTTTATCTCTTCTCTTTAGTTGAATGCGCTGTAAGTGAATTATTATATCCTGACGTCACTGACAGACAGACAGACAGGCTGGCAGTTAGATAGAGCAGATTTGCTGCCTTCGCTGCTGCTGCTGCTTATGTTGCCGCTGCTGCCGCCAAATGCAGATATACCATTGAATGCTTTGTCTGCATTTTATTGGAGTTCATTTGGTAATAGAGCAACGCCTGCAGCTCATTTTCAGAAATTCTTAGAGACGACATTTTGTACAGGACAGAGAAATGGACAGACAGACAGACAGAGGACAGACTGAAGGCAACTGCTGAAAATTTTTATTTTATTTATTTATTTTTTTTTCGTAAGCAATGAAGCATAATATTGGCAAAATAAATGAAACTTAAAATGAACTTTCTAGTTTATATTTATTTAAAAAGAGCTATAAATAAAATCGGTTGCTTGGTTGGACTTGACTTATGAGAGTTGGCTGGCAAGATTCATTTATGGCAAAAGTATTGGGCGTATGCATTAGTTCTTTGCCATTTCTTTTTCAACTTCATTGTGAAAATATGTTTATAAAAGGATTATTCAAAGTAATTACCCTACGATGCCACTACTTTGCCTCATTCTTTCCGACAATTTACGTATTCGAGCAGCTCGGAAGAACGACTCGTCTTTTGCATCGAATTCAAGTATCGAAACAATTTTTTGCAATCTTTATTAGAAATGAATCGCTGCAGGGGAAGGTCATGAGTCATCGATCGAAATAGATAGTAATCGGAAGGAACAGACTTAATAAGGCTAGATAGACCCTATCAAGTACATGTATATAGTATTCATGATCAGCATTGGAAGGAGAGTCGAACCAGTTATGTCTGTGTGGCTGTCTGACCGTCTGTCCGTCCTTCATGCTGTCTACCGTATAAAAACGATTACTTGTAAACGGTTTTTCTCTAACCCCATTTTAAGGGGTTCCACCTTTACAAATCTAGCTCAATATTGTTGGTTTTCGCATAACAACTTCTTTGACTCTTATTGTAGGAACTTCAAATTTAGTATAAATTATGCCTTTGATTGTTCCAATAAAATATCCAATATGGGTAGGACGCACAATTTTTTTTTAAACCCCCCAACTTTACCCCCTATAGTATGGAACTGAGATAATACTAAACTTAAGGTATATAAGATTCGGTACAGGGTATCTTGCAGTCGAGCGTACTCGACTTGAGCGTTGTTTCTTGTTTTTTTTATGAATTTGAAAAATTTTTCAAAAAAAAAGTTTACCGTATGACTTGGTTCTTTTCAACTTTAAAGCGCCTCAAAAAAATTGAAGAAATATCAAAAACTATCTAAAATATATTCAAAACGCATTACACGTTTGCTTGTTTGCGTTTGGAACTACAAAATAAAATAAAATAAAATAAAATGAAAGAAATTAAATACAAAGCACTCTTTAGAGCATCATTCAGAAATGTTTTGCAATCGTAAAAAATTTGGCAGTAAAAAAAAACCAAAAAAAAAAAAAAAAGCAAACACATACGCGCCTGCCGCGCTTAAAATGAAGCAGAAATAATACGCTTAACTATATCGAAACGGAATGAAACGAAACGGAATGAAAGGAAACGAAAGGAAACGAAATGAAACGTGAGTCCCAAGTGCGTTTTCACCATAAGTGACGTGGTAACCCAAAGCATTCATGTTCAATGCTTTACTTAGTCAAATACACACACACACAAACACACACACATATACATACACACAGATACACTAAGTATTTTGTTAAACGCACATTTCGGACTTTAGATACGCGCACATAACACATACGAAGTATTAAGCGCGCAAATAAACTGAAAACATGTAAGAATGCTTTTCGTTTTGTGTTCATTTCGACTGACGCTCACAAGAAAGTTTATCAAATCGTTAAAACTTAATTCCGTATACAATAAAAAAACAAAAAAAAAAAAAAGAATACAAATACGGAAGAAATAAATAAATAAAATAAAAAAGCGTAACGTAAAGCAACGCAACGTAAGGCAAACGAACCAGACCCAAAGTCATAAGCGACGAAGCAGCCGGCAGCATTGCATTTGACCTGACCCCCCAGGGTAATGAATGTTGTATATACTCGTATACGTAGTACTA
The DNA here is from genome assembly GCA_018903435.1 of Leucophenga varia. Classification (NCBI taxonomy): domain Eukaryota; kingdom Metazoa; phylum Arthropoda; class Insecta; order Diptera; family Drosophilidae; genus Leucophenga; species Leucophenga varia. The sequence goes on from JAEIFJ010002516.1 coordinate 2,198,132, forward strand.
TACACCATATCGGTTAGCACAGAAAAGGCGTTAGGTTACGTTACGTTACATTACGTTAGTTTAGGTTTTATAAGTAAAACAAGAAGCAGAAAAAAAATTAAATGCGTTCAAGTATTTTATTATTTTTTTTTTTTCATTTGCCAAGAATCGCAAAATATAAACAATCAACGATTTTAAAACTGGATAAGAAGTCTTTAAAATGTATTAAAAAATACAAATAAATATCAAGTTTCCATTGTGAAGCAAAGCAAAAAGTTGAGATTGAGAAAAGATCAGCACATCACATCTCCAAACCTTTTTGGAATTTCCATAAATTAAATGCCAAAGTGGATGCTTTCCATATTAATAATAATCTTTATGAAAGCTTTTAACTTTTCGAAATGCGAATGTGTATATTCAAAACAGCAAAATAAATACAAAATTATTTTAGAACAATAATTTACTTAAATTTTCTTTTATGCTTGTATTTTGTGGTTACGCTCATTAAGCAGTTTCATCTTTTAAGTTTCTTTACGTTTCGTTTCATTAATGATTTCGTTTCGTTTCTGTCATTTTCGATTGCATCTTTTATCAATAAATTTTGATATTGATATTCTTTATACTTAAGCCCACACATACACACACATACACAAGACTTATAATGTACACAAACAAAGGCTATTCAAGCGTATATTTATTTTTGTTGTTGTTGATTTTACTTGCTTGGTTGGTTGGCATCCGAAAAATAAATTTCGAAACTTATTTAAAATCAAAAAAAAAAAAATAATAATAAAAATAAAAATAAACCATAAAGAAATTGATATTAAGCAGCAAACACAACAACAGAAAAGCAGAACACAAAGAAAGAAAAGAAAGAAAGAAAGTTTCCTTGAATGTTGCCCCATGTTGCTGTCAACAGGCAAGAGACTACTTGAAACTTGCCAAAACTCCTTAAAACTTAAATAGACAAAATCAAAACTTATATACTACTTTTATATTAAAATATACAGACATGAAGGACGGACGGACGGATGGACGGACGACGACGGACAGATATCCATATGTCGTCTTTATAAGCATAAAGCAAGCAAAATGCTAAAGATTCTATCAAACTTATACAATATACAATATACAATATATATATGCTATATACTTGTAGAATATAGAATAATTTATTTATTGTATACAAGCTAAGCTAAGCTTCGATGTATATTTTGTGGATACGAAACGAAAGTTTTTCTTTTTTTTTTTTTTTTGTTCAATATTTTATAATTTTATGTGCATCATTTTTTTCTCTTTTTCTTTCTTTCAGCTTCAAGTTGTGCATAATTTTAACTTTTGCGTATATTTTTCGCATAATAGTGAGAATTTTTTTATACGTTTCATTTATTTTATTTCCTTTTTTCTTTTTTTTTATGTTGATTGCCCCCAAACTTGAGCTAGATACTATCCGTGTATAATATAAACTTTGGTCTTTTTTTTTTTGGTATCTTTCAGACTACTCAAATCGAACTACATAATTGCACATTGACAGCTGAGCTGGCTGCTCTGGTTGCTGCTGCTGCTGCTCCTGCTCTTTCTGTCTGTCCGTCTGTCCGTCTGTCCGTCTGTCTGCATATTGTCTTTCGAAAAGCATGCAAAAGTTTTATTGAAAAAGTTTTTTGTGAATGACAGCGCGCGCTCGCTCTTTTTTGTTTCAATAAAATTTGAATTTTTTGATTTATAATCAAATTTTTAACTAAACATAATCTTTTTTTTTTTGCATTGACGATTCGATTTATTAAAGTTACTTGTAGCTGAAGCGTTGATTAAATGCTGAAATTGAAAATTCAACGGATTAGCGCTGAGTTTCTTAAATGCACAAATCGCTACTCAAGGAGAGTACAATTATGTTTATACCCTATAGTCAAAGTTTAAAAGGGTATAAACAATTTTAGAAAACAAGATGGCATGATATGAGACTAAAAATGATATATTTGCAATATTCTTGAGCAGCATTGAAAGAAGCAATGGAATATGCCATATTGGCATCCGGTATCAAGTTAAATAAAAATTACATTCAGCGTATCTCATAGTCGTGCATACTCGCTGCAGTCTTCTGGTGTTTTCTTGGTAATTATGAATCAAATTTCACATTTTGATGCTGCACAAAATTAAAACGAAATGAAAAAAAAACAAACAAAAAAAAAAATTGGCGCAACTCGTAATTATTTCTCTTTTAGTTCAACTCTATTTTTGCATTTCTTTTCAGTGTATTTTTGGGCATTAAAGTTATTTATGAACCAATTGACCCAATTTTGAGTTTTTGAATAGTAACCAAAAGAAAAAAGAAAAACGAAAACGAAGCAAGTACTTGAACTTTTCCCCTATTAGATATTTACGCTAGTTCGTACCGTAGCAATGAAGCAGTTGTAAATGTGTGAGTTAAGTCTGCTAGTCGAGTTGAGTCGAGTCTAGTTGAGCTACTGCAGCAATTTACTTTACAGCTTCAAGTACAAAAACATTGCAAAAGAGCAGTTGCTGTTGCTGTTACTGGAGCAGCAGCAGTTGTAGTAGAGTTAGTTTTTAATTTGGCTTTGGCTTTTTCGAATTTTGTTAAATGTCACAAACAAACACAGACGCAGACGCAGACACCTACACAAAGAGTTTCAACATCGAAAAATCTGCATTTGTCGCCAACAGTTGTTGCTGCTGCTGCCATCTAATAATAAAACTTCTACTTTATATATATTTGGTATATACTACGGTATACATGTATGTATATGGTATGGTATATACTGTTGCTGTTTTCCGCTGCTTCAAATTGACTTTTGACATCTCACATTTGACATTGTTTCATATAAAATCTTATTTTGAAATGTTGCAAAACAAATTTCCCGAAACAAGGAAAAACACTTTGCTTACAATAACAAAGATTTTTCGAATGAACTTAAAATAAGTTTGTGAGAAACAAAAATAATAATAAATAAAGATATTTTATGCATACACACATACATTCATATGTACATATATATGTTTATGTATAGATTAGGCTAGAGGTGTGCTGGTGTTTTTTTTGATTCAAAATCGATTCTAAAAATTTAAAAAAATCCAAGCTGCTTAAAGTTATTAAAAAAAATGTGTTGCATACCTTTGGGCGCCTGTATTGTTTATGCGAAACGACATTTGGAAAACTTAATATTTTGAAATATTAAAAAAAACACTAATAAAGTTAGGTTTGGCTACTATCATTAAAATACGTCTTTATATATTATTAACAATTTTTCAATAATAAAAAGCATATCTAGTAGGCTACAGCAGAATAACTATTTCAGATGCACGAATACACTACGTATATATTTTTTTAATTTATTAAAAACCAAAAATCAAAAAAAAAAAAATTGTTGTTTTCAAAAAAAAAAAATCATATCCATAAACAAAAGCATAAAATAGACAAATATGCATATAATATTTTGGCACTCTGAAAATTGTCAAAATACACAAAAATATAATTTAAAACAAAAAAGGAAAAGCTTAGAGCTGTTATAAAATATGTTATAAAGATAGAAAGGTACATGCATATAGTTTGTATGGTTGGCTGCTTGGTTGGTTGGTTGGTTGGTCTTTCTCTTTTAGTTGTTCACACAATTTGGCATTGAAACTATCGGAAACATTTTGTTTGCGTTTGAGAACGTGCAGACAGATAGAATACAGATACAGATACGGACGGATGGACAGACAAACAAACAGTCAGATAGAATGACAGACAGACAGACAGACAATATAAATGTATAAATGCCAGATAGCAAAGCGAGGTCAATTTATAAATATGTGTTTGTGTCTGTATGTGTGTGTGTGCGTGTTAGTTATGTCCTTTAACCAAAATCCGTAACCAACAAGCCAGTTTTGAGGTGAAAAACTGAAAGAGATAGTTTAAGTTGCATAAATGCGTAATATGAAAGAGCGAAAGAGCGAGAGCGAGATAGAGAGAGAGAGAGACAAAGAGATGGAGATATACTTTGCAGTTGCAATACGTGTAATAAACGATAATCGTTTGTTTGTTGGCTTGTTTGTTGGTTTATAACACACAATATTTTATAATAGCATAAAACTGAACTGAAACGAACCAAACAGAACAGAGCAGAACAGAACAGAACAGTACAGCACAGTGCAGAACAAAACAGAATGTCTGCATTGTCATTGCAATTTTTGATAAAGCATGCATAAAGTGCACCTTTATAATGCACGTACACACACACACATACATGCATACCTACATAGATATACACCAAGTAGTTATATATGTGCAATATATATATTGTATATAACTATGGATATGAATAAACAAGGTTTCATACAAAACTTTCGTAATTGTATAAAAAAATGATTCGATTTTCGGTTGCTTTGTAAATCTCAAAAGTAAAATCTTGAGAGATTTTGTATATCGAAAACAATTTGTCAGTCTTTTCCATCTCTAGTGTAGACTAGTGTGGGGTTTTGGAAAAATTTGTGGAGATTTTGCTCTTGGTTGCTTTGCTAATCTCTAAAATAATACTCAGTGTCACTGAAGTTCGAGAGATTAGAATTGGCAAAAACAATTTTTATCTCCAATGTAGGCCTCCTTATTTAATACTTTTTCTTTGAAAATTAAAATACGAAAAAAAATACATTGCTGTTATTTTAAGACTTAGATTGTAGGCTGCTGTTTTATTAAACTCGGTTTCAAATCGCCAAAAAGTTGCAAGAGATTTCTGTGACACCACAGATAATAAGTATATTTAGTTTATAATCAACGAAATATTTTGTTTTGTGTTTTAAAATTGCGGCTTTAGCAAATATCTGAGCAGTTATTATTTCGCTTAAAATTAATTTCAATTAAAATTATAAAATTAATTTTTTTTTTTTTTTGCTAGATTTGATGCAATTCGTATGCAAATAGCGACAAATAAATAAAAGCTAAAATATTTTCAAATTAAATTTTGTTTATATTGAAAAAGTTTTTTTGTTTTTAATCCACTTAAAAAATGTAATTATTTGTTAAAAATAATTTTGGTAACTTTTAGTGCAGACACTGCCGCTGCTGCTTGTCACTTGCTGCTTGTCTGTCCGTCTGTCTGTCTGTCTGTCTGTATGTGTTTGAGTGCATTTCAATGTATTTATATATTTATATACATATACATATGCATATGCAGTACAATATGTGTGTATTCAAAAACAGTAACACACACGGAAAGCACTTTTGCATAATTGAAATGAGCGAATGAGTGAAAAGTCGAAAGCGAAAAGCGATGCGAAGCGAAATGCTTTGACCTTCTCTTGCATTGCATGCGTTAGAATAATCAGTTTGCTTTTTGTTTGTTGTTTCAATTGTTGTCGTTGTTGTTGTTGTTGTGTTTGCAACTGCTGCTGTTGTTGTTGTTGTTGTTGTTGTGCGCTTTAAAGAGGTGAGTTAGTAAGGTGACATTTTGCCGTTTCCGTTTCCGCTTTTTCAAATTGTACGCAAAAAAAAAAAAAAAAAAAAAAAAAAAAACGTTCGCTCGCTCGCTCACTTAACCCATTCTCAATTGAAATCATTGTCACGCGCAATCATTTTTCGTTTCATTAATGTAGCTTCACAACTTTTATTATTATTTTATATATTTTATATATTTTTTTTTTTATATATAAATGCACTGAAAAATGAGGCGTTGAAACCACAGATTTTTGTGTTTAACCAAAAAATTGTGTGAAAAATATACAAGTACATAATTTGTTAAAAAAAAAAAAATATTATAAATGCGTTGAGTGTGTTATTACATAATAAATAAATGCAATTATAATTCATTCAAAATTATATTAAATTCTTTTTTATTTTTTTTTTTTCAATTTAAAGAATTTTATTTTTATGCTTAGCATTATTTTTTTTTTTTTGTTACATAAAACATTTAAAGCATTCACACAAATGTTTTTTAAGTGCTTGCGAAAAGGCGATTTAGATGGATTAAAAGATTAGAAAACAATTCGAAAATGTTATGTGTAAAAAATAAAAAAAGTTCAAAGCGAGGCTATGCGAGGCAATTAATAAAAGTCAACGAAATAAAAAGCAAAATAGAAAGAGATAGATGCGAAATACTACATCCATTTAAAATTGTAGCATGCGTCTTTTTTATTGAGCTTAACGATTACACGTTTAATTTAGTGTTTCTCAAAACTTTCGTGTTCATTCATTTCAAAATTGATAGCTTCATCTCTTCTTCTTCCCTCTCTCTCTCTCGCTCTGTATGTAGCTAAGGATGCTAGCTTATCTGTGCTATCGCATGGTCTATCGCTTCGCTTTTAGCTTTAACTCTGCCATCACATTTTAAATGTCTCCTTATGCCTGCGATAAGCATAAAAACTCCAACTCGAATTATATCAAAAGCAGAAATGCATTCGGCGCACATTTAATTCGTTTTTAATGTATTTGACTGAACGAATGTGCTGCGGTTCTGGTAGCACCTAAACTTCTCATAGAAACATATATCAAATGTACGCCATTAATTTTATTTATTATTTTTTTTTCTGTTTCTGTTAACGTTGTTTTTGTGTCTTTAATCATCTTTATTGCTACTAAAAGTCGTTAAGTTGCTTTGCTTTGCTTTGATTCGAACTTGAAATCTGGAACAATTGCGGTTTTAATGAGTAACAAATAATTCAAAACTTGTTGACTTCCTGAACAAGGCAGGACTGAACTGAACTGAACTGGATTGCCTTGGACTTAGCATTTAGTAAATTGAGTTTTTCTTTTTCTTTTCCATTTTCTGTTTTTTTTTTTTTGTGTTTTCGTACAAAATTTATTTGCTTTTAGTTTTGATGCTGAATTAAACCTTTCGTTGTGAGTGTTGAACAATACCAACACGTGTACACACACACACACACACATATGTATATGTGGAACAATTATTTAATATGTTTACTGACCATTACTGAAAGTGATTTATAGAAGTATGTAGACTGACTGACTGACTGAATGGCTGACCGAATGACCGAATGCTTCACCTTAATTTTTATTCAAGTCACGCAAGAACACTTTACACACTCCAACACACACACACACATATACACACTCACAAAAAAAATGTTTTATTCGTTTTTATTCTTTTTGTTTATATATGTATATGTGTGTTTGTGTGTGTGTGTGTATATGTTTATTCACACAATATGTACGTAGAGATCAAAGTGTTTTTGTGTAGAATTTAGCGTTTTACAGCGCCATTAAAATGGTTTCCTCTATTAAAATCAAATGGATTATTAACACATACGATTTTAGCTATGAAATGAAAACGTGGCAGCGGTCATTTGCGGCCTCAACTTTTCGAAAAAAATGAAAAAGAAAAAAAATATACACATACGAATATGTATGCCACACAAATTATCAAACTAATCAATTTTTATGTGCGCCATCATCTCTCTTTAACAAGAAAACTATTATTATCGGTTATTTTTTCTTTATTTTTCTTTCTTTTTTTATTTTGTTCATTTCCTATTCTTGTATACCGTAATCGGTTTTATCGAGGACAAAGTTGCTGCCACTTTTTAATTGGACAAATATTGCTCATACGCACTGTAATTATAAACAACACAGCAAAAGGAAAAAGATCAAAGCGTACATAAAGAAAAGAAAAAGAAACAAGGAAAAGGTTTAACTTCGCTGAAACCGAAGCTTCAATACATATCACTCGTAAACGTGAGCGGTAAATTTGAGTGGAGGCTATGTTTAAAAAATGGGCGTGGCATTTCGGTATAAATAAGTAAGTTTCTCAACTTTCGAACTTTGATTTGTCTCATCTTGTCGAGCTGATCAAGAATATATATACACATATATACTTTATGGCATCTACGATGTCGCATTTAATGCGTTACAAACTTTCCGACAATCTAATAATACCTTTCATGTGTGTCGTATCTATGTGTAACGTATCTATTTGCCAAACGGACGTTTGTAATTATACCGAAAAATACTTTTCAGGAAAGTAAAATTCCAAAATGGAAAAATTGTCTTCGAAGAACAAAAAAAAAAAAAAAAAAAAAAAATGGGCATATTTGTATGTTTTCTCTTTTTCTATTTTTTTCTTCTGTTTTTTTTTTTTTTTTTTTTTTATAAAATACGCTTACCATTCTGTGTGGCACTGCCTTGAAATAAACTTCGGACATAGTTGAGCAAACGCCGATGCAATGGTCGATGTCGATGTCTTGAGCTTTTGCGTCGTTCGCCACCCTCACCGGTTTGTCCACCGAGTTCCGTATCATCACCATCGGTATCTGCAGCATTGACAGCGGTGGTGGAACCACCACCACCACCGCCACCGCCTCCTCCACTATCAACACGCGTGGCATCGACAATGATTTCAATTTGTGATGATTTTATTTGAGCTTTATGGCGTCCACTACGCAAACCGCTGCTACAACCGCTACCACCGCCAACTTGCGTTATAAGCGCATCGCTGGCACTTGGTCCAGGTCCGGCAATGCTTACAATATTACAACTGCTGCTGCCGGTTATGCCATGTGAACTATTTGTGCCACCAATGCCGACGCCGCCGCCGCCGCTATTATTTCCATTGGTGATGTGTGTTATATGTGACTGTGCTGTTGTTGTGGTTGTTGTTGCGCTACGTCCTGCTGCTGCAGCTGCTAGTGCCGCTGAGCAACTTTCATTGAGATTAACCGTATTGCCATTGCTGCCACGATAGATGAGCTCTGTTTCATTGGATACCTGACGCAGTGCATGGAGTCCTGTATGTGAAGCGCTTGTCGTTATGCTACGTGAAGTTGTGCCACCGCCTCCGCCGCCGCTAGCTCCACCACCACCGCCACCATTTATTCCTGTATAATATGCGCTATTTGGTCGCTGACTGTGTGAGTGTGTTTGAACTTGCGGTCCCGCCATATTTTATTGTTTTATTTTGCCACGTTCTGGTTTTCGATTTCGATTTTGGTTTCGGTTTTAGTTTCGGTTTTGTTTTTGTTTTTGATTTGTTTTTTTTTTTTTTTTTTTTTTGTTGTTGTTCTTATTTGCTTCTTCTTCTTCTTCTTATTTATAAATAGAACACAATTATTCGCAGACTTTCTCGAAATTTAACTTTGGTTTTGTTTTTGTGTTTTCGAAATTAATTAAACAAATTTGTCAACAGTTTTTTTAGTGTTTGTTCCCATTCTTGTTGTTGTTGTTTTTCTTATTGTTGTTGTTGTTGTTGTATATAACAATCCCACATCTATCTCACGAAAATCCAACGCTTCACTTGGCAACATTTTTGCTTTAGTTTTTGCTTTTTTTATTATTTTCATTATTTTTTTTTTTTTAATTTTATTACAATTTTTTTTTCCTTTTTTTATTTAGTTACAATTTTTTAGTTAGTTTTTATTTTAGTTGCTACTTTTAGTTAGTTGCTATACTTTTGGCATTGCATTGGGTTAGTTTACATTTTTTTAAATTTTATTTTATTTACAGCTTTGCTAAATTATTTATCAAATTATTGCATTTTTAGTGGCTCAGTTGCATTTGAATTTGGCATTTTTTCTAAGTAAGTAATTATTTTAATTATTATGTTTTATTATTTTTTTAATTTTAGTTTAGTTTAGCTTAGCTTTTTTTTTTTTTTTTTGTTTTTTTTATTTATTCACTTTTTTTGTTGGCGCTTTTAAGCGTTGTCGCGATATTTCGATTTTATATTCAGCTTAGACTGTTTTCTATCTAAGTATACGTATACATACATAATGAGAGACATATGTATGTGTATATGTATTATTATTATTATTTATTTATTTTTTATTCTTTTTTTTTTTTTTTTTTTGCTTTGAGGTTAGCTTAATAAATCTGCAAAAAGAAAGAAATAAAACAATCAAACATTTGTTTCGAGCACAAATTAATCACGTACATACATACAATACATACATACATACTTAGATTAGACTAAATATTTTATTATTAATTAATAATATTTAATTTTATTTAATATAGTTAGTGACTTAAAAAAAAAGAAGCGTTACATGCGTTTTTTATTAAGGAAAAAAAAATAGAAAGAATTATTTGAAAATTTTGAGCAAATTTCAAAAAATTTATTCAAAAAAACTTTATTAAAAAGATCGACGATATTAAAAAAAGATAATATTTTCCAAATTATTGAAATATAGAGCAGAGAAAGGCTTTCGTTGAGCGCAAAAAGTTTAAATTTTCAAAACATACACGAACAATAGCCGAATAATCAAACCATTCGGTTCAAGCGCTCAAGCTAACGCTCGCATACATTTTACACTCAACTTTGGCACATTTGTTTTCTCGCTGGGTTTATTTCTGCTCGTTCGGCTCAACAATGATCGTGTTAAGTCGAAAAAAAAAACTCAAATGAACAAGCTCAACTCCTATGAGTAAACTCATAGAGTTTGATCAAAATACGTAATTTCATAAAATAATTCATTTTAATTAATTATAAAATTAAAATATAATAACAATATATATGCGTTTTGTCGCCAGCTAGACGCAAATAAAATTATTGCAAAAGCAAAATAACGGAAGGCATCAACACATACAAGGAAATTGAAAAAAAAAACTGACCATCGTATTCGTAGACTCGATTTTGCTGTGTTCAATATCTGTCACCAAGTAATTCTCTCCACAGGGCTCTACATTATCTACGGACAGACAGACATAGATGTTTTGGCTTTGTTTTTAGCTGTTTGGCCGACCGTTTTTAAATATGAGACCATAAAGTAAGTTAACATTGGCTTTTGCTGTCAATAATATCGAAAATATTAAAATACTTTTTTTTTAATAATATTTGGACTTACAATAAGATTCTCTATCAAACTATAAAACTATAAAAAAAAGTAGAAAATTCAAAATTTTTAAATGTCAAAAGCGAATAAAAATACTCAAGAAAAATGAAAAAACCGAATGTGGCGAATGTGACGACGATAAACGAAGAAGCTGCAACAGATCAGCAACGCGCAGCAGCCGCAAGAGAATCCAAAGAAATTGTAATAAAAATATTTCAAAATATGCTCGATCGTGTCTGTACGCCAAAGAAAAAGGAATAAAATTAAGTAAATTCATTTTGCAGAACGCTTACAATAAGCGCAAACTGCGATATCTCTGCTAAATTCAAAATCAGCAAAAATCCTTAAAAATGCTTAAAAATTTTATATTAAATCGAATGCTTTATGCTCGAAAGCTCTAAAGTATATCTAAAAATTAATATGATTTTCTTTGCTTTTCTTTTTCTTTTTGTTATAAATGCTATTGGCAAGTTTTTCTCATTTGTTTTTCTTTTCTTTTCGTTTGCTTGAGAAAATATTTGAAATATTGCAACGAAATCAAAATGACGACTACCATCTGCTTAACCAAATTTATTTGCTTTAGCTGTATGAATGAATGAATGAATGAATGCATGCATAAATTTGGAAGCAACAGCAGCAACAACGACAACGAAAACGACAATAGTTGCAACAGCAAAATATAAGCAAATGCAGCAGCAGCAACAGCAACACAAAAACTGAAATTCAAATTCAACGAAATAATAATAATAACTCAAGAAAATCAAATCCATTTTGAAAACTTACATACGACAACACGACTAGTGCTGCTCTTGCTGCTCTTGCTGCTTGTTGTTGCTGTCATTGCTGATGCTGCTGATGTTGTTGTTGATGTTGCTGCAAGCGCAGCTGCTGCTGCTGCTGTTGTTGTCGTTGCCGTTTGCCTGCTTCAAAGCTCAAAAAACGCATAGAAATTTATGGAAAATAGCTGATGCAGCATTTTTCTTTTAGTTTAGCTTTAGCTTTGCGTGAGTTTTCTTTTCGTATACCAAACGATACGATACGTACGAATGTATACGGTACACGTATATGGAAATGGAAATTTTTTTGACAGCCAATAAGATTGAAATGCCACAGGCAGCTAGGCAAGCAGCCAGCCAGCCAGGCAGGCAGTATGAACTCGTTTATAGAGCATAAGTTTTCTTCAACGAAGAAGAATAAAGTATTAGAATTGTTGCGATAATAGTACGAGTATATATCCTTACTATATACGGTATAGGGTATACGGTATATGGTATAGAATGTTTGTTTGTTTGTGTAGGAAAGATATTCTGACAGATTTTAAATTTTCAAGGTGCACAAATTTTAAGTTGGCAGCTGCTATTTTGATTATAGAGTTTGCTTTATATTTTTTTTTTCTTCATTTTTCATTTTTTTGTTGCTTTCTTCTTCCTCTTTAGCATCTTTTCCACTTATACCGGAGATGTTGCCATTGAAGCGAAACTTGAAGGCAAACAAAGTTCCATATTGCATGCATTCAATCGTATAAAATGTTGAATTTAGTTAGATACGCCAGATTTCTTTTCTTTTTCATATTTTTTTTTTCATAATTTCTTGTGCGTGCATACAACTCGTTGCACATTGCGCAGATTTTGCAGATTGCGCATATTGCACATTTTGACTGCATTCCATTCCATTCCATGCGATTCGATTCGATTCCATTTCAGTGTTGCGGTTTTGTCGTGGCTCTTTTTTAGAGGAATTTTCTTTTTTTCCCCTTCAAGATACCAAAATTGCGTAGATATAATGCAGTTAAAAAGTTCTTCTTCTTCTCGAACAAAGAAGAATGTGCTTCAGTTAAGCGTTGAGCATTTGTGCTACGCATTCCCTGCTCTTTCCCTCCCTTCCCGATTTTCGTTTAGTGTTTTCTTTCGTTTTGATGCGTTGCGTTGCCATTGAGTTGCATTATGTTGTGACCTTACCGCTGCTGATTCTGCTGCAGCTGCTGATGTTATCCTTCAATGCTCAAAAGTTTACCTTGGTGAGTGTTTTTTACAGTTCGCATAGTTCCCTGCGGCACGTTATTTTTTTTTTTTTCTTTTTTCTTTTCATTGCATTTTGTTTCTTTCGTTTCCTTTGCTGCTTCAATGTTCAATGTTTGCTTTACTTTTATTCTTTTCATTTTTTTTTTTTTTTGATTTTTATTACTATTTTCTTGGATTTTTTTATTTATTTTATTTTCAACAGCGTCGTTATTATTACTTACGACTATTATTATCGTTGTTGTTGTTGTTGTTGCTGCTGTTTGTGTTGTTGCTTTTTGTTGTTGTTGTTGTTGGCGTTACTGTGTTGCAATAAAATAGCGCTTCATATCCGTTCGTCAATCGCATGCCCTTTTATATTGAATGGTGTTAGTCTTGAGCTTCAGACAGTTACACAATACGACAAAAATACATATACCATACTTGTACATACATACATACATACGTACATACATACGTACATACATATGTACTTCAAATACACACAAAGATACAAACAAGAAACCAAACAAAGTGTATCTGTTATAAAGTGCATAAAACCTCTTCTCTCCTCTCTCTCTCTTCTCTACGGATATATGTATATACAGAGGCGCAGTGAGACCAGAGCAGATTGCGACGTCGCACCAGGGCGCCAAGATTTCGAGGGCGCAAAAATGGGATTTTGAAAACCCTTTAGACGTGTTTGCATATTGTCTTCAAAGCTGATTTCATCTTTTTACCCTGTAGCCAAAGTATAAAAGGGTATATTAAGTTTGTCCGAATGTATGTTACAGACAGAAGAAGTCTAGATGAATCCTATAAAGTACTATATATTTTTGATCAGCATTGAAAGGGGAGTAATCGAATTAGCTATGTCTGTCAGTCTGTCTGTCTGTCCTGCCGTATTACCGAGATTATCTCGGAAACTACAAGAGATATTGCCACCATGTTTTAAACTTAGACTCTCCAAAGCCATCAGAAGGAACAAGTTGAATTTGGAACACAAGAAAAGTTTTGTTCTTTCGAAGTTTGTTTTAAAAATATCTACGATGGAAATGGAGTTTTCATATTCAATCACAGCCCCAACAATAGCTAATTTTCGTGCGATTTGAGTTTTTCAGAGATTCGTTTTTCTTTTTTTGTGTCTTTGTATTCATGTGGGCGACCCGGGGCGCCAAAAGTCCATGCTACGCCCCTGTTTATATATGTATATACAATATAAACACACCTCTTACTCAGTCGTTCTTTTTTTTTTTTCTTTTTTTTACTTATAAAATTTATCATCAATATTCTTGTAAAATTTTTCTGCGCAAAAATACTGCGTATGCGTAATATTACAATATATATTATATATATTTTGTATAAATACATATATATGTATGTATATATTTTATAAATACGATTACCAATTTATACATACAAACACACATACATATGTATGTACATATCTATATATATATATCGTATTATGCAGGCATACATAAATAAAAACTTACTTAAAATGCAATACTTGACAAATGACTGACAGCTGCTAGTATATTAAATGCTCTTCACACACAAACACACACACACACACACATACACTCACACTATGCATAAATACACATATACGTAGATTGGATTTTGTATACGCATAATATAAGTTTAAATGGCATATATAGTATATGCATGTATGTATGTATGCATGTATGTATGTAGTACTTATGTATAGTATTGTATGTAAATATAAATGAACGTATATGAAGTGCATTTTGATTGAAGAGCAATAAAGAAAAGTAGCACGTATAATGTTGAATAAAAAACGGTGCAAAAATTTTATCCATATCCAGTTCCATATTCAGTTTCAGTTTCAATTTCAGCTTCAGTTTCATGTAATTTAAATTAAATGCTCTGCGCAAATACAATACAAAAGAAATCAAATGAAAATGACTATCTGACATATTACACCATAGCATACTTACGTACACACATACGAGAAATATTTTATACGCAAATACGTATACACGAGGAGTGTACGAAAAGACTTCAAAATGCGGTTTAATTATATTTGCAAGACTTGTTTATTGCTGTCGATTTTAATGGTGGCTATTATGCTTCACGAGCGTCTCTTAAAGACTGAAGAAGAATTGAAAAACGAGTCTCCGAGATACATGAATGCTTTCAACAGTGCTGAACATTGCAACTAAAATTGTGATGACCTGTGGGAAGAGGTCTTTTACTATATTGGAACAGTAGTTATCAACTGTAGTTGCTTACCAAATAACAGAGGCCTTCTAGCTTGTCTTTTGTATTAAAATTATAAGTCATCTAAACTCAAATGCAAAGACATAGAAAGACAGAGCGGTGCCAGGGAAATCTCTTCCAATCAAATTTCAACCATAAGAGATTTTGAGGTTTTTTTAGAGATTTTATTTTACTTTAGAGATTTACAAAACAAACGACGGCAGTTTTACAAGAGATTTTCCTGACCTCTTTTGTGCGTCAGGTACAAGGATTAAAAATTCTATACGTGTTACCAAAATCAAAAAGAGATTGGAACAAAAATTTACACTGGAATAAGAGCAGGGATCGGAATCAAATATTTGTTTTAATTGAATTTTTAGTTGTCGCAGAGCATGAATAAAAAAACTGCATTACTTTGGATGTTAGTGTGCCAAAGTTATTAGAAGAACTATTTACCCAAATTAATTTTTATATTTTTTTTTTACTATAAACGGCCCTCATTATATTTGAACCTATTTATTTTGCTATCCAAAGAGATGTCACAAAAAAAAAAATAAATAAAAATAAATAAATAAAACCCAAAAATAAAATAAATAAATTGAATAATGACAGAATTGGTTGCTATTGAGTTGGCTTAAGTGTTTCGTATTGTATTACGAAATCAAGAAAAACAACAACAACAAAAACAAAACAAATAAACAATTCAAATAAAAATAATAATAATAGCATTCAATGTACAGTGATGTCTCATTGATGTTGAACTGATTTTCATTTGAAATGTGTATAAATAAACGTGTGTGTGTGTGTGTATGCGTGTATGTGTAAGAATATATTGCATAACTGCAATAAAAACTGAAAAACAACAACAAAGATGATATCGAAATTGAAATTGCTGTTGCCAAATGTTTGCTTTGATGTTGTTGCCACTGATTTTTGGTATTAAAACCTTTGCAACTACTTTTGCCGAAGTTTATGATTTTCGCTTCAATTTTCTTCAGCTTCTTCTTCTTCTTGTTTTATTGTTGCGGATGAAGAAGATGATGATGGGTTGATTTGGTTTGGCTTTTGTCCGTACTTAAACTGATGACATTGATGACAACACAACAACAACAACACAACAACAACAACGACAGCAGCCACAGCAATGACAACGTGTATCATTTTCTCATAATGTTAATGATGCTGTTGCTTATAAAGATGATGATGTCGTTGTTGATGATGATGATGATGAAGATGATTTTTATGATAAGCATTGTGTTGACAACATTATTATTATTATTATTTTTTGTCATAAACATCATCATCAGAGCAACTTCATGATCGTCTGTTGGAATAAAAACTAGTTTCACTACGAATAAAACACTTTGTATCAAATTGCCGCAGGGTATTCCTATATACGAAGGCAGTAAAATGTTGGCAAACAGCATCCTTTGAATAAAGAAATATATATGTGTTTGTGTAGTATATGTACACAAATACATACATACATACATATGTATAAATGTATACTAAATAGAGTAAATGCTAAAAACTTTTCTTGGACAAAATACTTTCCTTTTTTTTTTGTTTTGTTGTTGAAATGTTTCATATTTTTCGCATGAGTGAGTCTATTTTATTTTATTAGTTTCTTCATTTTGGCTGAAGTGTTTTATTTAGCTTTTTAAATAGAATAATAATGTTTATATATTTTTAATATTAAATGCAATGGATAAATGGGTGGGCAGACAGAGAGAGAGAGAGAGCGGACAGACGGACTTTCGAAGCAACATCTGCAAAATTTAATTCTGTCGTAAAGAATTTGAACAATTTAATAATTTTTAGTTTGATTTTGAAATAAAGCAAAGTGCATTTCGTCGTCGCATCACTGTAGCTGCCTGATTGAGCTATAAAACAACGACATTAAACAGTCGAAATTCTAGCTTAAAAGCCAACTAAATTGGAAAATCTGCTGCGTCTTCCAATAGCTAAATGGCGGACGGACAGAGGGACGGACGAACTTTAATTAGGAACTGTGCATCAATGAGGCTGCGTTGCCATTGAATATGACTTATGAACGAATTTCGAAAGTCAAATCTGAAAGTACTTTCCGTTGTAGCTTTCTGAGATGAGATGTGATGAGACACTAACAGCGCTTCAGGCAGTACCCAAGACATACGTAAGCTGAATATTTAAATATTTTTTGAGATACTTTTTTTTTAACTTCTACTTACTTTTTTCCTATTTTGTGTAACAATTTTACTTTCGCTTTTTCATGAAAATGACACAGATTAGCGTTATTTGAGATCTTTCAAAGAATGGGCAGAAGTTTGTTTTGCTAATAACTGCAGACAGACGGACAGACAGACATACGGGCACTACACTCTAATCTTGACATTTACATGCAGCAAACATTACATAGCAACTCAAATTTAACAAGAGGTGAAGGGGTGGGAGGAGGAGGAGAAGGAAGAGCGGCAACAGCATTGAGTAATCAACGCATAACGCAGAACGAATTCAAATTTCAAGCATAAAAGTAGCCTCATGTCTGCATGCTACATAGTCAGCCTGTTAGTCAACTGGCAACTATCCAGCTTAGCTTAGCTAAGCAAAAGCCGTTTGGTCAGCTCTCAAAAGGCGTCAGCAGCTAAAATAGGCAAAATAGGCTGGTAAAATACAAAAAATACAAAAAATATTGTAGTACACAATATAGACAGGATACGCCTGCAGGGATAACCTGTCGACATGCTGAACGAACGAATGAACGAGCGAAACGGAACGGAATGCGTCATAAAGGCATAATGCTTCTGCTTTGGCTGCTGCTGCTGCTGCTGGTTGCATATTCTCAACTGTCCGTCCGTCTGTCCGTCTGTCTGTGACTGTTTCATGTTGCTAACACTAGTGCTGTCTATCACTGATTCTACATAAAATAATTGTGTATGTGTGTGTGTGTATGTGTATGTGGAAATAAGAGAACGAAAGTGAAGCAAATGAATGATGTCATGCCTGTTGGCGTTTGTCATTTTATGTTCTCTGCTGTCCCGTGCTATGCTGCACATACACATACATTCCGCTCAGCCAAAACTGTTGATGAATTCTGTACGTACCAAAGCAAACCAAACAGTCAACCAAGCAAGCAACCAAATAACAAACGAAGCATGCAAACGATTCATGTGCGGCCATAATGTCCTTCTGTCCACTTTTCAGTGTCCCTGTGCTGCTGCTGCTCCTCCTTTTTTTTTTTATTTTTTTTTTTGTTTTGCATACATTCAATTCAATATGCAGCTTGCTTGCTTCTTGTTGTTCTTGTTATTGTTGTTGTTGTTCATTTTGTTGTAGTTTGTTTTTGTTGTACTTCCTTCATCATTTTTTTCCTGTACTTTTTTATTTTTTATATTTTTTTTTTCTAACTTTTTGTTCAATTTTAACGCCCACTGTAAGGCCAAAGAAATTGTAGCTTGATTTAATTACAGGGGCCCTTATAGCCTCCAATATTGTTTAAGTGGGCGCGCTGACTGACTGGCTAGCTGGCTGGCTGGCTGACTGGCTGGATGCTTGTTGTGTGCATGCCGACTGCAGATTACTATTGCTTTTGCTGTTGTTGTTGTTGTTGTTGTTGTTCATGACGATGATGATGACGATGATGATGATTCGAAGTCAAATGAGTGTCAAGGTTCACGTATAAAATGAAACGAGTAAAATGACTAAAGGACGAATAAATTTCACCGCATTTGGTTTATATTGAGTGAAAGAGAGTTAGGAAGAGGGAGCGAGAGAGGAAGAATGTTATTGAAACTAAAAGGGTATTTTATGTTTATTAAAAAGTTTGTTATAAAATAATTTAAAAATTTATACATTTATTTAGGTAGGCAGATACGTGTGTATACTCGTATAAGTATCTTTAAGATACATTAATATATAAAATGTAATGGTATTGGTTAATGGTCTACTACTGAATAGCTAGAAGTGTAAAGCTACAGTCTATGCGCACATCTTGATATATAGAAATGAAGAACATAGAAATGTATCTATAAGATATATTTGTATCTTGAAATGTTTAAAATTATTAAAATTAATATTTTTTAATTATTTTTTAAATTCATTTTGCAGCGTATATAAAAATCGTATTGCTGATGCTTTTTATTTCTTTTATATTTTCAGTTTCCTTTTTCCCTTATTACAATTTTTTATTTTTTTTATTTGTTCGAAGCTAAGTCCTTCGTTTTATGCTGATTGGTTAATTTTTCTCGCTTCTCTACAAAAAAATAAAATAAAATAAAATATAAAAAAATGAATGAAATTCTATTTTGCCTTATTCGCGTTGTAAACCCTTTTTTCTGTGTCTTTTTAACTATTGCGATTTAAATTGAATTTGTTTCAGCGCAAATTATGCAGTCAGTTTTTTTTTTTTTTTTTTTTTTCATTTGATATTTTTCTGCACTAACTTTTATTTTGTTAGGCACCAAGGCACAAAATTCAAACGTAAAATGCGCGTAACTGCAAAAAATGAATGCAATAAATTAATTCGAATTTTATGCTGCAACTATAAATTAAATAAAGTTTTTGCTGAGGTTAAAAGTTAACAATTTTCTCGATTTAATTTTCTATCATTTTTTTCCTTTTTTTTTAATTTGATTTTTTAATTAAATCGAATTTCTTTATGCTTGAATGTAATGCGTTTTTATATTTTATTTTATTATTTTTATTGTTGTATGCATTTCTTTTGCCTTTCAAGTATCTTCTTCACTGCAACATTTTTGATTGATTATAAAAAAAAAATGGGAGCATAACTACAAGAAACGCTACCTAAGCATGCTTTTGTTGGCGCTGTCCAAAATGTATTTTAATTTATTTTTCTGTCTATTTTTTTTTATAATAAAAATAAACGAAGTAAAGTCACGCAATCTGCTACTAAACACCAAAGAAAAAAACCATGAAAAATATATTCAAGGAAATCTAGTTTATTATTATTATTATTATTATGGCAAGTCAATTATGATATTAACAAATAAACTAATCGAAACAAAGTGTTTATTGGCATTAATTGCCGCCTTAACTAAAAAACTTTTTTTTTTTTAAATATTTTTCCATTTGTTATACAAAAATTTTTCAGTTGAAATGTGTGTGTGTGTGTGTGTGGAGCTTTGTTCAAGCAAACAATTTTTAAGTTATTGCACTGAAAATGCATATATCGTACAATTGATAACGCACTACTTATCATACAGTCCTCGTACATCGTTAAACTAACTAATGAACGCAAGTAAAATAGTTGAAGTAATTACCGTAAAAGTGCAGACGCAGACGTTGAATGACAAACGACGCTGATGATGACGACGATACGACGACGACGATAAAGTTAGAGACGCTGTTATGAAAGTGAAAGGAAACTTAACCAAACAATGGAGAAAGAAAAAAGATGAAAGAAGAAGTAAAAGCTGAATAAATGTAGATGAACTTGTAAGAAAAGAAAGAGACGAGCTGAAAAATAACAATTGAAATAATTACACAAACGCAACACTTAACAAAATTGTACGACGTCCATCGAAAAATGAACGAACGAACGAGTGAGCGAGCGAGCGAATACATTGTACATTTGTGTATGTATGTGTATGTATGCGTGTACGTGTTTATAATGCAAGAGTCTACGCTGCGTATACGTAATTTATTATATGCTTCGTCTTCTAGTTGAACGCTTTAATTACGTATACGCTGTGTTGGACGCACGCCAGCTACTACAGCTGCTACGACTACGAATACAATCTGCTTCTGCTGCTGTCAGTGCCAGTGCCAGAGGCACTGTGCACTTTGCGCACTCTTTATACGCTTGTCTTGCTGTCATGACACTTCGGTTTCCATTACGTGCTGCTGCTGCTGCTACGCTTTCTTTCGTCCGTCCGTCCGTCTGTCTATACATTTCTTTTCAGTTGTCCTTTCGTCCTTCGGTCCATTCGTCTGTCCGTTTATTCCTACGTTACGTCCATTCACATGAATGCAATTCAGCGCAGCTGATTTTAATTCGGTTTCTCATTTTCCACCATCGACATTTTTATGCGTTTTGAGCCTGGCAAGCTGAAGTTCTTTGCTTTGCTTTGCTTTACCAGATTTTCATTTTAATTCTCAATT
Organism: Leucophenga varia; assembly: GCA_018903435.1. Lineage (NCBI taxonomy): Eukaryota > Metazoa > Arthropoda > Insecta > Diptera > Drosophilidae > Leucophenga > Leucophenga varia. The sequence continues at coordinate 2,219,203 of JAEIFJ010002516.1, forward strand.
TTCTCGCATTTTTTTGCTTCTTTGTTTTTTTTCTTCTTTAAATTTCGCAGTACACTGATTTGCATTCGTAAGAAGTTTCATTTCATTTCAATGAATTTGACTTTTATTGCTTCTCGTTTACCAATTTATCCATTTTTCGTTTGCTCGTTTGCTCGTTTAATCGTTTACTTTGTCTTGTCTGTCTTTCTGTCTGTCTGTCTGCATTTGATGTTGATTGTGTCGTCATATTTTTGCATGTTCACGCAATTGATTATGTTGCAGGCGAACAATTAGTGTAAGTAAATTTAAGTAAAATTAATTGAATTCTAACATAAAAAGCAATTAGTTAAACATAAAAGACAACAACAAAAATAACATTGTAACATTTTTCTTGTGTATTAAATTGTTGTTGCTGTTCAACATGTTTGATTTATTAAATAAGAACTTTAAAAGTATTTAAATAGACGTCTGAAGTACTTATGTACTTGTATGTATCATGTTGTAAGGAATAAAACAATTTCAAACCTAAACAAGAAAATACGTTAACTTCGGTAACACCGAAGCTCAAATACCCGCCATTTCTCATCGAGCTGTTCTAAAGTATATACACTTTATGGGGTCTCCGATGCCTCTTTCAATAGGTTACAAACTTTCCGACAAACTGATAATACCCTTCACACTACATGAGGCGGATACAAAAATATAAAATCGAAAATCAATAAAGTCGGTTATATTGCCGATATCGGCAAACTTTGGTACTTTGGTGTCTCAGGTCAAGAACTATCGAAACTCATTTATTGGTATTAAATATCGCTGGAAGCAGTTCCCCTTGCATGTTCGGCATAGGGAAACTGCGCTCATATTTTAGATCATCGACAATACGCACCACCGCTGCGAGTTATTTTTTTAAGGGAAACACTGCATAGGCATATCAGACCTCATAAAGAGTAAACGTACATATGTGTGTGTGTACAGCTAAGTATGGTAAGCATTAAGCAAAGTTGTGTCGATCTAACTCTGTCCATCTGTGCATTCAGCCATTGAACATGCCGGTACCCTTTACAGATAATTGTTCTTTATAGTTTGAATATCATAAAATATTTATAAATGGAAGCCAGGCCACGCGTTTTTAAAGGTATTCACACATATAGTATGCATTTGTCCGTCTGTACTTTTATATAAAAAATTTTTTTTTTATTTTTTATTTTTTTATTTACGTTTAAAAAAGAAACGAATTTAATTTATGAGGCTTAACTTATTGAATTTTTTTATTAAACTAAAATACTTTTGTATTATTATTTCATAAACTAACGATAAACTTTTATAGCAATTTTTATTACAATAGAAAAAAAAAAAGAAAATGGGAAATGCTGGGAAAAGTAAACATCTGTTTCGGTTTAGTCAAATAAAGTCTAGACAAACTTAAAAAAAACATTATAAAAATAAAAATAATAATAATAATAATATTGTATATAAATAAATAAAGTAAAAATCGTTTGTTCAAAATTATTGGTTTCGTTCGATGACAAAATATTTTGGTCTACTATTTTTTTTTTTTTATGATATACATGCATATTTATATACCTTAATATATGCACATATATACATATACGAGTATATTGTATTTATGTAAATCAAATTATAATTTATTGTTTTTTCCTCGTTTTTTATTGTTGTAATTATTATTAATGACAACACAAGGCAGATTGTAGGCGTACGATAACTTTTATCGAAATTATTGTGGAATATGGTCTATGTTTTTTTTTTTTTTTTTTGAGTTGTACAATTACATTTAATGTTTTCATATTGCATTATATACCTCCTCGATGTATTGTAGATTTATGTATTTTATAGTATTTCCGCATATAAATACCGACAAACTAATAACTGAATACGCCCCGGAGTGAAAGCAAAGCACAGCAAAAATAAAAATATAAAAGAAGGAAAATAATAAAACATATTAAAATGACAGACGAGTACGAGTAAAGCAAAAACAAAAAAAAATAAGGCTTAAATAAAATGACTGCAATTGACTGCGATTAAATTGTAAATAGTATTATTAAAATTTATTGATTTATATTTGACACTTTTCACAACGCCTACAATATCTATCTTTATTATAATATATGAATATATCCTTTTATGCATCACACACACACACACACAAGCACATAAAAAGTTCACACAAAGACAACTGATGAAAGTTTCAATGTGCATTCGTACACTGTCATTTGTTGTTGCCTTCTTAAATTCAGCAGTTTTGTATCTCTCTTTTTGTCTGCCTGTCTGCCTGTCTGTCTGTCCGTCTGTCCGTCTGTCTGTCCGTCTGTCTGTCCGTCTGTCTGTCATTTCAATCTGTTGTTAAAATATTCTTTTCAATGTGGTTTTAGTTTTCAGTTTGAACTTGTCACTCATGTCGCCAATGTATTACTTGAATGTTTCTTATACGTTAGAGAGATAGATAAATAGATAGATACGAGTATGTGTATGTAGATACATTTACAGATTATAGAAAATCCTTTGCCGCATAATTTTAATCCCAATTGCTATTCGAAAACTAATGGCACAGATAACAAAGACTTTGGTAAACCCATAAATGACAGATAAAATGACAGACAGACAGACAGACAGACAGACAGACAGACAAAAAGTCACTTCAAGAAAAGCAACACATTTCGTTATTGTTGTCATTATTGTTGTTGTTGTTGTTGCTGTTGCTGCATAATAATTTTACATAAATAGTCAATATATTTTGTAGTAAACAATACAATTTATATAATATATTGACTACAATAGTTTATATATGTAGTATAAATGTATTTATTGTATTGATTTCAATACTTTGGGAATACAAGGCACAAATAGTTTGAACAATTAAATTAGAATTAAGGATTAGCATTGGTGACAGCCTGTAAATGTTTAATATTTATTAGCTTCATTGATATGTTCATTAAATGCTTTAAAAAAAATGGAAAAAAAAAACATGCTGCAGTAAAGTATATTTGACTAAGAGATGCGATGCACTACAGAAAATAAGACGGACGAAGAGAAGAACAGATGGACGGACGGACGGACAGATGCAGATAGATCGATTGTATAAAAAGTTAGCAATTAAACATTTAAATAAAGTTAGACAACAACTCTGAAGAAACTAAGTTTTAAATTTGTTGATTCTAACTTCCAAGATTCGTGTGAACAGAAAGGCAGACAGACGGACAATTTCGGAAAAAGAAATCAGCAATATTAAATTTTAATAATTTAACAAAATTTGTTTTTTTATTGATTATTATTTCTTTTATTTATTTAGTAGGTAGCTCGATTGCTAACGCAATTGGACAATCCATCAATCAATCAAATTGTTGTCCATACAATCAAATATATAAATACATGCATACTCGTATATGTGTATGTATGTATGTATTCGTGTTCGTATTCGTATCTATAAATATTTCTGCTGTATTCTTAACAGCTTTATTTGCTTTAGCGTGTTAAAATGTCTCTAGAATGGCTAAATATGTAGGCTAGGCTTATGTATTTATTTGTTTAGACAAATGTATATTTAGTTTGCTTTTTTATTGTATGTATGTGTGTGTGTGTATGTGTGTATGTATTTTACCTTATGTTATAATAGAATCAAGTTTTAAAATAAAACAAATTTCTCATTTAGCTGTACAAGCGCAAACACGTGAACAAAGGCATGAAATAAACATGAAAAAACTAGAAGTATGATATAAACGAAACTCAAATACGCTTCACACACAACATTCGAGGTGTCAAGGACCCTATTCAATGATGGCGTCCATATACTATACAAGTTTTATTTCTTTCTTACTTTCGTTACAAAAGAATCGACAGACGAACATGAATAGATTGACTTGTTGCTGTGATCAAGAATATAGTTGGGTACATTAATATTGGCATAAAGAGTGATTTTTTGAGTCACAGTGTCTTTAGCAGTGACTGCAAATAGTGATAAAATCACAGTTCGCAAAAAAAAAAAACAACAAAACAGCGATTACTAACCAAGTTCACTGTTCGCGAAGAGTGATGCACAAAAACTCGTCGCTAACTGAACTGTTTCTTGAGGAATCAAGTGACTGGCAAATGTATCAACATATTTGTACAGGTTCGGTGTTCAAGCGAATATGAATGATTTTTAAATCACTGTGAAAAAATCGCCGAAAGTGAATTTTTTTTTCACAACACTAGTATACATTATGTAATCTCCAAAACCATCTTTCATGCGTTACAAACTGTTCGACAAACTGTTAATACCTTTTTCACATTTATGTGTGTGACAGGTATTATAAATAAAAGTGACAAAACGAAAAGCAAAGAAAATAAGAAAAGAATGAAACGAAATGAAATAAATTGTAGTTAAGGCACAGTCAATATTGATATTATTAGTGTAATAAGTATATAGAGTGTCTGCTGCTATAATACAATATATTGTATAATTGTATTGATACAGATAGATATGGTTTATAGTACAATAATTTCAGTGTCATTAATAGCTGAGAATATCATTTACTTTCTGTCTGTGTTCTGTGTGTGTCCTGGGCCATTGAAATTGAAATATGCTGCTTTGGGGCAGCCAGGCTAGTTGGCCTAAAAACACAGAATAGAGCCGTACCATGCCGAACAGGTCAGATTTTAAAGTGAAATAAAGTGGAGTATAATGAAAAAGAGTCAAGCGTCTGCGACTGCCCCAAAACGCAATACAACAGACTAAAAAGAACGAAAGAACGAAAAAACGAACGAACAAACGCTGAGGCAATATGCTAGGCGGCTGCCTTATAACTTAATAACTAATTCATACGACCCAACAACAGCAACTTTACGCTTTTTGCATATTCATTCCAAATACTACAATATATAACTATCTCACTTGCACTCATTTCATAGCAGCATATGCAGCTTCTTTTTGTCTTCATAGTAGTTCTTCTTGTTGTTGTAAACTGAGTAGTAGCAGCAGCAGCAGCAGTTGTAGTAGTCTCTGGGATTGCAATCTGACTCGCATTCACTTTTGCTGTATTTCACTTTCCTTCATTTTTTTTTTTTTTTTTTTTTTTTTTTTTTTTTTGGTTTCGTTTTTTTACTCGACTGTGGCGACAACTGTGGCAAGCATTGGCGTTGTCTGTCTGTCTGTCTGTCCGTCCGTCTGTCTGCCAGAAGGACGTTAGCAATGCCGCTGGCGTTTCATGTTATTCCATATGCATCCTTAAGCCTTGGTTCTAAACTATTTCAATATGTGTTTGTATAGATGTCGTTAGATACATACACATACATATATACGAGTCTGTTTATGCGCGAGTGTGTGTGTGTGTGTGTGTGTGTTTGTGCACTTTACAAATTAAAAATTCTCTTTAAATACCCTGCACACATGCTTCTGCTACTGCTGCTGCTACCGCTCCTGTTGCTGCTGCTGCTGCAGTGCTTTGCTAATTTTTTGTTTATTTTTTAGTTTGCTTAGCAGATTTGTTTCATCGCATCTCATCGCATCGCTTCGCATCGCAACACATCGCATCTAAGTAGCACAAAATTTATGCTGTCTTTCTGTCCGTCTGTCTGTCTGTCTCTTAAGTGCACAAATACAAATGCAGTTGCAGATGTAGATGCATAACTCAAATTATTTCATTATTTCTGTTGGGAACGGTCACCAAAAGCATTTAATTTATGCCGCATCTCAAAAGACACCAGCCACGACTCAATATGAGACAAAGTTGATCCAAATTAAATGGAAAAAAACATGTTGAATTATAACTTAAGAAATGCCTTATAAATAGAAGAAAAAAAAATTTAGTGTTTTTTTTTTTTATTCTTCACTAAAACTTTTAGTTTTAATTTATTTTATTATTTATTTATATTTTTATATTTTTCATCTAAATTTTACTTAAGTGCAAACCTTCTCTTTTTTATTACTTTTCCTTTTCCTTTTCGTTTTTTTTTTTTTTTTTTTTGGGTAACAATTGGGTCTATTAAATTTAAGTAAATTCTAACGAAAGAGAAAAACAGTGTTCAGGATGTGGCAAGTTCTGCGGCAAACTGTATAATAGCAGCCATCACATCAGCCATCCAGCTGGCCGGCCAGCACGCCTGTTTGGTGTACGAATATTTATTAAATTGCTACATACTCCCCTGACACAATTCAGACCTCAGACCGCAAAATTCGGACAGTTCTGAGTGACAGACGGACTGACAGACGGGCAGACGGACTAAGAGAGTGATAAAGGCACTTTATATAAAATTAAGAGTGGAAGATTGCAAGTAAAACTTATGTACGGGCGTAGATAGAGACGTAATCGTATAATTCTTTTGCCATATATTTATGTACATTTGTGAAATGAAGTTTTTCTTGTTTTTACTGTTCCTTTTTTTTTTTTTTTTTTTTTTGGATTCGTTATACATTTTATTATGGAAAATTCATTGGCATAAAACTTTCTCTCTTTACTTTGTTTACTTTCACTCAAACTGTTGATGAGTTTGATGTATTGAATTTTTGTTGCACAGATCAGACATGCAGACAGACAGACAATCTGACAAATAGGCAGATAATCAGACAGCAAATTGGCATTTATGAAACATACACACACACACACACTTGCGCACACACACACTCACACACACAAATATATTTTAGTATTGCAATCAAATATTGTACATATTGAATATTTTAACAGCTAAGCTCAGGCTTAGAGCACATCAATAAAATTCGAAAATTTAAAAAAAAAAAAAAAAAAGATTCAAGAAAAAATAAACAGAAACCAGATGTACAATTACGAAATGTTGAATTCATTAAATTCGGAAGAATAATAAAAAAAACGAGCTTTATTCAAAGTTTGTTGGACATTTTTTCCATCTTCCGAGCAATTTGGCGATGCCACGTCAAAAGAATTGTAGCAAAGAACATTCTCTGCTTAATCTATTTGAATATACACTACACTGAGAGGGGTGTAAAGGGAATAAATTTCGGTTAAATCGATTAAAATCAAAAAACTCTTAGGAACCGAAACCATTGATCTTTTACGAATTGCTTAAGCTTGACCTTGCACCGATTTTCTGCCGCTCATTTTGTTTGCTTATATAAATAAGTTACACTTATGAAGTAAATTAAAATAATTTATACAGACAACTAACAGCGCCATTGGGACAGCACATATGCGCCACAACGTATGCTTCTAATTATTTTTTATATTTTATATTCCGTCTACGCTGCATGTTTTAAGCACAAACTACAAAAAAACAAAAAAAAAAAAAAAGGAAAAAACAAAATTACTAATTCACAACAATTTATATACTCGCATTCAAAACTGTGAGTGCATATTTGGGTTAAAGAAAACAAAAAATCAAATAGTCTAAATAGTTCCAAGTATGCAAGTAGTTAACAGCAAACGCAGCATATGCATATTATATGCATATGTATGTGTGTGTATATGTATCTGTGTGTGTGTGTGTGTTCCACCTACTTAAAATATTTATACTAAATTTATATTTTATATTTAACTTGGTGTACTAAAGTCAACTTGAATTTATATTTGTGCATATAACCCGCATACAACTATTTAACCACTCACACACATATACACACACACACACACATTTCGCACATTAAACGTTAGAAATGCGTTAGCGAAAAAAAAAAACAGAACAGAACAGAACACACAAAATAGGTTTTTTTGTGTCAAGTTGTGCCTCGGTGTTTAAAAATATGAAAAGAAATTTAGCGCAAAAAATTATGAACGCGGCGAATATAACAATAACTGCATGCGACGTCGGTAAACAGCAGCAGCAGCAGCAAAAAAAAAAAAATAAAAAAAAAAAAAAAGAAAAAAAACAGCAGCCACAGCATGCAGCAAGACTGAACGAACGAACGAGCGAACGCAGTAAAACAACCGCAGAAGCAGCTTTAGCTGAAAAAAAAAAAGAAAATATAAAAATTAAAATAGAAATAAAAGTTCTGCGGTGTTTTTTCCTTTTTTTTTTAGTTTTTTTTTTCATTACAATTTTTTACCGCGCCTCTCATTTCCGTTTTCATTTTTTTTATTCCGTTTGCGTTGCTCAGCGCTGCGCTGCGCCATTTTGCAGCATTTTCTTTCTTTTGCACAAAACTTTTATTTCTTGATTAGAAGTTGGCATATTGCTATCGCATTCTGACAGCAATGTTAAGCGCGAGAGTAGGCAGGCGCGCGCGTTTGTTGGTTTGGTTGCTTGCTTGCTTGCTCGTTGAATGCGCGAATTGTACGTGTCATCTTGTCTAATTACTTTGCTAGCAAACATTTACAAACTCACACACACACACACACACACAGACACATAGACATGCTATACACATGCTTAGGCAGCTTTTTTTTTTGTATGCACACACACACACACAGTGTATGCCACAGTTATGTTTGTTTGTGTGTGTTTTTTCACACTCAACTTTCGCGCTTTCCTTCCTTTCCTTTCCTTTCATTTCATTTTTTTTTTTTTGCTTTACTTCATAAAAGAAACGAAACAAAAAAAATGAATGCAAATACAAACTCACGGCATACGTGGCATACATGGCGTATGAATAATATATTAATTTTATTATGAAGCTTGTAACACAGTTAAGGTAATATCGAAAAGACCTAATAAACTGCATTTTTTATAGAGAATTTTAACCGAGAATATACATACAAGACATACTATATACCATGCATACATACATATTTATGAAGTGTTAAGAATCTTATTCTTTCATATTGGGTATATTAGTTTGTTTGCATCGATTCGAGTTGAAATATTTGTTCTAAGCTTTAGTTTTAAGTTTAAAAGCTAGCAGCGGGCATAGCTGAACACATGCAGACCGATCAAGTTACGTCCGTCTGTCTGCTCGTTCATTCGTCAATACTGCTATTTGCCTGTTTTATAAAGCCGGTTTATGCTGCGAGAAAAACGATTTTAAAAAATGAAGAAAAGAAATCAAGCTCAAATATTGCTCTTGTATCAAGAGCCTATATTGAAACAAGAGTGCAAAGTAGTGAAAAACGCGTTATAAACTGTCACAAATTTGTCTCGTAGCTTTCTTTTCTGGGTTTTTATTTTCGTCACTTATTTTTTTTTGGTTCTTGATATAAGATTGAATCTGCTTGATATGAGAACGAATGTTCTCACACAAACAATTAACATTAGTTTACCCTATAAGTATGCAACAAATTCTGTAGTTCACTGTTTGCAACTAGAACAATGTAGCAAGCGACGAATACTCTAATCCAATTTTCTAACAAGAGCAAACGTTCTTGATACAAGCACAATTTGTTCTCAAATCTAGATGAATTTGTAGCATGTGCAGTGCTTTAATTAAATTTTTTTTGTTTAACTTAAAAAAATTTGCTAGATTTTAAGAAATCTCAGACAGTTGCTCTACTTTTGAGCACACATCTGCTTAGTTTTTTTCGCTCTGTGTAAACCAATTAAAGTGAAACAAAAAAAAAAAAAAAAAGAATACTTTTTAGTGCAGCTGCAACAAAATTTTGTGTAATCTTTGTACAAATTATTGCAACATTGCAACGAATACTTAAACTACTTAAACTAAATACAAACTTGTATGAATGTCTATGGTATGCATGCATGTATGCATGTGTGTGTGCCCATATGGTATGCAGCAGTTGTATTGTAGATACAAACAAACCACAAAGTAACACATAAGGTCACAACAAGACACAAGACACAAGATGCTAAACTAAACTAAAGAGCGGTTTGCAACATTTCTACAAAATACGTAAACTCTTTACTTATGTCCGTCTGTCTGTCTGTCTGTCCGTTGTCTGTCTGTCCGTCTGTCTTTCGTTGCCTATAATCAAGCCGTAACCATTCACACTTTACAAAAGTTCTTAAGTCAGACTGTGTCAGTTTAGCTAAAACATTTTCTTCATTTGCTCTCTGCGTGTGAAAATTGTTTGACGCTGCTTCTGCTGCTGCTGTTCCTGATGGCTGCTGATGATGATGATGACGACGACAAAGTTGACGTTGGTTGCATTTGTGTCAACGACTTTGTCAACACTACAGAAAATTTGCCAATTTTGAAACATTTTGACACACAAACAGAAATATTGTATTGTATATTTTTGTACATTTCTTCTAAGCTGGCAAAAGTTGAAAAGATACGTTTTAAGAATACACAGAATACAAATGTAAAATTTATACGCAAAAACACACACACACTCACATACTCACATACATCTATAAGTATACAATATGCTATATAAGCACTATTTATGAAATTAATGAAAAAAAAGGCAACGAAAAACTTGATGCTCAGTTGAACCAAAGCACAAATACGCATCACACGAAATAGCTTCAAATGGCTTACATCATCAGTGGCGTAGTATCTATGTTAGCAATGTAAAGCGACAGACTATAATGACTATAACGACAAAGACCGCTGAAGTCGAGTATGCTTGACTGCAAGATACCCACAGATTCGCACAAAATTCGTAATAATAAACACCAGGTTTGGTTAAATTGGTGTCCTGGTGCGCTTAGCTGATGGTTTGGCTAGTGTTTTCTTCCTACCATTCATGCTCTTTCAGCTAAAAGAGTGCCCATAACCGGTTACATTGGGGTGCCCACAACTGGAAACAGTGTAATAATTTACATTCTTCTCTTTTTTTTTTTTTTTTTTTTTGCAAATTGTTTGCATATATTATGCAAACTGATGACCCAAAAAAGGCGTGTACTCAGAGAGAACTTAAGAATATATGTAAGGATGCCCACAACTAAAGTGGGCACATACTTTATGCGGTCTACGATGTTTACTTTAATGCGTTACAAACTTAACGACAAACTGAATATATCCGTTCACGCTACATGCATATAGAGTATACGTATGCATGTAAGACGAATATAAAAAATTTATATAAAAAAAAAAAAAAATCCTATAAGTCTATTATTAAATAAAATCCATTAATGTAATTAAAGTCAGCATTAATGAAATTAAGCTGAATTATGCACATTCGTTTTCACTATCGAATTATCCTTTTTATATTTTTTTTTTCTTTTATTATGATTATTATTTATACAATTTTTCATTTTTTTTATATGTTGTAGTGCGTGTGTTTGTGTATGCTTGAACTGCTTAAAGGAACTCATAATGCAAAGCTTACACTTTCAAACGCACTTACATATGTGTATGTATGTATTAATATGAATATATATGTGTGTATGTATGTGTGCATACAAACGAACAAACATTGCCATATGTTTGTGTACGTTGTTCTCGGAAAACTTTGTAAAGTCGACATGTTTGTTTTTTTGCACGGCACTAGGCCCTACGCATTTTCTATTTGCGAGATTTATACAAAATTTATCGAAATTTTAGTTTTAGGTGCAGGATTTTAGAAACATTTAGACTTTTTTCTTAATTTTAAGTTCAAAAAACTTTCATGCAGCATCATAAGCGATCTTCCATAGTGTAGTATTGCAGGTTGCCACCCCATATTATAATGGGCATATGTTTAAAAATAATAAACAATTTTATTAGCAAACCTCGCACATAGAGTATTAAATACACTCACACATACACTCACACATACACACACACATACACGCAAAGACAGCGTTTGCTTAAACATTCGTTATAATATATTTATTTAAAAAAAAAAAAAAATCCGTATGGAATTTAATAAGCTTATATCGCTTAAGTAATTTTTTTTTTTCTCTCTCTCTCTCTCTCTCTCTTGTTTCTTCTACATTTGCTCGTTCCACTTTAGCCACTTCTAACGCATTTAAGTATCTTTGTTCACAGCAGCAGTAGCAGCAGAAGTAGCGTTTTTAAACTTTTAGCTTAAGTTATTTAGGACAAAATGTAGAAAGATCTAGATAGCGCCTAAGAGACACACACACACACATACAAAAGAGGAAGAGTGTTAGCTATTGTATGCGTGTTTTTTCTCTATCTGTGTGTGTGTGCTGGAATAAGAAAGCAACAATCCTAAGTGCATAAGTGAAGAGCATATTAAATAAGTTGCACAAAGAAAATTAAATAAAAACAAATAAAAACTAAAACAAAAACAAAAAATGTGCTAAATGTCAGTTGCAACGAAATTAAAATACACTTATTATATGTATATACATATACAATATATTAGGGTGGTCCTTTCTTTTTGCAAGAATGATCTCTGATTTAAATATTATAGACGCTCGTGTTCAAGTTTTATCAAACGACAAATGTAAAAGGCATTTCCCAAATAAAGCCTCTTTTTCACTTAACTTTGCTCATTGAAACAGTTGTGGAATGTTCTTTGGAAATGTGTTCGTAAAATGCCTTACAAAAGAAACACAAAAAGAAGGTATCTTGCAACGAACCACTTCGTATTTCAAACGAAAGTTGCCGAACGTTCTTGTCCGTTAGGATTTGTCAATTTTTCACTACATCATTATTTCCATATCATTTCCTCAGCGACACAAACAGCGTCTCTTGTTTTTGCTCGTATTACAAAGTCAAAAGTTTAAGTTTTAGTTTTCCGATTCACGACAGATAAACGGCAGCCAAATGTGATATGCGTTGTGTAGCATATTTGGCAAAAATTGATTATTACCTTGGATCTTTTTTGTTGTTGTTGTTGTTGTTTTGGTTCTTGTTTTTTTTTTTTTTTCAACTTTGTCAGTTGAATCTTTGGAATTTTTCATGCCAAAATTAGAAACTCTCTAATAACTCTTGAATAAGTTGTTTAAGAACAAATTTAGATTTATCTGAAGCTAAAAATATGTTCATATGATGTACAATAATAATAATACACAGCAAATTGTTAACAAAGAAAAATTCTTTGTATAAATTCTACACACACACACACACGCACGCACGCACGCACACATTTGGCTTAAAAAGTTTTTTGGCAGTGTATTACATACTTAACTTAACAAAACTTTACTTATTGTTAAACTGTTAATACCTGCACTTAAGCAACAACAACGGAAGACAAAAAAAAAAAGAAAAAAAAACAACAACAACAAAAAATGTTTAAGAAGAAAATGCATAAATAAGCTTTTAAAAATTAACAATAAAAATCATTTAAGTACTGCCAACTGCATCAGTTGCCACAGTTGGCTCAGTTGGCTCAGTTGGCACAGCACAGCACAGTTGGAGTGTTAAATTGCAGCAGAGAAGTGTAAGCCATATTGACTTGGTCAGTGGTCAACGTCAAAGGAAACAAATACGCTAAAAAAAAAAAAAAAAAAAACAAAAATGCAAAACAAAAAAAAAAAAAATGGAGAAAGTGTGAGTATGAAACGGAAACGGATGCAGCAGCGGCAACGACAACAACAACAACAACAAAAGCAAAAGCGTCAGCTGAAGTAGTTGAAGCGTATGCAGTAAAGTGAAACAAAATACTTTATATGTGCGTGTGCGTGTGCGTTTATACACACATGCACACATATGTGTGTGGGTTTGTTTGCTTATGTATTTGTGAATGCGTATACAGTATGTATGTATGTATTTATATATTTTTAAGGACGTGAGCGCATCAAGAAGCGTAAACAACCGCAGCTGCGTGGCAATGATGCCAGCAACAAAATAGACGCATGGGGGCATATAATGAAGATAAGCAAAGATAGTTGAAAACAAAGTAAGCAAGCAAGCAAGCAAGCAAAGAAACAGCAGCAGTAGTAGCAGCAGCAGACACTACTCAATTGCCGCAGGATGTTTCAGTTGAGTTGAGTTTGGCTCAATTCAGTTGGTTACACGCTACACCCCACACACACACACACACGCACATGTACACATACATACATGCGTCGTATAGTACATCGTATATGAACACTAAAATGCCTTTAAGGGAATTTGAAATATGCATGAAATCAAGCGCAAGCAAAGAAAATAGAAACGGAAAAAGTTTTTGTAAAGAAATTCGTATAAAATCCGTGAGTTACAATATGAACAACACAAAACAACACAAAACAACAACAAAAATAAAAGCTAGAGATGCAAAAAAAAAAAAATAGAAAAATAGAAAGAAAAAAAAACAAACAAACAAATACATAGAACATTAGATACAAAAACATTCGAATTTAACTTTGGTTTATCCTTAAAGTTCTACAAAATCCTTTTCAAAACAAACCAAAAAAAAAAATCAAATAAATTGCAAAATTTCGAAAATGCGTGCAGCATCGAATCGTTGAATTACACAATTTAACATGGAAATAAAGTCGCGAAATCTTCATTAATAGCTAATTTTATGTCGGTTAGATTGAAATGTATTGCAGACACTTTTGTTAGGAAATTTTATGAGCTTTAATTTTATGTAAGCATCTTTGAAATCAGTTGAGTACATTCGAAGATAATTGCAAAAAATTAAATAAGAAGATCTCGACACATGAACTCTTTTTTTTATATTTGCGTTTCTATTCAGAAAATAAGAAACTATTTTTATATTTTTGAAATGTATTAAGACTTTTAGCATAACTCTCGATGCTTCGCTCGAATCATTGTTTTACTAAACACGCTGCCAATAAAAAACCTCAAAGCAAACAAAAAAAAGGGGATAGCATATGTGTGTATATCTCAATAAAAAAAAGGAAAACAACAAAAAAGATAAAAAAAAAAATTAAAAGGCAACCGCAGCAGGAGTCACAATCAAACGAAATAAACAAACGAAACAAACAAGTTAAGCTAAGTATGTGAAAATCTTGAACATTTCTACTCTAATAGCTGAAACAGATGACTACAAAATATAGTGTCGACTTATTTTGGATAGAACTCTGGCATATAGGGTCCATAAGGTCGCGCTTCATTGCAGCAACGCAGAAGCTACAAAAATTTTTTTTTTTCGTTTTTTTTTTTTTTTTTTTTTTTGTATAGTAAGCAACTTATCCCCGTGTTTATATGCAAAACAAAAAGAAAGCATAGTATGGTGGGACAGGCAGGCGGACAGGCAGGCAAGCAGTCAAGTAGCGCCACAGTTCCAAGTGGCAGAAAGCGCCAAAGCATATCCTTACAAAGGAATTGCCACAGGCAAGGCAAGAAAACAAGAGTAAAGGCAAATGGTAACAAAAAAAAAAAAAAAAAAAAAAAAAATAAATAAAAATAAAAGAAAAGAAAGAAAAACAAAAAAAAAAACGCTGAGAACAAAACGGAAAAGTAAAATGTTGCAATAAAAAAAAAGTTAAATTGTAATAAAGCACCCTTGGGCCAACAACAACAACAACAACAACAGTAAGAAAAGTAATAGCAACAACAACGATAATAATAGCTTAAAATATGAATAACTTGGACGACATATAAATACCCTACACAAAGACAGAAGAAAAAGAAAATGCGTTATCGTTTATTGCAAAAAAAAAAAAACGTTTAGCCTAAAAGTATGCTAAGCAAAATCTACAATATATTTCGCTTAAATATTTTTGTGCGTGTGTCTGTGTTATTCTAAATATATAAATTTGTTTGTTTGTGTTTGTGCGTATTAAGGAGTAGGAAGGGTGTACATGCTTTGTGTACCAGGCAGACTTCTGTTTTGTTTTAGCTTCGCAGCGTTATGCCAGCAGCATTTATGGCAGCTGACAAAGACATTTTGTTTGCGACGTGGCTTGGCATGATGCTGGCAATGGTGGCGATGGTGGCGGCGTATGTTGCCCGCCATTAAATAAAGTAACAAATTAACTTTTTGCAACTCAATTCGCGCATCGTTTTGCGCAGTTTATTCCATTACGAATGAATGGCGTTTAGTTTCAATATGCGAATTTCGTGCTTATTTTCTTCTTTTCTTTTCTTTTTTTTTATTTTTTTTTTTTCGTTTATATACGCATCAGCGTCATAATCATCATCATCATCATCATCATCATTATTACGGTAATAATAATGCATGAAAAAAAATATTTCTAAACGATGTATTTAAATTTTAATATTTGCAAAAATGTTGCATGCGGGATTTTACTCAAAAAAAAAATTAAAAAAAAAAAAAAAAAAAAATCGAATCATTTTTAGAAAAAAAAAATACTCCACTATCGTTTTGAATGTTAAACTTTTCTAAATATTTTTATTATTTTTCTAAGCATTTTCTTTTTGCTTTTTTAAAAAATAAATATTTTTTTTTTTAATATTTTAATTTATTACTTGTTTGCTTAGTGCCACTTTATTATTTTGTTGTTGTTGTTGTTGTTGTTTTGTAGTTGTATCCTTTTTGTTTCGTTACTGTCTATTATCTTTTCTTTTTTTTTTTTTTTTTTTGTGGTTTGAATTTATTTGCGTTGCTAAAAATGTTGACTTTTCACTTAAGTCAAATTAGCATAAAACATTTTGTTAGGCGCGAAAATGGCAGCACTTACTTTCGATTGTTAACTCTTGCCATTTTCTTTCTTTTATTTTATTTTGAGCCTTTTGCCTTAACATTGTCGAACGCTTTTCCCGTAATTGCTATTCTTGTTGTGACACAAAAGCAAATAGAAAATTTGTCAAATGCGAAATTTATTTTCATTTTGTCGAATTGCAAATTATTGTTAGAGACTTCAAACAAAAAATAAATAAATAAATAAACAAATAAATAAGTGAAACTGTTTTAATTAAGTTGTTTATTTTGTGGTTTGTCCTTGTTTTTTTAACTTTTATTTGGGATAATCAAATAAAATTAAATGCAATCAACAAAAGAAAAAATCCCAAAAAGTGTGATTCCAATCAACCACAAAATTATGACAAGCAAATCAATCATTATTATTTTTGAAACTGGGAAAAACGATATAATAAAATCTTAGCACTTAGAATCAAAAATAAATTAAAAAAAAAAATACGAAATTTTCTGAATTTTTGAATGAAAATAAGAAGACAGATTTTCTCATTTTGAATTTTTTGAAAAAGCTTTTAAATTTGAACTAAAAAAAAAAAAAAAAAAAGAAGAGTACAAAAAGTTAAAAACTTGTTAAACTTTTCAGAGAAAAAAATTACAAATTAAGAAATAACTTTCTATGAAGTTCATCAAAAATTTTTAGCTAGAAACTCAAAAAAATATTTCTCACGTTCAAGCTTTCTATCTCTTCCAGATTTTGAGGCAACATATTTATTTTAAATGAACTATGCCAATTATTTGCGGTCATAACATCGAATAAGCTTTCGAAGAATCGAAGAAATAGCAAAGATTTGTTGGTAGTAAACAGCATAAATACATATTTGAATGGCTTATACCATCGATACAATGTTTGCTTTCGTAGAAAAAATAAGTTTCTTCATTGCATTCGAAGAGCATTTTAGTATATTTCTAAAGAAATGCAGCTTTATTATCAAGAAATTCTATGCAATACAATGTATGAAACAGTAAACAAGAAAATCTTTTACATACACACACACACCCAAACACACACCTAGCGTACTCAAGAATACATTATGCTACGTGCTCAATCAAAATCTATCGCAGCTACAAACAGACACACATACACAAATACAGTAGGTAGAAAAAGTATGTATACATGCAATTTATTCAATTCGTAACTTAAAATGAAATTTTGTTGAAGGTACTTCAAAAAAAAAAAAATTTAAAATTGAATAATAGAAAAGTCCCTAATAAAATCTGTTTTCTTTTTAATAAAAAGTTGGATAGTTGGTCTGCCTCTTTACAATCTGAAGCAACCGTTTTTGCTTAGAACTAACCGGATTTCCTGTAAATTCTGCATTTAATGAGTTCCGTTATCCATATTTGAGCATTGCCACGTAAAAAGAATTCTTAGTTCCAATAGCATTTAGAACTGTATGCAGACTTTTTCTGCTAAGTGTATGCATGGTAAACGTATCTAAAATCTAAATTAGTATTTTGCAAGAACAAACAAATAAAACACAAAAATAAAAAAACATTATTCTGTTTTTTTTTTTTTTTTTTTATTATTTTTTCTTTTGTACATTGTAATTTAGATCAATATTCATCGTTTGACTACATTAAAAGTAGGCAGGGCAGCGGCAGCTGCAGCGTCGCATGCATTGTTTCTGTTAAATGTTTTGTGTGGCCGAGCACATTTTATTTATTTATTTATTTTTTTTTTTTTTTTAAGAATCTCTTTATAGGCGCATGCAAAAAAGTGCAGTTGGGCAACTAACGCAAGTTTGTCACTGCTTCAACACTTTGTGTCTACACACACACACACACACACACACACACACACACATACAGACACATCTATTTGTCAGACACTCTAGCTGTACATTTGTACGTTTCGTTCGTTTGTTTGTTTATTTGTGTATCTTTCAGATACATTCTACATAGCAGCAGCACAATGGTGCATCTATTGCTGAGTGCCTTTTGTAATAGCTCGATACATCGACACGACACGAAACTATGTTGCCGTTCTCGTACGGGTTTTTTTTTGTTGTTGCTGTTTTTTTGCTTGGTGGTCCCTTTTTTGCAATCCATTCGTCCGTCTGTCTGTCCGTCCGTCTGTCTGTCTGTATGTCTGCCCTATACCATATTTACTCAGTGCATTGCACTAACAGCTGAGCTTTGGCATTGCTTCAATCTATTTTCTATTTATAGAATTTTTATTCAATTCTTTTTTATTATTTTTTTTTTCTTATGGGTCCACTTGCTTTTAGCTTTTAGCTTTTATACATTTTATGTTTTGACTTTTTTTTATTTTTTTTTAATGCTTTTTATATTTGTTTCGAAATATATAAAAAAAAACTGTTTTCATAAAAAAAGAAAAATGACAACGACAGCACAGAAAAGAGCCTGGCAAGTTGCATTCTTACATTTAGAAAAGAAATTATTATTTTGATTGATTGCAAAGTTTGTTACAATAAAAAACTTTTTAGCACAAAATCTAGACGAGAGTTCTTAGGAAAAAAAATAAACAAAAATGTTTGCCAAACTTTTCAATGCAGTTTTGCTGTAAAGAACGCAGCAATTTAATATCGCTTTTACTTCTTCTGTCGTTGTCAATTTTGTTCTATTCTATTCTTTTTTTTTTTTTTTTTTTTTTTTTTTTTGTTAAACTAAAAAAATAATAAAGTCATTTTTTTTTTTTTTTTTTTTTTTTCAAACCAAATAGGTATATTATGTATTTTTGTATTATTTTTCTCAAACCTTTCAAGTCCTTCTCTTTATAACGGCAGCACCTGCATGTTTAGCGGCATAAATTACGCACAACAAATATCTTTAATTATTCAACTTGTTTAAATACATATTTTGTTTATGTTTTGCATTTAAATATTTTATACAATATGTCAAAAAAAATAAAATAACTGGAATGCAAACCGGTTTTGAACCGAACCACTTCATTTTTGAACCATTTTTGAAGAAAATTATTTATGAAACCAAATCGAATTCGGTTCGAACTAGAGCCCTGCATCGATTAACTCGAAAAAAATATATACTCGAGTCTTGACTTAGTCGAGTCGATGAGTCGAAAAGCCGAACGCTTAGATTTAGCTCATATTTTTGATCGAATAAATGAGTAATCTCTAAATCGGGTAGCTTCGGTTATACGAACGAAGTTTACCGTTTCTCTCGATTATCCGATCTTTCGGATACGACTCGAGTTTTTTTTTTAAATATTTTAACTTAGATGGGAAATGGGCTAGGTTTTTTCGTGGTCCGTCGCGAACCGCGTTTTGATAACATCTAAAAACTGGTTTAAAGACATCACGAACCACAGAACCTAAACACTGCTAATTTTTTAATGGTTTGCAGCCCTGGAAAAAACAAACAAACAAACAAGTAAACAAATTCATAACATAAACTCATAAAGGTAAACAAAAGTTATGAAAGCAAATAAGGTAAATAAGCATAATGTGGGGTGTTTATTTTTTTTTTTTTTTTTTATAAAAACTGTCACTTGCCAGAAATGTTACACTTGACATTTAATACACATTTTACACAATTACAAACATAAAACAAAACAAAAAAAAACGTTTTTTTTATATTCAAAGCAAAGTAAAACACATGGTTTGGTGTGTTTTGTGTTGTGTGTTCTGGTCTATACCATAATTACCAGTAATTTTCACAGCAGCAACAACAACAAAGAATATAAACAAAAGCGTATATCATACGATATACTCGTACAATATGTTCTATGTTTGTACGTGAATACTTATTATCCTTAAGCGTTTGTATACGCAGCTGACATGTCTCTGTCTCTTAGACTCACTCACTCAGTCAGTTTCTGACAGAGTAACTGAAAGAGTAGACTACCGACTACCACTGACAACAACAACAACGACAACAGAAAAAACACCCACACGCAAACATGGAGAACATTAGCAACTCGCGAGCATTAATGAAACTGAACTGAAAAAGACATTGAGTTGACGAGCGTCATCAAAAGTCATCAAAATAATAAAAAAAAATCTAAAGAAAGTTAGTAAAAAAAATAAAAGTATTAAAAAAGAAAAGGGAAGACAGGTAAATAAAATAAAAAACGAAAACATAAAATTTAACGAGAATAGCAAATAATTTTATTTTATTTATTTTTTCCAACTTTTTGGGAAAGTGTTAAACGTTTTCAGTTATTTTTAATGTTTTACGCATAAATATTTATTTGAATCTCGAAGAATATATAAAACATTAAATTTACATATTCGTACTTGTATAAGAAGCAGAAATATAAAAAGGAAAAAGAAGAAGAACGACAAGAAAGCACATGAATACCGCCATGCATAGAGTTTTTTTTTAAATTTATTTTTAAGCTGGCAATGCTTTCATTCAACGATGTTGCTCTATAGTGCCGCACCTGAATATGAAATTATTTATGAATTACGTCTTTAATTGATCTAAGAATGTATGAAATCGAATGGCACGAATGTTTCTATAAATTATTGAGTTAATTCTACTTAATTCAAGGCTTATTAAAAAGTTGTTTATTAAATTATCAGGAGCAGTTTGTGTCATATTAAAAAAAAAAAAACACACAAAAAATTTAACCTATTTTTAATATTTTAGAAAGGTTTAGAAAGGTTTACAGTAGTGGCTACGCTTGTTAAAATATCTAAAAAGGTTTCAAAGCAAAAGAAAAACACGCTGCTGCATTTAATTTCTTTTGCGCTTATAAATAAAAATTAAAAAAAAAAAAAAAATACAAAATATATAAAAATGCTATAAAGCATAAGCCTAAATATATACATCAACAGAAAAAAAGATATCCAAAAATAAAAATATATAGCATAAAAAAAGGGCGAAATGCCATGAATAATCAAATGAAGCTTTGAAACGGTAGACTGATTTTCTATAGAAACTGGACACTACATTTGCACAAATTCTGTGTTCCACTTAGCTTTGATTTGGGTATGGGTATCTGTTCTGTTCTGCTCCGCTTTTTTTTCTTTTCTCTTTTCTCTCTTTTTTTTTTTTTTTTGCTTATAAATTTTTTAACAAAGCCAAGGAAAAAAATCTGAGCATAAGAAATCTTCTCATTTCTTCTTGCTTTGCTAACTTCTTTCAGTCGCAGTCTCAGTCTCAGTCGCAGTTGAGTTCAGTTCAGTTAAGAAAAAGCATTAAAACTGATTTATTGTTGTAGATAA
Organism: Leucophenga varia; assembly: GCA_018903435.1. Taxonomy (NCBI): domain Eukaryota; kingdom Metazoa; phylum Arthropoda; class Insecta; order Diptera; family Drosophilidae; genus Leucophenga; species Leucophenga varia. The sequence continues at coordinate 2,240,636 of JAEIFJ010002516.1, forward strand.
TTTGGATTTATGTTAAATTCAGTCTATCTGTCTCAGCATCTATCTCTATTCTATCAGTTTGTCGTGCTTTATATTTTATTTTTTGTATTTTTTTTTTTCAGTTTCGTTACGTTTCGTTTTTGTGTTTTGCGCTTGTCTCTTAGTTGGCTTATTTAGCGCATGATATCCTTTTTACTCTATAACATTTTCAACATTTTTTTGCTATTCACTCTTTTTTTTCTCATTTTCATTTCCGTTTTATTCTATTATATATTTTATGCGCCCAAGGTTATGCTACAAGCTAAAATGAAATGCCTTCATCATCAGCAACAGAAGCAGCAACAGCAGCCATAGGCAACAGACCAGCAGCAGCAGCAGCTACAACATCAACATCAACGTCATCATCATGTTGGCTTTGGCGTCATTTACTTCATCATTAAATAACACTTAATTAAGATTTAACCTTTAATTACGATTGAAGCATTGAATTGGACAGACCAACAGACAGACGGACAGACGGACAGACAGACAGATGGACAGACAAAAAGTCAAACAGACAAACAAACAAACAAACAAACTGAGACAGATACTGAAACAAAAGCCATAGACAGCGGGACAGACAGACAGACAGACTCTAGCAAATATAACACCAAAAGAGAAAAGAGCTTCAAGCTAAATAGCAAAATAAGGCGCCACAAAACAAAACATTCTTTTTCTTTTTCCTCTTTTTCAACAAAAGCAAAACAAAGAAAATTATAATAAATAATACAACAAAAAAAAAAAAAGAAGAAAATAAATAAAGGAGACAACATGAAAAATTGGCACATCTCTAAATCGCAGCAATTCATTAACAATCTCACAACTTGCCCTCGCAGCAACGACATCGACATTCGACAGCGTTTGATAAATGTTCGCCTATAATTTATAAATCAGTATTTCGCTTCTTCTTCTTTTTTTCTTTTGGAGAATAGACAAGCAACGAGCGTAACTCGAAAAGAAACAGAAAAAAAAAGAAAAAACATTCTGCTCTATTTTTCGAAATATAAAGTAGCAATTCACCACACGCTACAATGGTGAAATACAATAACACTTATTATCACTTATTCACCATGGCTGCTGTTTAGTGTTTGCACGTTGTTACTATTTGAACAAAACTTTTAATGTAACTCTCGCATTTGCTGTATTTGTATAACCTTCGAGTTTATTAATTGTTTTGAGGCTTTTTGATTGAAGCAAAAGTATAAAAGTATAAACGCAGCAATGAATTAGCTTATAAATAATCACTTCATCGTGAAATATGCATCTTCATTTTTTATTTAAATAAGTGAATACTCATTTATTTATTTGTACAATAAATAATTAACTTATTGTATTTAAGTGCAGCTAAATAAATTTACTTCTAAAATACATAACACTCTGCGACACTCCAAAATAGCTGAGAAGTTTTATGGTGTAAAACCAAACTGCATACTTGGAATTTGGGCGACAAAACTGAAGGATTAGCCGCGCCCGTCTCCGTCTGTTACGATACGCTTTGTTCGATCAGTTTAAGTTTCGAATATTTAGTCATCAATGCTGCGTCGATGACTTGTGTCTTTCCTTGATAACATACAAGTCGTTGACGACAAATTCATGCAAATATCGTGAATGTCATGCATGACATGTATTGCATGAGACTTTATGCATGACATGTCTTGTACAAGACTTCTGCACAAATCGCTACAAAGCATGATAGACGGACACGACTCTACAAATGTTGAACAAATGAATAGACTTTACGTTTGTACTGGATAAATTATCAAGTTGCCAAATCGCTACAAAGCAGAAAGACGGACAGACTACAAATGTTGAAAAAAAGAAAAAAATACTTTTTGGGTTATCGATGCTGATGCTCAAAAATTAATCATATACGAGTATATTGTACGTATTCTGCCGTTGCTGTCTAATACAGATTTTCGTTTGAACTCAAAAGTGATCAAAGCAAGAAGTGAGAGTTCACTTACAGCACAGTACATGTTAGTTAGCTAATTTATAGCGTATAACTATTCTATGTAATTATATATATTATATTACATATACGAGTATGTGTCGGTATGTGTGTTTGCCACATTTTCCTTTTGAAATATGCAAATAAAATTAATACATCAAAAGATATAGCCACACGCTTATTAATAGGTAAATGGGTAGATGGGTAGGTGTGTAGGTTGGTACTATTTATGAATTTATATATCAACAACAACAAAAACCATTCCACACCCAACTTAACATATGCATGTGTGTGTGTGTGTATGCTAGAAATGTAGCTAACTATCCATCTAACTAACTAACTAACTAACTAAAGTGTATTGTAGTACTTGTAGCATGTACATAGTCAAAATAAATTATATACACACACACACACATAGACACATAAACACGTATTAAAGAGAAAGAGATTTTTCATTCCTTTGACATTCAAAGATATAAGCGTAATAAGTAGATAGATACTTGTTGTAGTTGTAGTTACATTTATGTGTGTGTGTGTGTGTGTGTGTGATATATTTTAGATAGAGTATCTTATGATGTAGTTACATATGTGTAAAGCCTAAAATAGCGATGTACATCATTAGGTGGCAAATGTCAAGATGACATTTCTGTCGAAGCAAAGCAGCAGCAACAGCAACAGTAGCAGCAGCAGAGGCAGCACTATGGCGTCGAGTCGCGTCGCGTCGTGTCGCTCCAAGTCGCGTTACGTTGCGTTGTGTTACGTTATTTTCGCCTACGCTGACGCCTTCATTAATGCTTCAATGAAAATGAAAGCGCAAACGGAAATGGAAATGGAAGTGGTAAGTAGTGTAGTAGAAGAACAATAAGAAAGAATGAAGGAAAGTGTAAGAAATAAGATGGCGACAGGAAAAAAATCGAGTGTGTGTGTGTGTGTGTGTGTGTGTGTGAATATGCTTATTATACAAAATACACACACACACATACATTCATACATCGACGTCTTAGCTTTTGTTGGCAATATTGCTGTCGTTGTTGTTGTTGTTGTTGTTGTTGTTGTTGCTGTAGTTACATGTGTCAAATGTTCACGTATGCTGCATATCATAAAAAACATAAACATTGTCAAGATGCGTTGTTGCCACTGAACGCATTTCCTCTCGCTTTCACTTTAACAAAAAGTAAATCTATTTCGTGCGCTCTTTTCTTTTTGTATTTTTTATTCATTTTTTCATTTTTGGCTACATTGTCTGTCACAATTGAACATACACACACACACACACACACACACAAAATACACACTCACAGATACAGACACTTGCTTCAATACTAAAACAGATATGAAATAATTGATGTCACTTGCCCTCATCCCATGTCATGCATATCGCACGCGTATACCCTTTGTCAACGCTTGTCAAGCACAGTGGTACGATTTAACACAAAGTTTAGTTTAATAGCGCCAAAAAAAAAAGTGATACGTTTGGAATGTCAACGAAATCTCTAACAAAAATGTTTCTATGTCCGCTATGGACTTGGACAACATTCAACCGATGAGTCCAAAACCGGTTTCATTTGAAAGGCAACAATGCAAGCATAGTTAAAGACTACTAATAATATGCATAAGGCACATTCGGTTCTTTCATGAAGTCGATTTTCGATTTTTTGCATGCAAAAATTTGTTTGTATGTTTTTATACTAGCCCCAATATATTATGGTCACGCTGCAACTGAAAAAACAGGTATTTTTTAGTGCTTATTTGTGTATTTTCATACTAGCCGCAACCAAATAAAAAAAAAAAAAAAACAAAAACAAAAACTACAAAAATGCCATCGAAAAGAGTTGCAATTGCACAAAAAAAACAGCAAATGCGAAACTAAAAAGAGTAGTAGCGCATGCCGGGTATCCGCTAGTAAAATTATAAATTTCTTTTGTTTTGCTTTTGTGCCACTGTGCAACGTTTTAACAATTGCTTTAGCAATTTTAGTTGACTTCCACTTGGTGCTTTTTAGGCATTACAGTAGCTTAGGTTACGGCCGAAGGAATTTCAAATACGCTTTTATTATAGTCACATACCGCCTTTTGTTGTCGTCGTCGTTGTTGTTGTCGTTGTTTATGTTGTTGTTGTCGTTGTCATTCGAGTTACTTATGATGATGACATTCAACAGGCAAAAATATATTTTGTAGCATATCACGCGGCGTGAAACGTTGCGAGGGGCTAAACGTTTCTTATACAATAAAGCACACAGCGCACAGTCTCTGCCATCGCTGTCACAAGCACACCACTACCAGTGCTGGCTGACGCCTTTCTTTGACGCTATTGACGCCACAGTGGCAGCAGCGACTGTAGCAGTGGCAGCGACAGAAGCAGTGGCGGTGGCAAATGAAAGCGCTAAAGTTTATTATGAAGTACGCCTTTGGCATTATGCAGGCCTGGTATGTATTTTATTCTGATCCATTTAGTATGCTTAGACGCCATGTTGATTTTTATATCACTTTATCACATACAAAACAACAACAACAACAACAAAAAAACAAAGACAAAACACACATAATACACACACTTATGTGCTTTACTTTGAATAAAGCTTTGTATGTGTGGCATATAGGACACATGTACACATAGTAAAAAAAAACACAGACAGACACAAACACACACACACACCCAGCTTTACGTAAAGCAAAAGAAAGGAAAAAAAAAGGAAAAAACGAAAAAAGGCTTTAGAAATTAATGTGTTTGCGTGCTTAATTTCAGTAATTCTTCTTCATTTTATGCTGCTTAATTCCATTGTACATTCTACGTATTTATTTATTTTTATTTATATTTTTACTATAACCATCCCGCATATCGCATCGCAGACGGATTTTTTAACGCCATAAATAATTCGAAATACTTTTGCTGTATTCAAAAACATCATCGTACATGCTCGCTCGCACAAAAGCTGTCTATAAACTTAATTGTTACAATGTTTCTAATTGTATTGCCATGCCTAATTGAGTTTAAGTTATACGAAAAAATAAGTAATTAATGTGTTGCAACATTGTCTCAGAGTAGCAGAGTAGCAGAGTAGGCAGGCAGCGAGACACAAAGTAGAGGCAGCACATAAAATATTATTATTATTATTGTTATTGTGAAATATTATATATGGAACGAGAGAAATTACGAATGACTTTTGTAAATTATGACTTAACCTTTCAACTGTTTAGAATGTTAATTGTTTGGCGGCCAATCACTCGACTGGTGATTAGCTTAGAAATACAATTTGATATAAATTAACTCATAACGGTTCTGAAGAAATTTGGGTTTAAGTTTGATGAATCTATACTCAACGGACAGACAGACAGACTGACATAGCTATATTGACTCAATGCATTATTAACGAAATGTAAAAGCAAGAAATTAGCAGTAAGACCGGGACTATTTCGGAACAATTTTTTGTTTCGTACAACCCGGTAAGCTAAATTTCATTGACGATTTCAATTTTGAACGGGGCTAAAATGAGCACTAGCTGAGTTTAATCGAAAGCTGATCCGCAATTCCATCTATCTGTTGTCTGTCAATTATTTTTGAGTTCTGAAAAAAAAAAATGTGTTCACTAAATTGCAATTATCTTTGTAACTACTTGGCTTACTTTAAAGATATTTATATGAAGGTAATTAAAGGCAATTAAATTTTTTAGTCTAAAATATATGCGTAACACTTTTCAATGACAAACTGTTGGTTTGGAAGTTATTATGTAACAAAGTTCATTCAATAAAAAATGATCTTAGAAGAACTACAAATCTGCTCCGCCGAAATCAACCATAATTTATTGGTTTGCTGAATTTTAAGCGTGACCGCACAAGCATTTCTGATGAACTACATTCGGGTTGCCCAAAAAAGGTATCAAATGAAAAAACGGCCAAAAAAATCCATGATATCGTTTGAGATGATCGAAAAGTAAAAGTTCGTGAGATAGCTGAGTCCACAAAGATATCAATTGGATCGATAGTTTCAATTTTGCATGATTATTTAGGTGCGAGTTAACAGCTGATTAAAAAAGATGTTTAGTTGTATTTAAACGAAATCCTAAAGATTTTTTGCGTCGGCTAGCGACTTGTAATGAAATATGAATACTGCACTATACACCAGAATCAGTACAACAAGCAAAACAATGGATTGAACCAGGTCAAAATGCTCCGAAGCGGCCAAAGACAAAACATTGCAAATTTTAATTAAATAAAAAAAATTTAAAATGCACAAATCGAACGCTTCAAAATATTAAAACTAGAAACTAATTTAATTTATAACTTAAAATAAAGTTTTTATATTTATATTTAAATTATTTTTTTTTTATTTTACTTACCCAAAAAAATTAATTTTAGAGCAATAAAAATTGTGCTGCGTTCAAATGTTCTGCTTTTTCTTTGACTAATTTTTTTTTTTTATTTTATTTTTACAAGTAAAGACAAATCAGTCATACGCAGCGTTGTTGTTTTTGTTTTTGTTGTTGTTTTTGCATATTTATTACTCAGAAAATGTGCTTTCTTTGTTTTTATAAGCATAATTTTTGTTGTTGTTGTTTTATTTATTTTTTTTTTTTCGTTGTGGTTTTTTATATACAATATACATACATATACTATATATATATATTTTGCTATGTAAATATTTGTGTAAATATATATCTTTATAGGCTGCAATGCTTGTTTTTATTTTTTTTTATTATTATAATTATTTATTTTTTTTTTTATTATTATAATTTTTTTTTTTTTTTTTTTTGAATAGATCTTATTTTTATGAATTGCAAACTAAAGCTATTTTTAATACACTTTCAAGGGTGAAGACATCATTTCGTGCGCCGAAGCATTTTGCACAAAAATACTAAAACAAAAAAAAACAAAAAAAATAGAAAACAACAAAATAATATTAAGCAATTTTTATTTTATGTCTTAATTTTTTTCGCACTTAAATAAATTCGCACATACTAAAAAAAAAAAAAAAAAAAAAAAAAATTCGAAAGTATTTCAATTGACAATTTTTATATTTAATTTTTTTTTCTTCTAAATTTTTTTATTTAGTCTGTACACAGCTGCATGTGGCATGTAGCATGTAGCATGTATGTGGCAACATTATCGAGAAAATTATCATAATTACAGTGATCATTGCTGCAATTCACATATTCAAAGCAAAATAAATATTTACAACGATAAATTTACGCCTACAAAAAAGAAAAAAAAAAAAAAAAGGTAAACCAACAAACAGACAGACGGACAGACGGACGGACAGGCAGATACAAAAGACTAACATTTAGCATGAATCGCAATCAATTTGCTTTAAAACATTTTTTTTTTTTTTTGCAAATATTCTAAGGTGTAAATGCGTCAATTGTTGTTGTTGTTGTTGTTGCTGTGCAAATGTTCGCATGCATATCAAATGAACATTTTCACACACCGACACACACACATACACATACATACGCATACATATACAAAGTTATCAACCACACGCATCATCATCATCATTATTAGCAGCAGCAGTAGCAGCCGCAATAGAAGCGGCAATAGAAGCTGAAGTAACACAACAATTTGAAATTTGCAATGCGCAATCATCATCATATTTACAATCGAATAGCAATTGCATCTAGTTTTTATGGGGCTTTAGAGTACTCAGAGTACACCTCAACGCACCTACATAGAACCATAACAACAACAACAACAACAGCAGCAGCCAGAAAAGCAGCTAAAGCAGCAGCAGGCAGCACATTTAACCAATCCAATCCAATTCAATTCAATTCAGTTCAATTGAATTCAATTCAATTCGATTCGATTCGATACGAGGCGATGCAATGCGATGCAATTTAATTCGCTGAATTTCTGTGTTTTCTAGTTAAACCATTTCATTTTGTGTTTATGCCATAAACAATTGAGTGAAAGAGAGAAGAAGAGGAAGAAGAGAAAGAATAGAATGAAAAAAAAAAACAAGAACAGAATTGTACAAGTTTAAACAGCTCGTTTGTAAATACATTTTCCATTGTTAAACAATTGGAACAACATTAGCAACCATATTTATTGGCACTAGTACTACGGCACTACGCTGGTACACGGGCACGGCAGCGTTTAGGGTTACGGCAAAACGGCAAAACGGTAAAACGGTAAAGGCAATTCATGGCAGAGCAGTAACTAATAAATGAGCCACATGAATTATGAATGATTTTTGTAAATTGCTCTTGAAATGCACGCGTGAAAGCACGTGGCAGAACAAGAGGAAACTTGAATTTATGTAATGGAATGAAAATATAAAATACTATAAAAAAAAATAATAAAAAATATAAAAAATAAAAACTAAACAGAACTGAACTGAACTGAACAAACCTTAACTTTAGTCAATTGGAAAAAAGCGTTTATACTGTAGTGTAGTGGGAATATGTATGTTTGTATGTATGAATTTTTTCAAGTGGCTAACAAGGAGCTGCGCTGTATCGACACAATACATATGTATGTATGTGTGTGTGTACTTGTCTGTATGTATGTATGTATGTATGTATGCAGGCACTTGATACCATTCAACAGCAAATATAATTTATTGTTCAAGGAAGCAGGTCAATCATGTATTTATAAAGTGGTTACTCAAAGTTTTTTTCTTTTTTCTTTCTTTCATTTCTTTTTTAACTTATTTATTATAAAATAATAAAAATAATAATAATAATCATAATAATGTAAGCGAACTTAAGTGATTCGCATAAATACTTAGAAATATATGGGAGCATATTTGAAGAACGAAAGAAGTGCCTAGCTACTATGTAGCTGATATGTATTGTATGCATGCACGAAACGCTGGCATGGAGAATTTTGGGCCAATTTGACATTGTATTTTCGAATTGATAAGAAAAGTGTACTTCGGTGGAAGCGAAGCTTAAATACCCGTCACACGATGATTAGACTAACTTTTCATGAATGTATATGTGCCTTCGGTTTATAAAAGGGCTATGTCCTTATATTGTTATTGTGATCATAAATTGCTACAATAAATATTTTGAAAGTATTTGAAATAAATCGATTCACAAATTGCTTGAAAATTAGAGGTAAATTTCTATAAGGGTTATATGTGGTTACAGTGGTCCTACCTCAACCATGAGTCCATATCTAAACAGGGGTTGATACTAGAAGTGTTTTTACCATATCGGATTATTCCTATTATGCATACATGTACATGTTGTGTATGTAGAACGTAAATATTTCATGCTAGCATATGGCATTCATGCTCATCAGTTGTTCAAAGCGTTTTTAATCGCTTTGTAACCGACCGCTTCAGCGTTTCACCTATATGGAACGTATTCGGAGAATGAAATATGACTTGTGCCTTTGCTGCAGCACAAACAATTTCAAATCGTACTAATTTAGCTAAATTGCAAAATTAAATGATTACGAAAGCAAGAAGTAGTTTCAAATAATCTAATGTGGCAATGCCTTTCTTTAAGTTAAAATTCGAAAAAAAAAATATTTTTAAACATATTATATTACGAAGGCTCTGGAATTTATAGATAAATATATTTTATATATCATTTTTTTTTTTGGAACAGCCAATTTAGATTTGAAAAAGTGTCACTTTGCTTTTGAAACTATTTAAATTTGAGCTGTATTTGAAATGTTTTTTTTTTTTTAAGGTCGAACCGAAATTTGTTGGCAGCGGATCTCCCGTTGAGTTTGTTCCATTTAGATCACAGCCAGAGCAAACTGTTCAAACTGAATAGAATGTTTCAGTTAAAATGTATTGCATCAAATGTAACATTTTCATTGCTATAAAATATATAAAAAAAAGTTCGTTCTTTGTATTATTTTGCAAAATGTATTGCGTTGCATGAGAAAATGCATATGAAATGTATGCAATATTTTAACAAAATTGACTTTTCTCCCTCTCCTCTCCACCTTGAGCTAGGACCCTATATGCATGCATGGAAATCAAATTCAAATATCAGTAAAATATTAGCAAATCAATAAAGTGAAATGCATTGAAAATTTTGCATTATATAAATTTATTTAAAATGTGCTTACAAATGCATTTCGAAATAAAAACACAAAACACAAAAAAAAAACTTGCAAATTTGAAACATTCTTTTTTTTCGTTTGTTTTTTTCTTTTAGTGCAATGTGGCGTATGAGTAATGTGACAAGAAATATAAAAAATTGATATTATTCGTTATATTTACTAATATATATTTTCTTTTGTATCTTATTAGCTCTCTCGATTGTGCTTTGAGCGTTTTTAAATCTCAAAACTTCTTGTATTCCAGCAAAAAAAAAATATTGTTAATAATTCTTGAATCAAAAATTATTCAAATTGTATAAAATGAAGAAATCGTATCAGAGGCACGTATAAAATACTACAAAACATAAACTAGACAAAACAAATGGAAACAGTTTCTTGATATTTACATTACAGATGGGAATGGCAAAGTTTAGAGAATATGCTGCGTGCACATAACACAAGACATATATGAAGGGTCGGCGATGAAAAACTGTAAGATAAATTAGGTCCGATGCTTCAATTATTTTCAGCGTCGGTCTGTGTAATTTAACAAAACTTCACGGGAATTAATTCTTCCTTGAGATTTGAGTTTGAGATTTGAGTTTTGAGTGTTGAGATTTGAGTTTTGAGATTTGAGTTTTGAGATTTGAGTTTTGAGATTTGAGTTTTGAGATTTGAATGTTAAGATTTGAGTTTTGAGCTTTTCACAAAAATGCTCATGTCGCATATTGCAGAATGCCGTTAATTTTTTTGACTTTATTGGAGATATTTCAAGCTGCATAAAAATGTTAATGGTTTTTGAATGCTCTTTCAAAACGTAACTGCAATTCGAGTTTGTTCCAGTTATTGAAATGTTGTTTTTAAATTTTATGTAAGAAAACAAAAGCTTCGTCGCGGAAGTAAGAATATTTTCCAAAATTGAAATCGATGATATCTAGCATCCAGGATGTCCTAAGCAGAAATATCCAAATAGTTTCCACTATGTTTAATTAGTAATTTCAGAGCTGCATCGACAGACAGACAGACAGACATAAATAGCTATGTTTGTATATCGGATTTTATTAAGCTATTCTGTCCATCAATTCTGAGCTTTTCAAAGTATGATGCAACTAAGAATCCTCTAAATGTGTTACACATAATTAGTTCTCTAATCTTATTTAAAGATTACTTAATGTAATAAAGGATGTCTTACAACTCAAAGTAACTATTTATGCCTTTCATGAATGTCTTAGAAATTATAAACGCGTTGCTTGCTCAGTTAGCTAATTATGCAAAAATGTTTTACAATAAAATCTGCATAAATTTTGAGTTGCATAAATTATTTCGAAACCAAGAAAAGCTTTAAGAAATTCAACAATAAATAAAATGATTAAAATTACGCTTGTGCCAAATCAAAGAAAATGTCTATTTACAAAAAAAAAAAAGAGAAAAAGGAAAACTATGTAATTAAAAAAGAGTAAACTAAAAAGATGAAGATGAAGAATGAATGCAATTAAACAATCAACAACTTTAATTAAAAATGTAAAACAAACCAACTAAAACTTTTATACTTAAATATTTAAGCAAAAAATTAAACAGAAAGACAATTTGATTATTACTAAGACGCACAGACAGACGGACGGACGGACGGACAGACGGACAGAAGTCATTTTTGGCGCATTACATGTACCTGCTTCGCTTTCTTCTTGCTTTACTTTGTTGTTCTTTGTTGTTTTGTATCAAAAAAAGAGATTCGATGATGACGACGTCTTGACTTGACTTTCTCTTCTCATTTTATACGAATGCCCCAAAACGCATAATTAATTATTCAATGTGGTATTTTATCTTTGTCTCTGCTTTTTCCTCTGCCTCTGTCTCTGTCTGTCTTTGTCTACTTATTTTTTATATGCAAGCCATTCTTATTGTACGAGTATACTAGATTCTATTGTATTGTTTTGTACGAGTTTATTTATCTAAACACATCCAAAAATAGTCTTAAAATCATTTCAGCAATTTTGTATCAAAAACGGAAAAAAAATGAAAAAAATACGAGGAGCGCCTTTAGGCTAGAAAAATGTTTGTAGTCTTTTAATTTTTATATCTTTTGAGCGCTTTTGAGCTTAGTGCTGAGGTGTTCTTTTGTTGTCAGTTTATTATATTGTATATGTATAGGATAGGATAGTATAGTATACTCTGACAGAGGAACATGATACACCTTTTATTATTTTTATTTGTATTATTTTTTTTTTTTTATATTAAAATCTACGTTTACATGCACAGAACACATATGTATGGCATAGAAAAAAATAAAGAAGAAGAATAAAAATACTAACAGGCTTTATTGTTTGTATATAGGGGTTTTTTTTTTTTTGGTTTTTTTGTTTTTGGTTTTTTTTTTTTTTTTTTTTTTTGTCTCGAGAGGGTTTTCATTGACAAGTCTATGTGTAACTGACATTGTCTGTGGCAGTGGCACTGACACTGGCAGCAGCAACGGAATTTGACACGGGGCGCAACAAAATAAAACACCGCCGCAATCTAGTCAAAGCTAGTTGAATTAACTGCCTGAAGTGCGTTGAATAGAACTGAACTGAACTGAACAGAACAGAACTGAAGCGAACCGAGTAAACAAGCAAGCTGGCAGGCTGGGACGCAGGCAGCAAAATGACAGTCTTGGCATTTACTCAGGCTATGAGCAGCAACAGCAACAGCAGCGGCAGCACATTTAAAAGGTTGCGTTTGTTGTAATCCAAAAATGACATTTAAGCAAATGTACAAACGGACAGACGGACAGTTAGACAGCTTCGAAATGGGATCACATGATATGATGTATAATATTACAACAACAACAAAAAAAGTATTATAAATAATAAATAAATGCACGGATATGAAATAAACAAGTAAAAGAATTAACGCTAAATCATCTTAAGTGACCATTTTTTTCATACTCAGCGCAAATTTAAATTAAATATTTTTATTCTCGAATCCTCGAGTTCTTTATCGGTTAACTCGGCAAACGAATATAATCGAATCATAACTGACTCGCTTCGATTTAGCTTAAATATTTACTCGAATAAAAACGTTTTAACTCTGAGACCGATTATCCGTAGACTACCTTAGGCTAACATTAACTTATGTCGAAGGAGTCGATTCGAGTTGAAAATTTGAAAAGCTATTGAATTGAGTTATTCTAATCGTTTTCATGTCGAGTATTCTTTTTAACCTTTTTAAGTAAATCAAAAGTGATTAAGGATCAGATTGGTTTTATAAGCCGAGATTTTAAGCGAGTTCATGCATAGCTGGGGCCTGAGTTATGACTTTTTTTTTTTTAGAGAATAAAGGTTTTAGCAGAACTCAGCAAAGGCAAACAGGACAAGCAAAACTCAGGCTAGGCACCATCAGAACCTTCCTTGCCACCGGGTTACCAGATTTGCGACCACTTTAAATCATAAATGAAACAAAATTTAACGCAAAGCCTCAAGACAACTAGAATTGACCACAGTGATGGACAGCGAAAAGTTGGCATGCGTGGCGGTGTAGGTCGTGGCTGGAGCCAAACAGTAAACAGTTTATCTGATAAATATTATTGCAATGCGAAGAAAGTGAACTGAGATCATTTCAACAGACTTTGAAGCGTTCAGTGTCTTGATAAGTCAAAATCTGTTGTGGATTGGTTCGGTAAAGAATGCACCACAACTCTAAGAAGAGTAATGTGCCATTATGACACCACATAATCTCAAAAAAGACAGCGCAGAGACCTCAGACCAAAGCTAACATATTCGATCGTAGCTTTTTCCGACCAATCTTCTGGGAAAATATTTACCCAAATACTCGCGAACATTTTTCTACTTAAAGCTGGAAATAGGACAGATTAGGTGCTCAACACATCAAATATCCTTTAAGTTTGTATTTGTTCAATTCCGTTTAGCAAATTGATTTAACTGAATCCATGTATGATATATATTTAATTTTATTCAAAACTCAATTATAAGGGGAAGTACCAATTTTTTTCATTCTATTTTTCTTGCTTTACACCATAAAACTGTCGCTCATCGTATACTATCGCTCATAACTGAGCTTTATTGCGCCATATTTTTTTGATATTTCTTCTTTTTTTTTATCTGCTATAAATTTAGCAGATTATGATAGGATTACTTTGAATGGTTTTGATGGATTATGAAGTACAATGTTTGTAACATAAAAAACTTTTGAATAATTTATTTTTGTTGTATTGTATTTTTCTTAAAGTTGCTATTAAGAATTTTTGCATATATATTTTTTTTTTTTTTTTTTTGAAATTAAAAATATTTTGTTTGAAAATTAACAGCATAAATAATAAATATCATAATTTGCCTGTATTCATTTTGAATTAAGCCAATTAGAGACCAAACATGCTAAGCTAAGCTAGATTAGAAGAGTTCATCGAGTTATTCTGTTTGTTGAAAAAAAAAAAATAAATAAACTTAAAAAATTTTTGAAATTACAATATTGTTTCGTATTTAGAATAAAAATTAATTAAATTTATTTTGAATTAGACTAAATTAGTACCAACTCTTTTGATAATTTAAGAAGCAAAAAAAAAACATATTTTTGATTTGAAGCTTTTCATTCGCTTGTTTGACAGAAACAAATCTAAACTTGAGGTTTAATTTTGAATAAAAAAACACTTCAACTCAGAATCATTCAACACCAAAAAAAAAAATACAAACACACAAACAAAAAAGACACACACACACACACAGAACATCACACTTCGACACTCACTTTATTAAATTATTAAGAAATATTTTATAAGCTGTTTATTTCCATTTCCGCTTTTTTTTTTTAAACACTTCACAAATTCTTTTGATTTTTTTTATTTTCATTCATTTCAATTTTTTTTAGAATCAACTTTGTTTTTTGAAGTTGTTTCAAAAACAAACACTCAAAAAAAAAAAACAAAAAAATTTATTTATTACCAAAATTTTTAGAAAGTTCAAAAAAAAAAAATTACAAAAAAAAACAACAGGAAATCTTGAATTCTGGAATATTTTGCAGCAGAAAAAATACAATAATAATTTTTATATTAAAAATGATTATTTTGTGATTTTTATTTAGGAATTTTATTCAACCGAAACACGTCATGTCGTCGGAAAAGCTAAATAAAAACTGTTTACTGGGAAATTTTTGTGTGTTTTTCTGCTACTGCTGCTGCTGCTGCGGCGAACGATGCTCGGCTAGCTGCAACGAAGTGACTACTACGAAAACGACGACACGACACAACGATTCACCTACTGCCTACCGTCGTCCGTGTGCCTACTTTCGCTTTCGCTTAACGCAATTTTAACCTTACTCCCCGCACCGTTTCCACACCGCGTGACTCCTTACGGTGTCTAACAAACATCTAGCGTATGCCCTGTCCTGTCCTGTCCCGTTCGCTGTGCGTAGCAATCCCCAACATGTCTTGACTTTTATTTAGTTTACTCGTCGGCTTTTTATGCGTTTCGTTTTTAAGTTTCGTTTTTGTAGTTCGGTTCGGCTTGGCTTGGCTTTGCTTGGCGCTTTTGTAGTTAGTTAAGAAAGGTTTTTCTTTTTTGTCAGTTTTAATGTTGCCGAGGTCGTGGTCGGGGCTATTAAAGTTTTTTTTTTTTTTTTTTTTAATTTTGACATTTCTATTAGCACTGGCGTTACATATATTTTATATATTTAGATATATATTTTTTTTACTAAAATTGGTCTTCAGCATACGTACGTACAATACGTATGTTTGTACATAGTTATTATGCTTGATATTAATTATTAAAAAGAAGCCGAAGCAGAAGAAGAGAAATAGTTAACTTAATTAGAATAATTCTGCGCTTTAGATTATGCGTTTATTCTTATTGTTAGTTCTCACTTACATACATACTCGTAGTAACTCTCACTTTTACTACAATATTTCTAGCTCTCATTTTTCCTAATAACAAAATATCCCAAAACAACTTTCTTTGCGTTACAGTCATGTGCAGAAAAATATAGTACCTCAATTTCAAATGGACAGGAAACAAAGAAAAAGTATTCCTTTTTAGAAATTTACTACGCCTGGGCTCCTTAAAGAACTAAGGGCTCTATTTTAAAAATGGTTAAAGATCGACAGTATGACAGACATCGCTAAATAGGGATGCCTTAGGGATCTCCAATGGCTGCTTCTGTCGATTACATACAATACAAATGTACCAAATCTCTGCTGTGAGTGTGTATGGCAAGCGGCGGAGTTGGAAAAATGGAGTTTATAGAAAGTGACTCTGAGACTCTGATTTCCGTATAATATCCAAAATCCTTTTGAGCATTTGTGGCATCATTTGGAACTTAGAAATCGAACTCATACCATAACTTCAAAAGCAATGCTTCAAGAAATTATAGTACAGAAATCTAACCTAATAACTCCAGAATCTACCGGAAAACTGTTGACTACTTTACTGTACTCTATGTGTACGGTCTTCCATAGCACGATCCTAAAACAGATAAACCAATTCTAAATGATTGACACAACACTGTAGCAAGCGGCAAATCAAAAATATCCCAACGTCTATAAAAAAATAAAAAAAAAATGAAAAAATCCTGCGTAAGAAAGCGCGTAAGCGACCAAAGGAGAGCAACGATGATTGTGCAAAAGCAAAGTGAGTGTGTAAAAGTACACAGGATAGGACAGAACAACGAACAAACGAAAGAAACGAAAGAAGAGAAAACAATAAAAGCGAGCGTCAATCCGTAAAGTACGAAGTCAAGCGAATATGACGACGTTAAGTTTCGCACGCAAAGTGAGTGAGTAAAAAAAGAAAGGCGACAACAACAACAAAACAAAAATGGAGCATAACAAAAATGGAGAAAGAGCGAGAAGCAGCGAAAGGAAATTTATGGCAGTTATATACAGAGACATAAAAGCCTATAAACCAAAAGACAGTATTAAGCGAGAGAGTGAGAGAGATAGAAACAAAGAGAGCAGCATCCTATGACAAAGTACATGCCTACATACTCGTACATACATATGTATGTGTGTATATGCTACACTTTAAATATGCTAACGTAACATACAAACCAAACAGAGAGTCAAGTCAGCAAGACAGCGTAACGTACGTACGTAGTACGTAAGCACTCATTTGAGCGAACCGAACGAACTGTTGTGAATTTTTGGTTTGAATCTCATTTTTGTTCATTTTGTCGTCGTCGTCATCGTCATCGTCGTCTCTGTCGCTGTTGTCTTCTTCTTGTTCTGCTTTATATTTTCTCATATTTAACTACCTGTTGCTCTTAGTAACTTGCTTGCTTCAAAAAAAAAAAACAACAACAAAAAGACGCCAGCTGCAGCAGGATAACAGCAGAAGTTATTCTAGCCGCTAACCGCCGCACCACACCGCGTCGCTTTGTGTCAACGCTTTTAGAAAACATTTAGTAACGGTTTCGATTACGATTTCGATTTGTTGTTTTTTATTTTGATTATGTTAGTAACTATTTCTTTTTCTAACATCATCATTATCGTTGATTGTTAGAGTCAGACAATAATTAGGCAAAGCAGCAAAACCGAAACATATTGGAAAATATGAAGAAAAGGACAACAGCTGTCCTTATGCGCGCCTCAATGCATATTTTTTTGTTCGATTTTACGTTTGAACAAATTTTGCATTGTTATAAAAACTACTCAACTGCCTGCCAGCCTGCCTAAATATATTAAAGGCATTTTCATTGACTGTCTTGAATGTCCTGAATGAATGACTTACCGACTGCCTTCAAAATTTATACGAAACGTGCCAAAAGTTCGACGATTTTCCAATATTTAATTTTCTTCTTTTACGCAACGCTCGCTCCCTTTGCTATTATTATTATTTTTTTTTTTGTTGTTCAGTTAATATGTACATATGTATGTATTACGGTCGTTTTAGGGCGCTTTTCCAATTTTCATCCCGACTTGTGGCACAATTTGACCAGCTGCGCACAAGGCAAAACTTATTATACAAAAAAAAAAAAAAAAAACAAAAAAAAAAAAGAAACAAAAAATATGAAAGAAAAAAAGTAAAATGTCGAGAGATTTGCTACACTTTAAAGAACAAAAAAATACACACACACAAATATACTCATATGTCATACATTATCCCACGCACATACACACACACACACACATGTACACGCACATACGCTACCCTGAGCCCTGGTAAATGTCTTAACTTTTTTGCCTTAGAAAACCATTTTGTTTTTCTTTTTTTTTTTTTTTTTGTTTTTATGCGACCATCTCTCGATTAAAGCATAGACTTCTGTATAATTTCTAAACATTATAGCAAAAGAAAATAGTGGTTAGGGAACGGAAGTGGAGTGGTATGGAGTAGAGAAATTGATAAAGAATATGAGCAACATATTGATTTAATCGCCTATAATCGTTTCTTAATTGATATTATTAGTAAGATTTAAGACTTAAGAAACATACACACGAATATGACAGCTGTTTGTAGGCACTTAAATAAAAATGCTCTTAACTTTAATAATAAATAAAAAAATACATACATACATACATACACACATAAATACATTCATACATACATATATATATATATATATATATATATAATATGGTACTGTTGTATGACAAACACTGCGTACAAATTGATTTTAAATTTGATTAATTTTAAGTTTATGTTCTGGAACAGGGCGGCAAGTTGCAGGGGCTCTTTAGTAAAAGTGTTGATAGTGGTGATCCAAATCAAAGTATGGCTGCGTTAGACGGACCGACCCGACCGATTATGTATGTCGTATCAGTAAGAAAATATTTATTATTTTTTTTTCAGTCCAGGTTTAGAAACTTAATTTAGGGTAAAACAATTTAAAATTTAAAAAAAAAATAACCAAAAACAAAAAATTTTATATCGCCCCTTTTGTTAAAAAAACAATTTTTTTTTTTTTAATAAAAAATTTTTTTTCACTAAAATGGGTAAAAGTGCTGTGGAGCCTCTGTAGTCTTGCTGATAAATGATGTAATTGTTGCTGAGAAAAGCTTGGAAGTTTACAAATTTCAGCTCAATATCGTTGCAAATTGGGAACTGACCGAATGAATTCCTTGTCGATTGTGAAGGTTTGGTCGAAAAAAAAGTAAAGAAAAAAAAAAAATACAAACAAGTTCTTGTCAAGAAACGAAACATTGAAACGGAGCAAAATAAATAAATTCGTTATTTTTTCTTTTAGATTTTATTTCAAAATATTTGCTTAGTCGCTTTCAGATCGTAGAGATGCATTATTTATTAAAGTAGCAGCAGCACGTATTCATTTTTATTTATTTAAATAAATAATGAAAAAAATATGCGCATTGTATTTTTAGAACTTCGAGTATATTAAAATTTACTTCATAAAAATTACTAAACTTACAAAAAAAAAAAAAAAAAACCGAATAAGATGAAGAAGCAAAGAACATTTTGCTAAATGTAATCTATCTGTAAGTGCAATGTCATCAAATATTATGCTTTTTTATTGCTGTTGCTAATGCTGGTGGATGTGGAGGTGTGCTATGGTGCTGCTGCTGTTGCTCCTAGTGCAGCAACAATCAAATATAAATTTTGTATACTCAAGTATGAACAGATATCACATACAATAACTATTGATAAATCTATATTATTATATATGTCTATATACATATGTATCTTTTTATCTATCAGATATGTTACTACATACATGCACACGTAGATACATACATACACATACATACATACTATACGTAGATAGATAGACAGATAGATTTATACATAAATGTATCGAAAAGCACTCTCGTATATTGGAATTCTTCAATGATAAAAACCAAAAGAACGAAACATGAATCAATCAAAGTTGCACTTTGTCATCCGTAGATACCCGTACCCATTTCACATTTCGCATTTCGCATTTCCCATTACACTACTACCAGCTCCCGATTCCATTTAATACGAAAGCCCAGCCCGCATACCAAATGTGCAGAGCAGAGCAGAGCAGCGCAGCGCAGCGCATATCTATGTGTATACAATATCATTTTCATTATTCAGGGGCGTTCATGCATGAAAATTTTAACAGTCGACAGCAAAGATAAATGCAGTTGCACACGCATCATCAAACTATACCAAACGAAACTGAAACAAACTATACTCGTACCATACCAAACCATCCTATCCTATCCTATTAAGTTATTCGTAACACAACCCACAATATTTTTTTTTAAACCGATTGCATGCAACCAAACCGATTGCATTTACAAAACATGCCCGAAACAAGCATGAACGTGAACGAGTATGCACAAGCGTGTGCATACGCGTACGAATATGCAAACACAGAGCTACAATATAGAGGACCAAATGGAGCAAAAATGGAGTTATAACGTCGAAAAAAAATTGAATAGAATAGAAGGGAATGGAATAAAATAAAAATCATTTTGTCAACTTACAATCATAGTAATCAAATCGATCCGCTTCGCTGGGATTGTTGCTGCCCATGATTTTTGTAAAAACTGCAACGAAAATAAATAAATAAATTTAAATTATTAAATATGATGAGTGAGCAATTTGAGCAATTTTTGTTTAGAACCGAAGTTTTAATACGCATCATAAAAAAAATATACTAAGAATTAGGAACATAACTAACTGTGTGAGTGACTGTCTTATGCTAACTTTATTCCATAAATGAAGTAAAATTTTGTTACAAATTTTCCAAAAAAAAAAATATAGGCAGTACAATTTCTGGCTTCATGTGTAGTGAATATTTTTTATTTTTATTTTTTCAAGGAAATTGCAATTCAATTAAAAACGCTTAGCAGCATAATCCAAAGCAATTGGAATGAAGGTAAATGAAAACAAATTGGCAGCATTAAATCTTTGAAACTTTTAGGATTTGCAATGTTTTTATTTTGTTTTTTTTTTTTCTTTTTTACCAAAGTTACCTAAATAAGTCCTAACTTTGGAATTAGATACAAAAAAAAAAACCAAAACAAAAATAAAACAAAAAAACAAATACAAATACAAATACAAATGCGAAACTTACATTTAGCGAAGCTATTCCGAAATCGCACAAAACACGATTTTGAATGTGCGATTTGTTGAGCCAAATCGTCGTCGTCGTCGTTGTTGTTATCGTTGTTGTTGTCTTTATCGTTGTTGTTTTCTATGTCCTTAATACCGTTATTATCCTGTTGTTGTTGTTGTTGCTGTTGCAATTGCTGTACACGTTCACGTTGCCGTTGCTGCTGCTGCTTGTTGTTGTTGTTGTTGTTGTTGCTGCTGTTGTGTGTCGTTGTCGTATATAACGTCGTCTGGATTAATGTTTTTCCACAATTGTTCTTCCTTTTGCTCAACAACAACGAACTGACCAATGTTGTTCTTGTTATCACTGTTCTTTTTGTTGTTGTTGTTGCTGTTGCTTTTGTTAGTCTTAAACACATTCACAACGGGCAGCAAGTCGCCGACACTTCCGTTTCCGTCGCTTATTTCGTCGCGTATTTTGTATCCTTCGCCTTCGTATCTTTCGTATTGTGTACCGTTTTGTATGCAATTTATTGCCACAGTCACGCAGCGTCGTTTCGGTTTTGTGTTTTGCTTGTTGTTGTTGTTGTAGCTGTTGGTGTTGACGTTGGCGTTGGTGATTATGATTATGATTATCGCTGCCGCTTTGAAATTGTTGTTGCTGTTGTTGTTTTGGCTCTGAACACTCTCCTAATGGAATTGCAATGTAATTTTGTACAGCATTGCTATTGTTGTTGCATTCGTTACTGTCATTTCGACCATTTGTATGGTAGGTGTGACCAAAACTGACACATTCAACACTGCTTTGATCTAGAAATTTAGAGAAAAGAGAACACAATAAATAAATAGATAAATATTAATGAAATATAAAGAAACATTTACTACAGTTGGCATTGAAGAATAAACGCTGCAGTCTTAGTAATGGTCTTAACCAAATTGGAATCTTTTATTCGAACTATAATAGTCAAAGTTTCTGAGAAATGAGCTTTGAAGAATTACAAATTTGGTGATTGTATCATTAATAGTCTCCGAGATCGGCTGGACTGGCTAACAGAGGAATTTGGCTGTACCGGCTACTGTGCAAACAGTAAAAGAAAACTGATCCATAATTCTTGTTCTATTTCGGCTCAGGAAAATTAAAATTCAACTTATGTAGCCCTTCGACTCGACTTTTAATGTTATTAATTTGTACAGATCTTCTCCCTGTGCTAAGCGTACAGTGGACATAGCCCTTACTTTTTAATTATTGCCAGTATATAACACTGACTGAATATTGACTTATTTATCCTCAATCATTATAAATTCGAAGGAAATTTCTTGTTTTTGCATAGGAACACATTTTTCTTCATTGTATATTTCATGTTTACTACTATGCTTTCCTTTTACCTTGAAATTTTATTTCCTACGCACAAAATAATTCTTTATTTAAAAAAGCAAAAAAATGGAAAAAAAAGTATTAAAATATTTACGCCAAATTTAATTAGTTCCGGTTATGCCAGTAAAAATTTCATTCATAAACGATTTAAAAGCAATGAAATTTTATCGACATTAAAGAAATACATAAAGCAGACACCCATGAACAAAATATGTATATTCTGGAGACCAATAAAAAATAAAAAAGAACAACAACAAAAACGAAGGTATAATTCAGGCCAAGTCTTAAAATTATAAACAAACAGCTAATAATTTTGCATTGAATACGAACCAAACCAAAAAAAAAAAAAAAAAAAGTGAACCAAATAGAACAGATGTTTCTTTCATTTTAGTACTTCATAGCTTATAAAAATTATTTTGTTGGAAGCAATATGATGCGTTTCTCTCTGCTGCTTCTGCTGCTGCTTTCTGCTGCTTCTATTCATCTAATCATATACAATATTATATATACAATATGTACGTTGCAGCTGTATATATTTTTATTTATTTATTTATGTATTTTTATATGTAATAAATTGTATACAAGATACGCTAAATTGATAATAGCAAAACGCAGAAGGCGTTAAATATCTACTTTTGAATTTTAATTACACAAAATAATTCAACAAAAAAAAAAAAAAAATATTCATATATACAAATTTATCGTAGATATAATAGCTTTTTGAATGTTAATTATAGATAAGCATGCCATACGCTACAAGCCAGTTATGGACCACTTAAAATATTCGAGTGGTTGTTGTAGCTCAAATTTAAAAGAGATTCATAGTTGCGTTCTTAACAAAAAAAATTTAGCTAATATGTTAAAAGATATAACAAATGTCTTTGTTTCAGAGTTATATAAAAAATTTATATTTTTGTTTTTAATAATACCAATAAACCCCAAATTCCCCACACAATTAGCACAGCACTGCCGGAAGTGAACCTTAGTACGTGATAGGCTCTGACCGATTTTTGAACGCACATCGATTCAGTTAATTATATATGTTGCATATGTGTATCCATTTTGAATAAAATGAAATAAAATACTTGCAATGCCAATTAACGCAATTAAAATTGTTGTAAATTAAAAACAAATGATTCTCATCTATCGAAGTATGTATTTCTTTAATTTATTATTAGTACTAAATAAAGCAATCTATTCAACATTTTATTTTGTTTTTTTTTTTTTTTATCTTTTACAAAATGTAATTGCATATTTTGAAATAAAAATATGAATTCTTACGAATTTAAAACGATAAAAAACATTTCACAGAAATCATTACATTTTAATTATATATTTACATAATACGAATAATATGATAAATAAATATTGAAACGTATGAAAAACAAATCAACGGAAATCACAATCACAATCAGATACAAATAATCAGATACAAATGCAGTTGCAGTTGCAGATACAACATGAATGAATTATTTACACAAAGCCAATCAACAATGACAGCAATCCACCCACAATGCTTTAGTTATGCTCATCAAAATAATATTATGATCTTTATAGACTGAACGAATGAACGAATGAATGAAGGAGTGAATGAGTGAATGACAAACGTTGCGCTTGAATGCAATGTATAAATATTTCATACTACACCAACAACAACTTGTATTGTATCTATAAGATACATTTGTATCTAAATATCTATCTATAATTTTGTTTATAATAATGTCTGGAAAATTGCGTGTCTCGACTATTGTTCAGTCGTTTGTTCTTTCGTCTGTCTGTCTGTCTGTCTGTCTATCTATCTTTAGCATTTGCAACAATATAAATAATCAAATATAGATTATCGATATATTGCACATTTGTAACTGCATATTTGCGAAATTTGTATTGATTTAATTTGACACTTATTATTGCATTTATTAAGTTTGGAAAAAACTTTAAATTTAACAAAAAATTGTTTTGTTCTCCAAATTAAAATTTACATTTATTTATTTATATGTTTTTTTTTTTATTATTAATGTTTTTTTTTTTTGTTTGTTGTTTTTAGCTTTCTTAGTTTAGAACGCAATTTGCTACACAAAAACATTCATTTTTCACAGCGTTTTGTGAGTGATTTTAGCATTTAGCTTTTCTATAGAATGGACAGCTGAGTAATTTGTATTTGCTAAATGGTTGAATGGATGATTGGATGAATGAATGAATGAATGACTTTATACAGTTCCAAATCAAAAGAAAAACAATATCTGGAACATTTATTTTTAAATTGTTTACATTTTATTGTTATTTGCTTTCTTATTTTAAATATCTTTTATACACCATGAATAGCGTAGAGAAATCTTTATAACAGATAATTTATATTATCTGCATTAAGGCATTTCATGCGATCTTCGACTTTGGGCTTCAATCCGCTAGGAAGCTATTTAGAATCTTCTCTCGAAAATTTTAAATATTTTCACAAATATTAAAGTCGAGTATCAGAGTCATATCTTTTGCCTCTAATATTCGCCGCAAACATGCGCTGAAAGGCAGTAAAGTGTGAGAAGTGTGTGTCTTCATAGATGATCTAATACGGTCCTTGGAAACCCCTAAAGATTTAGAAACTCAGAATCTTTTTTACGATTCATCGTTCTTACTTGTTCTTCTGTTACGAAGTAGCTTCGTAATATATTCAGAGAAGCTACTTATACCCATGATCGATTGGTGTCTTTTTAGACTACAGTGACCCGTTAAGATTTCTGTACGTAACAGGTTGTTCAACGTAACAGGATTTTTGTTTAGTTCTACATCATTCTTGCAACATTCCTGCATGATTTCTTGTTTTCTGCTCGTTATTTTGACTATTTTGTCCGTTTATTCCTGACACTCATCTTGACTACTCTCAAATTTTAATTCAATTTTAAGCTTTTACTGCTTCATATGCAACAAAAAAAAAAACTTACTCATTTCGATAATTTCCTGAGTTGACTGAATGCGTGGCATTTTTTTTTTTTTAAGTTTTTTTTATTTATTTTTTATTTAAATAATTAATAACATCGATTTAAAATATTTTACAAAAAAGATATTAAAATATGTTTATTTTTTTTTATTTTTTGTTTTAGTTGTAATTTTTCAAAATCGTATTTGAACTAAGCCGTTTTAAACGTTAAAAAAAAACAAAATAAATAAATAAATAAATTATAATTGTGACAGAACTATTAAAATTTTATTTAAAAACTTTTTTTTTTATTAATTTTCTTTTATATTTTAAATTTATTTTTATTTCATTGCACACAAATAATCAACTTCATTTTCAGTTTTATTTCACTATTTTCATTATTTTTATTATTTTTACGTGTATCGGATTTTACAAAATTTATTTATTTTTTCCAATTGACAAAATTAATTTTATCGCGAAAAGAAAAACAAAAAAAACTGCGATTCATTAAATGAAATAAATAACATTTCACATTAAGCCGATTAATGCAAATGTTTCAAGTTAATTAAATTAAAAATTCATAATTATTCATTAAATATTTTTTAATATTTTATATTGTTAATTTAACGGAAAGGAACGGAAAGGAACGGAACGGAACAGTGCAGTGGAGTTGCCTGCCACATGCCACGACGTTGCAACGACGTTGCGTGTTATTTGAAAGTCTGATTCTGATTCTGATTCTGTTCTGATCAATCCTTCACATTTTAATTACGATTCGCCGCCGACACCGACGCCATTGACGCCGCCACTGTTGTCATCATTAATAAATTTCATATCGGAAATGTTAAGCATATCGATGCAATTTTATTTTTAATTATTTTTGCTCTTTTTCGTTTTTACTTTTTTATTTAATTATTAATTTATTTCATATTTATTTTATACAAATATATTTCCGTTTCATATTAATTTTTGCATATTTTTATAAAAAAAAATAAAAAAAACACCTCAATTGCCGCACAAACGAAAAAAAAAAAAAAAAAAAAAAAAATTGTTTTAATAAAATATTTGCGCGATATTTTCGAGTTTTTCTTTTATTTTATTTTTTCAGTTCGATTTTGAGAGTAACTAAAAGAAAATGCGTCTGATTTCCTTGAACGCTAACCGATTAATGGATTTTTCTCTTTTTCTTTTCCTTGTTTTCTTTTTTTCTAATTTTTTCTCCTTTTTTTATTTTGTTTTTTTTTTTCTTCTGCTTCTGCTTCTTCTTCTTTCTTTGCTCTCTTTCTCAAATGATGCATTAAATATTAAAAACATTTTTCAAATTCTCAAAAATGTATTTTCTGAAAATGAGCAAACGAACGAAAGAACGAACGAACTAAAAAGAAAAACTCACACAAGAAGATCTTCAATGGAAAATATTTGGAGAGTAATTTTTTTTTTGTTTTTTGTTTTTGTTTTACTTAGAGTTGAGCATCGACGTAAATAAATTTAAAACAAAATATAAATTTTGTCGATGCTGAAATATTCTTCATCAACGGCAGACTCGCGCACTCGCCATCTGAATTGGGTTTAAAGGTAAAAAGTTCAAATTTAAACTAATTCTCGAAAACTGTTTTGTATTTTTAATAGCCACAAGAGTAACAGTTAATTGTAATTGGTTCTGGTTCTGGTTCCGGTATGGGTTTATATCTTTTTTGCATATTCGATGTAAATTTATATTATTCACATTTTAACGATGCTCAGCACTATTTTCGTTTTGAATACACTTCACATAATTATAATAAGATGATCAGATTTCAGTGCTTTTAAATTGTTTATTTAAAAATCTATTAATTTCTTATATGTCCAGAGATGTAGTTGTAAAAAAAATATCGATAAAGTTGAGAAAAAAACGTTACTTTTGCTTTGAAAATACGCGCAGTTAACAAGAAAATGTTAGAATTTTATATTTATTATTAAAAAGCTGGAAGTTTCTTCTTTTCAAAACTAGCTAAAAAATAAAAATCGGTTCGTAGTTAACTGAGTTATTGGCTCATAAGTGACAAATCAGTTTTTTAAATATAAGTAACGATTTTTGTGGTGTTCCCCGAATTCAAAGTATGCAGTTTTGTTTATTATTTTATTTTTTTTTTTTTTTTTATAATAGTTATTATTTATTGTAATGTCAAAACGTTTGTTTTCAGTGTAGCGTATCAAAGTTTTGTTTTCTTTTCTCATTGCAAAAAAAGTTTATACATTTTACAAATTATCGAAATTTTACTTTTTTTTTTTTTTTTTTTTTTTTTTTTTTTTTTCTTGAAGAGGTTATTGCACTTCTCCATTTGTTTTTTTTTTTTTGTTTTTTTTTTTTTTTTTTTTTTTTGTTTTTGTTTTGAATGCTGCAGCTAAGCAGAATTATAAATAGAACAATTTATTTATAATAAAATAGGCTGCTGACATAGAAATATGCTCAAATTCTCACGTTTTCATTTTATGCAACAAAATCAGCTCATCTCAGCTCAGTTCAGCTCATCGCATGAAAGCAATTTAATTAAAATTTGAATTTGAATGCAATTCACTTGTTCCAGAATACTACTAAATTGTCATTTGATATATCATTTGACATTATTAGTATTACTATTATTATTGTTTGTGTCATTAAGCTAAGCATTAAGTGTTGCATTTGTTTGAATTATTAAAAAAAAGATTTTAGTCAAAGATACGAAGAGTTTTTTCATAGATACATTTTATAGATACATTTTATGGATACATCTCGTAGTTTCGATGCAGCGAAAATATATTTTAATATTTCTAATTTCTATTAAGTTGCAATAATGTGCAATTCTCGGATTTTGGATTTTGGATGTTTGCCAGTAATATTCTTATATACCCTACACCTATAAAAATAATGACTTTTTTAATTTTTTTTTTTAATGTGTGAAAAACATTTTAAATGCCAAAGAGAATTTATTGCATTGCAGCCTTAATTAGAAAATCTTTGCGCTAATCTTGGCAATATTTCCATGGGTAAGCATCGTTTCTAGTTTACAACAATCAACAATCTGATTAAGCTAGATCCACCTGTCTGTCTGTCTGTCTCTCTGTCCGTCTGTCTATCCATCAATTCGCTCTGTCTACCGTATGAACGCTACAAGATAATCAGCAGACAGACGGACAGACAGAGCTAAGCATGGGCTGAGCAATCGATGCGGGATCTGTCATGACTTCTTCTGCCTAAATATTTTCTTTTAGTTTTTTTAATTTAAATTAAACTGGAATATAATTTCCAAATATACAAAAACAATAAAATGCATTTCATGTGAAAAGAAAAATAAATAAATAAATAAAAAAATGAAATACTCACAATAAAATTTAGATTTTAACTTAACACGGCGTAATTCACTTTTGCTATTAAAATATACAATATAAACGGGAATAACAAACAAGTCTGTAATTTTCAAATGAATTGAAATAAATTTTATGCGGCTAATGTGAAACAATTCATTTAGATTTTCTTCTTGTTTTTTGGTAATAAAAAAGTTTAATAAAAAATAGAAAAAAAAGATTTTATACACAAAAACACAAAAAAAAAAAAAAAACTTTTCCTTCTGCTTTTTTTTCTGTTCTTTTTTTTTTTGAAATTTCAACACGCAAAATTCAAAACGGATTCAAAATCAAAATGCGTAACCGTAAAATTTGTCGCGTGAAGTTGATTAACCACAAAAACAAACACCTGCAAAACACTCCTGAATAATTTATTTAATTAAAATTATTTGAAAAACCAAACCAAGAAAAAAACAAAATGTGCCGCGTGACAAAATGAAGAACGGAAACAAATCGACAAGAAACGCGACAAAACGCGACGATGGCGACGACAACGTTGACGACGTTGAATGATTTTTAAAGGCGTGTGCGATTTTTACGATAGACGCGCACCAAATGCAAATTCCCCAAAGCGAAACACTTTATACAGACCAAAAAAAAAAACAAAAAAAAAAAAAACCAAAAAAGAGGAAAGAAAAAAAAAAAGAAGAAAAAAAAACCAACTAAACCAGATCAGGCCAGGCCGTAATAGAATAAAACAAAACAGAACCGAATCAACTCGAATCGAATCGAACAGCAAAGAATCGAACGGCACAGAAAAGAGCAGGTCATGCTAGCCGCCCAAAAAAAAAAAAAAAACCAGCCTAAAATCGAAAAACTCTTTCGCAACTACAAAAACTCAAATTCGAGCAAAAAAAAAATTAATTTAAAAAAAAACGAATCTAAATGAAAAATTGATTTAATGAGAATTTATAATTAAAATGAAAAGAAACGAACAAAAAAAAACAATCGAAAAATTTATTCCAAATTCCAAAATAAACGAATAAAAAAATCACAGAATATCATTCAACGCAAAATAAAATGGAATAGATATGAAAACAAAACTCAAGTAATTTGGAGAACAACAACCGTACTAAACCAAAAAAACATCGAGAATATTTATGGAATCCGGTGATATATATATTTGTTAAGGCGCTTGTAGCATGCGAGTTTGATTTTTATGGATGGCAGTAAGAAATTTGTTTGCAGCATACTTTTTTGCTGAAAAGAAAATTTCGTGGTTGCAGCTTGATGTATAAATGGTAAGAAAAGGACAGACTTTCTCTTACTTTCGTTAGGTTGCAATGGATCGTTAAATTCGACATTTTTGATTTTCTGGCGTCCTCTCGTAGGCTATTTAAGGGCGTGTTCTTAGTCGATCGTCCTCTTTCTCAATTGTGTATTATCAAATGTAAAAGCAAGTAACAATATTCGTCAACAAATATTGTATAAAAAAAAAAACAAAAAAAAGGAAAAAAATAAATACAGTCACAAGTAAAAGTGCTATTGTTTAAAAAAAAAAAAAAAAAAAAAAGAAACATAATAACTATTCAATTAAATTTACCTTCGGTGCCATAACCCATATAGGGTAAGTTATCAAAAAAATAAAAATTTTTGGCTTAGAGCTTCAAGCTTTAATAAAGGTTTTGCTTCATTTTAATCGCCTCTGCAGGTTTGGCACCTTATTTTGAGTGTGTCATAATTGTTAGATTTGGAATGATCATTTACAACAAATAAAGAAATCGAATTTATGCTTTGTTGTAAACGAAAACAAAAGAAAAAATTACAAGCTACTGGAAGCGATCTACATTGGTTATACAAACAACAAACACATAAAATTGTTTCATTGTGACGAGAAGAGAAAAAAAAAAAGTAAGAGCAGAAAAAATACTGTCGACGAGAAAAAAAAAAAAAAAACACAAAAGAAACAGAAAGGCATCGTTTGGAGTTTGCTAGCGCTACTGCAATTGAAAGCTTATCAGTTGAGGTGAAGGTCGTTTCGGCTGGCCAAAGAAACATATGTTGTTATAATTGATAAGGTGTTTATAGAAAAAAAAAAACTATGATACATATGTCGGTTCGGGGTTTTTTTTTTGTGTGCTCATAAAAATATAAAAATTTAGAAAAAAATGAATAAATATTAATAATATTAATAGAAAAAAAAGAGGAAAAAAAATGAATTATATAGTTTAGGGTAAAATATAGCTATTTATTTGTAAAAGTGCAAAAAAAAAAAAAAAAAAAAATTTTTTTTGAGAAATGCATATATAAAAAAAAAAATTTTAACAAACATATATTGAAAAAAAAACTAAAAAGAAACATATGTTGGTATTACATACATACATATGTATGTAAAAATGTGCCTATAAAAAAAAAAAAAAAAAAATATATATAAAATAATAAGAGTGAGTGAGTGTACGATCCCGTTTTTGTGTTATAAACTGTAAACTTTTTGCGCGAAAAAAAAAAAAAAAAAAAGATAGAATTATAAAAAAATGGTTCGACATTTAAATTAATTTTTTAAAAGTGTTGATCCCGTTAAATTTTAGCGGTAGCATATTGCAAAAAAAAAAAAAAAAAAAAAAAAAAAAAAAACCGCAAAAGTTTATGCGGCAAAAAACCGGGTACCAAGAAAAAAAATAGAAGCAAAACAAACAGTAAAAAAAAAAAAAAAAAGTATAAAACAAAAGAGAAAATTTTTTTTAAGAGTTCAACAGCTTCCACAAGTGCATAATTTCCTTGGTTTCCAGCACATCGGCAAAAGCGCTTTCGTCGTGGCGGAAATGTTCTGAGTAAGTTATTTTTTTTATTTATTTTCTCTTTTGTTCAATTGCATTATATACGATTTTTGTGGATTGTAATTCTTTCGAATGATGATACCAGCATAGGTCATTGACCCCACTCTGCTGAGTAATTAGATCAGCTGTGATCTCAAATGCTGACTGATTGGAATTAAAAATTCACACAAATCAATTTCCTTTAATTTTTTTTCTCAAACAAAAAAAAAAAAAAAAAAATTTTGAGAGTAAAAAAAAAAAAAAAAAAAAAAAACAAAAAATTTTTGATAGAAAAATTTTTTTAAAATTCATATATGCATGTTTCAAATTGAAATATTTCACTGAGAATATTATTTTTTTTTGCACTTCGTAAAACATTAGTTTGTTTATAAAAAAAAAAAAAAAAAAAAAAAAATTTTTATATATAATAAGGTTTAATAATTAATTTTTATTTAAGTTTAAAAGTTTTTCTAATAATTTTTTTTTATGTTATCATTTAAATTTATTGTAATTTTATTTTTTTTATTCATTTTTATATATAGGTCAATTTAGACATAGATAGTTTTTTTTGTTTTTTTATTTTAGAATGAATATTAGGATAAAAGAATTTTTATTACGAAATAAAAACTTGTGAACATGAATACGTAATATGCTAAATTTTAATTCTCAGCTGATGTCTTAATGTTGTGATCAATAATGAAAGGGATCTCAAAAAAAAAAAAAAAATTATTTTTTTTATTGGACTAGATGATCTAGGAAGGGTGGGCACGACAGTTTTCCTCGAAAACATCAGAGGACTATTTTATTTGAGAAATGTCTTTTTTATTCGCTTTCCTTTACTTTGTTTTTTTTTTTTTTTTTGTCGCAAGCACGTAAATTTAAAATTAAAATAAAAAAATATATATATATATATTATAACATCACAAACTTATGGTTCACTAGGTGTGTAGCAAGAACAAGAACCTACACCAGTAGTCGACGAGCTAGAGCCGGAAATTAAAACGTGCCGTTCTTGCTACTATAGTTTTACGGTGACCAGATTCCACCAACCTCAACGTTACATGTTACAGTTATAATTATTATTTTATTTATATATAGAATTATATTAAATAATAATATAATATATAAATATTATATATATATAATAATAAATTTTTTTTATAATAATTTTTGGCGCCCAACGTGGGGCCCGAATAATCGATAGATATTTGAAACATAAACCGATTGATTATTACTACAACTCGAACCTATCGATTGAGTGGCTCCATAAAATATAAAAGGCTCTTTTCTTTATAGACTTTCTTTTATATCTTTCAGTAGTTGGTCTTAGTCTAATTAACGCTTGGAATAGCAGGTAGAATAGAACTTCATAGATCATCTCCTGACCACGTTTTTCATTCTACTATCAATAGCCTATACTTTTTCATTTCTTTATAGTTTTTTTATCTTTTTAGTAAGTGGTTTTAGCCTAACTAACGCTTGGAATCGCAGGTAGAATAGAACTTCATAGATCATCTCCTGACCACGTTTATAGTTATGCTATCAATTGCTTAAACTCTCTTTTTGGTTATCGTTATACTTTTAGATGTCGCATAGGAATCGTAGGTGATTGGTTTCAAACAAAGCTAACTTCTAACCACGGCTTCTCGATGTATTATCGATTAACAGGCTTTTCTTAATATTTCACTTTTGGAAATTATTTTAAGTCAGCGCTGGCTGTTTAAATAACCAAAGTAAAATATATTTTGTTTTTAATTTTTTTTCTCTTAAGTGAATATTTGATAGTATTTGGTTGGAACCGCAGGTTGTATGGGCTTGGAAAGCTGTCTCCTGACCAACAATATGGGAAAATTTTTCACTTATCACTTATTTCCTCTTCCAAATAAAAGTATCTCTTCAAATAAAATATGACATGTATATTGTCAAAGAACATTAAGTACTGAAGCTGGGAATTAAAATCGTTTCGCTTATTTTGCTTTTGTTTTTGCATAATTTTTTTAAATTTATTTTATTATTTGGCAAGTTTTTTTTATTATTTTGGTAGTCTTAATTAGATTTTTTTCTTTATTATTGCGTTCTTTTGAATAATTTGTTTAGATGTAAATGAATTACTTTTAATTGTTCTTACATTTATTTGTTTAACTATGCCTTTTGTAAGGAGTAGAGAAAATATTCCTGCGGCTGTTGACGGTTTAGTTTGTGCCATATGTGCAGAAGTTATAGAAGTTCCAACTGAATTATATAAAACTAGTTGCAATCACGAGTTTCATAAGGGGTGCATTACGACCCATTTTAAAGTCAGAAATACATGCCCTGTCTGTAAAACACAGTGTTTAGCACAGACACTCTCTCAGCCTAATACGAGATTACAAACCAGAAAACTTGCATCTGGAATGGCAGAAAATTCTCGATCAGTAGAGAATTTAAATAATCCCAATATGGATTCTGGCCCACGCGACTCACTTGGGAACTCGTCCGACGTACGAAGTATAGTAGCAGAAGCTATGGAATCAATGCAAAGTCAGCTATTGGCTTCAATTACCGAACAAATGGGTAGGTTAATTGAAGATAGAATTCAAGCAAGCTTTAATAGAATTTCTGCAGCAAACTCGGTGACGCAAGAACCGATCCCTACTGTGGATATTATTGAGCAGCAATCGCTAGATCGATTACTTGGATTGAATAATGAACGCACTGTTCAAAATCAGAATACGTTATCACTAGCTAATTCACCAAGATCTCATGGTGGGCAAACAATATCCTCTGACCTGATACAACGTCCAGATAAGGTAGGACATATAATTAGTAATTGGAAGTTAAGGTTCACAGGTAGTCATGATAGGTTGTCAGTTGACAATTTCATTTATCGTGTAGAGGCCTTAACTAAGCAAACTCTAGGCGGAAATTTTGATTTGCTTTGTGGAAATGCTAGTATTTTGTTCGAGGGCAAGGCCACTGATTGGTTTTGGCGGTTTCATAAAGCAACCACTGAAATGAAATGGTCTGATTTGTGCTCCGCTTTGCGTAGACAATTTCGAGATTCTAGAACCGATGTTGAAATTCGGGAATTGATACGCGATAGAAAGCAGAAAAGTAGCGAAAGTTTTGATGCATACTATGACTCAATAATACAATTAGTCGATCGACTGGATGAGCCATTGCCAGATTCGTCATTGATTGAAATTTTAAGAAGAAATTTGAAAGCTGAAATTCAACTTGAAATTTTGAATATTTCAATAAAATCGGTTTCACAACTAAGGGAAATATGTAGAAGGAGAGAACATTTCTTTGAGGATGTTCAGCGAAGACTCGGAGGTCAGAAACCAAATTTATTTAAAAAGAATATCGCAGAGTTGGACAAAGAAGCTGATTCCAACTGTGATAATTCGGATTGTAGTGAGGATACGGACAGTGTGGCAGCTATATCATTAGTGTGCTGGAATTGTAACAAAGAAGGGCATCGCTACCAAGAGTGTGAAGCAGAAAGAAGAGTATTTTGTTATGGGTGCGGTCTTCCAAATGCTTACAAGCCAACTTGCACAAAATGTCAGTCAAAAAACGGAAAAGCGAGCACACTGAAAACGCAACACAAACCGAAGTCGAGCAGGACTTTGAGGAACCAAGCGACGAGCACCGATTATTAACGGAGCTAAATGAACCCGAAACCGATTCATCAATATTACCAATATTAGCAAATAACACAGATTTTAACCCAACATATCTTCACGAAAGATTTTTTTTAAGGCAAGACAAAAATATTTATGATAATTTACCAGATGTACAAAAATTTAGGTCTCGATCCATCAAAAGATTAAAAAAATTTTGGGCGAATATAAAATCAGTAAGGCGTAAATTTGTGAGCGCAATTTTTCACAACAACACTGATATTCGTCCATATGCCAGCGTTTTACTGCTAGGACAATCGGTAAATGGCTTATTAGATACGGGTGCTTCTGTAAGCTGTATCGGAGGGCAATTTGCAGCCGACATTATCAAGCAAGGTACAAAATATAAAAAAATTAACTCAAATATAAAAACTGCAGATGGAAAAAGGCAACAAATACTTGGGCAAATTGTCGAAAACGTGACTTTTAGAGGTGTAACAAAACAATTAACTTTATTTATAATACCCTCATTGGCCCAAAACTTATATTTAGGTGTTGATTTTTGGAAAGAATTCCAGTTGTTACCCAGCTATCTTGTGTCTGAAATAGCAACAGAAAGTGATGGTATGAAACATAAATTATCAGACTTACAAAACGAGCAGTTACAGCAAGTGATAAACTCTTTTCCGTCGTTCTCAAAACAGGGTTTGGGAAAAACAACAATTTTATCACATGTAATAGATGTAGGAACAGCAAAACCCATAAAAC
Source organism: Leucophenga varia (assembly GCA_018903435.1). Classification (NCBI taxonomy): domain Eukaryota; kingdom Metazoa; phylum Arthropoda; class Insecta; order Diptera; family Drosophilidae; genus Leucophenga; species Leucophenga varia. Next base: position 2,276,332 of record JAEIFJ010002516.1, read on the forward strand.
AACGACATTTTCCTGTCTCACCAGCTATCGAAAAGTTAATGTATGATGAGGTTGACCGAATGTTACGTTTAGGAGTCATTGAAGAATCCGAAAGTCCGTGGTCATCGCCAATTGTGGTAGTGCGGAAGCCAGGAAAGGTGCGTTTGTGCCTAGATAGTCGTAGAGTAAATGAATTAACATTAAAAGACGCATATCCACTTCCTCAAATAGATGGTATATTAAGTCGTTTGCCAAGAGCTGAGTTCATATCGAGCTTAGATTTAAAGGATGCATTTTGGCAAATTCCTTTGGAAGCTTCGTCACGAGACAAAACTGCATTTACAGTTCCTGGTAGGCCATTATACCAGTTCACAGTTATGCCTTTTGGTTTGTGTAATGCGCCTCAAACCATGTCACGACTGATGGATAAAGTAGTGCCTCCGCAACTTCGTAACGAAGTATTTATTTATTTAGATGATCTACTAGTTGTATCAGATACTTTAGATAGACATTTTTCGGTGCTTAGGGAAATAGCTTTTCATTTACATAAAGCAGGTTTGACCATTAATGTAGAAAAGAGTCATTTCTGTATGCGTCAAGTAAAGTATCTTGGACATATAGTAGGCGATGGTGGTATTCGAACTGACCCGGAGAAGGTTTCAGCTATTGTAGAATTTCCACAGCCAAAATCATTACGTATGTTACGTAGGTTCTTGGGCATGGCCGGATGGTATAGAAAATTTATAAAAATGTTTGCAACAATTAGTTCACCTTTAACTGACTTACTTAAACTGAAGAAGAAATTTGTTGTTACGGAAGAGGCTAAGAAGGCATTCGTCGATTTAAAGCAACATTTAAGTTCTGCACCGGTTTTAAGAAGCCCGGACTTTAACAAGCCATTTTACATTCATTGTGACGCGAGTAAAACTGGTGTTGGTGGGGTTTTAGTGCAGCTTAATGATGAGGGTGATGAGTGTCCAATTGCTTTTGTGTCTAAAAAACTAAACAGGTGCCAGAGGAACTATTCAGTAACGGAACAAGAGTGTTTAGCGGCCATTGTGTGCATTAAGCGATTTCGACCATATGTAGAAGGTTTGGACTTTACTGTCGTTACCGATCATGCGTCGTTAAAATGGTTAATGACACAGAGTGATTTGAACTCGCGATTAGCACGCTGGGCGTTAAAACTGCAAGGGTTTCGATTTAAGATTGTGCATAGGCGTGGGAGTCAGAATATAGTGCCTGATGCATTGTCCCGAGTGTGCGAAGACGAATTGTCCGCTATTGAATTGGACAACGGGTTGTTGGTGGATTTACACTCGCCACATTTTCAATCGGCGGGATACAAACAGTTAATTTCGAAAGTATCAGCAAATGCCGATAAATTACCAGATTTACGTGTCGTTGATGGATTCTTATATCGAAAAGCGGAACATGCTTCAGGTATAAAAATACATGACGATTTTGCATGGAAACTGTGGGTTCCAAGAGAAATGGTTAGTGAAATCTTGCAAAGAGCACATGATAACCACTTGGCCTCGCATGGAGGAATAAACAAAACGATTGAACGTATACGAAAATTTTATTTTTGGCCAGGACTTGTCACTGATATTAAGGCTTATGTTAATGCGTGTGAAAAGTGCAAAATATCTAAATCTCCAAATTGTGTTTTGCGTCCGCGAATGGGTAAGACACCTGAATCTAGTCGATTTTTCCAGAGATTGTATATTGATTATTTAGGACCCTATCCTCGTTCGCGTAGTGGAAATATAGCCATTTTTATAGTTTTGGACCATTTTACAAAATATGTCTTTCTTAAAGCCGTGAAAAAAAATATCTGCTGGAATTATTGTCGAATATCTGGAAAAAGATTTATTCCACACATTTGGAGTGCCTGAAATCATTATTTCTGACAATGGTACACAATTTAAGTCGACAGAATTTAAGAAATTGATTTCTAAGTTTAATGTAACGCATACGTTTACTGCAGTGCATTCGCCTCAATCAAACGCATCTGAGCGAGTAAATAGGTCTATTATATCGGCTATTAAAGCTTATGTTCGCCCAGACCAGAAAGATTGGGACGAATATTTAAGTTCTATTTGTTGCGCGTTACGTTCGTCAGTACATTCGTCGATAGGCACTACTCCATATTTTATGGTGTTTGGGCAGCAGATGCTATTAGATGGTTCATCATATTCACTGCTTCGCAAGTTAGAAATGTTAGACGATAGAGAGGTTTGTCTTAATCGTCAAGACACATTTGACGTCATTAGGAAGCAAGCTTGTGATGTAAGGCGTAAACAGCAGGATCGCATGGAAAAAAATTATAACATGCGCTCACGAGACATCTCTTACAAAGAAGGTCAAGAAGTATACAGACGAAATTTTAGGGCGAGTAGTTTTGAACAAGGCTACAACGCGAAGCTAGGACCAACTTTCCTGAAAGCTAGAGTTCGAAAGAAAATTGGAAATTCATTATATGAACTGGAAGATTGCCAAGGAAAGCTCATAGGCGTGTATCATGCGAAGGACATCCGCCAATAGTGTGTTGCTACAAGCGGTGTCTAACTTGTTTCGTATCCACCCCAAGTCAGACTTTAGCTGGGGGAATTGTTAAGGCGCTTGTAGCATGCGAGTTTGATTTTTATATGGCAGTAAGAAATTTGTTTGCAGCATACTTTTTTGCTGAAAAGAAAATTTCGTGGTTGCAGCTTGATGTATAAATGGTAAGAAAAGGACAGACTTTCTCTTACTTTCGTTAGGTTGCAATGGATCGTTAAATTCGACATTTTTGATTTTCTGGCGTCCTCTCGTAGGCTATTTAAGGGCGTGTTCTTAGTCGATCGTCCTCTTTCTCAATTGTGTATTATCAAATGTAAAGCAAGTAACAATATTCGTCAACAAATATTGTATAAAAAAAAAAAACAAAAAAAGGAAAAATAAATACAGTCACAAGTAAAAGTGCTATTGTTTAAAAAAAAAAAAAAAAAAAAAGAAACATAATAACTATTCAATTAAATTTACCTTCGGTGCCATAACCCATATAGGGTAAGTTATCAAAAAAATAAAAAATTTTTGGCTTAGAGCTTCAAGCTTTAATAAAGGTTTTGCTTCATTTTAATCGCCTCTGCAGGTTTGGCACCTTATTTTGAGTGTGTCATAATTGTTAGATTTGGAATGATCATTTACAACAAATAAAGAAATCGAATTTATGCTTTGTTGTAAACGAAACAAAAAAGAAAAAATTACAAGCTACTGAAGCGATCTACATTGGTTATACAAACAACAAACACATAAAATTGTTTCATTGTGACGAGAAGAGAAAAAAAAAAGTAAGAGCAGAAAAAATACTGTCGACGAGAAAAAAAAAAAAAACACAAAAGAAACAGAAAGGCATCGTTTGGAGTTTGCTAGCGCTACTGCAATTGAAAGCTTATCAGTTGAGGTGAAGGTCGTTTCGGCTGGCCAAAGAAACATATGTTGTTATAATTGATAAGGTGTTTATAGAAAAAAAAAAAAAACTATGATACATATGTCGGTTCGGGGTTTTTTTTTGTGTGCTCATAAAAATATAAAAATTTAGAAAAAAAAATGAATAAATATTAATAATATTAATAGAAAAAAAAGAGGAAAAAAAATGAATTATATAGTTTAGGGTAAAATATAGCTATTTATTTGTAAAAGTGCAAAAAAAAAAAAAAAAAAAAAAAAAAAAAAATTTTTTTTGAGAAATGCATATATAAAAAAAAATTTTAACAAACATATATTAGAAAAAAAACTAAAAGAAACATATGTTGGTATTACATACATACATATGTATGTAAAAATGTGCCTAAAAAAAAAAAAAAAAAAAAAAATATATATAAAATAATAAGAGTGGTGAGTGTACGATCCCGTTTTTTGTGTTATAAACTGTAAACTTTTTGCGCGAAAAAAAAAAAAAAAAGATAGAATTATAAAAAAATGGTTCGACATTTAAATTAATTTTTTTTTAAAAAGTGTTGATCCCGTTAAATTTTAGCGGTAGCATATTGCAAAAAAAAAAAAAAAAAAAAAAAAAAAAAAAAAAACCGCAAAAGTTTATGCGGCAAAAACCGGGTACCAAAAAAAAAAATAGAAGCAAAACAAACAGTAAAAAAAAAAAAAGTATAAAACAAAAGAGAAAATTTTTTTTTAAGAGTTCAACAGCTTCCACAAGTGCATAATTTCCTTGGTTTCCAGCACATCGGCAAAAGCGCTTTCGTCGTGGCGGAAATGTTCTGAGTAAGTTATTTTTTTTATTTATTTTCTCTTTTGTTCAATTGCATTATATACGATTTTTGTGGATTGTAATTCTTTCGAATGATGATACCAGCATAGGTCATTGACCCCACTCTGCTGAGTAATTAGATCAGCTGTGATCTCAAATGCTGACTGATTGGAATTAAAAATTCACACAAATCAATTTCCTTTAATTTTTTTTCTCAAACAAAAAAAAAAAAAAAAAAAAATTTTGAGAGTAAAATAAAAAAAAAAAAAAAAAAAAAATTTTTGATAGAAAATTTTTTTTTTAAAATTCATATATGCATGTTTCAAATTGAAATATTTCACTGAGAATATTATTTTTTTTGCACTTCGTAAAACATTAGTTTGTTTATAAAAAAAAAAAAAAAAAAAAAAAAAAAATTTTTATATATAATAAGGTTTAATAATTAATTTTTATTTAAGTTTAAAAGTTTTTCTAATAATTTTTTTATGTTATCATTTAAATTTATTGTAATTTTATTTTTTTTTATTCATTTTTATATATAGGTCAATTTAGACATAGATAGTTTTTTTTGTTTTTTTATTTTAGAATGAATATTAGGATAAAAGAATTTTTATTACGAAATAAAAACTTGTGAACATGAATACGTAATATGCTAAATTTTAATTCTCAGCTGATGTCTTAATGTTGTGATCAATAATGAAAGGGATCATCAAAAAAAAAAATTATATTTTTTTATTGGACTAGATGATCTAGGAAGGGTGGGCACGACAGTTTTCCTCGAAAACATCAGAGGACTATTTTATTTGAGAAATGTCTTTTTATTCGCTTTCCTTTACTTTGTTTTTTTTTTTTTTTTTGTCGCAAGCACGTAAATTTAAAATTAAAATAAAAAAAATATATATATATATATTATAACATCACAAACTTATGGTTCACTAGGTGTGTAGCAAGAACAAGAACCTACACCAGTAGTCGACGAGCTAGAGCCGGAAATTAAAACGTGCCGTTCTTGCTACTATAGTTTTACGGTGACCAGATTCCACCAACCTCAACGTTACATGTTACATATTTATATATATACACGAGTATACATGTGAGTACAAAAAATGTGATACAAAAACAATATATAGTATGGGAATATACATATGTACTACATGTATTAGATATAAGATTAAATACTTATTGGTAGTGTATTCAATTTTCAATAATTTCCAACAACAACGAAAAATATTGAAATGTGTAAGAAATTAATTATATTTGTATAAAATATTTTGTTTTTGTAACAATTACGCGAATGACTAAAAATGTTTATGAATCACTTCGTTGAAATTTTAGCGAAACAATCGAATCATCTTTGGAATAAAAGAAAACAAAACTTCAGATTTGAAATCACATGTAGACTTCTACAAAAAGAAAATCGTTCTTCATATTAAATCAGACAAAAACACTTCAGAGTCATATTCAGACCCAGCGGGAAAGTCATCCGTGCTGTAGGATATCCCCGTTATAAAGCTATCCATTTTCGATTTATAGTAAAAATGGATTTTTATGAATATCTTAAAAACGGTCAATATGAAAATTTCCATGGAAATAAAAATCGTTACGATTATATTTTTAAATTTATAATTATTATTATGCGAAAAAAATGCAGTTTAAGCCTTGTGAAATAAATATAATTTTTACCTGCAATATGTATGTATGGGAGCAACAACAATCAACACCTCACAAATAATGATTTCTCGAAAACTTAATCCAAAAAAAATTATGAATGTATATAAAATATAAATTCAATCGTCCACTACATCATCCACATCAAAGATGAGACTACTCTGACTGCTCGAACTAATCACGTCCTCATTCGGCGGTGCAACATCACGAAAATTTTCTAGGAGAGTCTTCAACAGCTCGATCATTTGCAATTGTCGCTCCTTGGGGCTGCGGATCTGCTGTTCGAAAAAGTGCACAGCTTGCGAGAATTGTCGTTTCACCTGTCTCTCATTTGTTTGTTCTGCCAACGGTTCTGACCAGCAGCTTTCGACTATGTCCCGATGCTGATAAAATAAATAATCACAGAATATGTATTCGCCATTAAATCCTTCGATTAATTGACGCAAGTCGCTTATAGTGGTAACCAGTTGACGGCAGATCATGACCGGTGTCATCTGATTTTCAGTGGCATCGTCGTACTGCGTGTCAGGCGCTTCAGTTGTGTTAGTGTCTGCCTGATGCATCGTGTTTTTTCTTTTTCTTATTTTAAAAGAAGAACTTAATTTTTATTTTAATTAACAAATTTGTTTTTTTTTTATTTAATTTATTTCAAATTTTGCCGAAAGTTTGTCCGTGTGGCCACTTAGTTAATCGAATTATTTATTAAAAATTATTTCTCACAGACAATTTTATGCAGGCATACTCCGATTTTCGAAATTATTTATTAACTTTTCTTTAAATTCTTTTTAATCTTATAATTCTCAAACAGTTTAAGCACATAAATATAGAATATGGTAGTACTCTTCGTCTCGCAGAAACTATATTGTTATGCTTAAACTGTTGAAGAATTAAAAGATTATATGAATTAATTTCGAAAATGATACAGATATAAATTTTCAAAAAGTAGAAGCGAGATAGCACTATATACAAATATAACCACGCCAACTATTCAAATTTTTTTATGACAATTATTTGAGCTTCAGCTCTACCAAAATTAAAATTTTTCATAGTTTTTTCTTTTTTAAAAATTATATTTCTTTTTATTTAATTGGTTTTATTCCATTTTTATATTGCGTTGCCAGCCATCATAAATATTTGTCCGTCTGTCCTTACTTCAACTTTATGCAAAAAAAAAAAAAAAAAAAAATTTGCTAGACTAAACAAAAACAATTGAGTTAGATTTGTTTTTATTAAAAAACGCTACTTGAAGAGTGTAAATTAAATTTAAGAAAAGAAAAAAAAACAACAAAAAATCCTTGATATTCTGATAAAAAAATACAAAAAAAAAAAAGAGGAAGAAAAATATATACTATATACTATGTATCTACTTATATAAATCTTGAAATAATTTTGCAAATTTAGCTTTCTTTGCTTTGCGTGTTTAAGTGGTTTGGTTTGGTTTGGTTTTTTCTTTAAACATTTTGAACATTTTGAAGAGAACACTTTAATGCTTTTTCGCTTAAAATAGAAATGCGCTCAATGACATTCATGAACTAGTTTGTACACTACCACTACTACAACAACAACGAGTATATGTGGTAACTATGTACAAGTATAACTGATGATGATGATACTGATACTGATGACGATGATGATGATGATGATGACTGATGATGACGAAATCAATAAAACAACAGCAACAGCAATAAATGCAACATCAACAGCGGCAGCAGCAGCAGCAAAAGGACATGCGAAAGGATATTGTAAACTGTTTGCTTGCGGCACAACACAATTGGCCAATGCAACGCGAACAATTTTTCGAGTGCACCATTTAGTGGCGGCACGGCCTACAACAACAACAACAACGACAAACGCACTACAATCGTACTACTACTGCCAAGCAGTAAGCCTTTCAAGAAGAAGAAATGCTTGTATGCACAAATAAAAAAAAAAATGGAAATGTTGAAGCATGAATGCAAAATATGAAGACTAGACCCGATTGTAAGTTAGATTTTTTTGCTATTTCTCGACAAGTGCCACTTCAAGGCGAACAACTTGACTAGCTGTCAGCCAAAGCGACACAGACAGACAGACGGACGTACAAAAATGCTTGCTTTGTTTTTGTAGCAATTCATCCTTTCCTTTCCTTTTTTTTTTTGCAGTCATCAATTTGAATGCTTTTTTTTTTGTTGTATGTTGTTTGTCTGTCGAAATGAATGAATGACTGACTCAATGTCTATTCTGTTATTCAAGTGTACGATTCGCAGCTTTAGGCTGTTATTCTTTTTGTTTTTTACCCTGCATGTATTTTGGTTTTATTTTTATTTATTTTATTATTTTTTTGCACCATTCAATTTTATTTCATGCGCGCCAGTTGCGCAAAAAAATGTTAAAAGCAGCAGCAAACTTGGAGTTGTCAAGAGTGGCACGCGCGGCTGCGATATGAATGAAAGATTGACAACGTTATTCTATGTAAATGCTTAAAGAAATAACAACAACAACAACAACAGCAATGGCAATGGCAGCAATTCAAGGTATTCGTTATACTTAAAAGCAGCTGCAATGATTCTTCTAAAACATTTTATATGTATTTCTACTAACAGAAAAAAAAAAAAATATAGAAATCGTATAGTAGGCATATCCTTTTGCTTTCTGTCTTCAAGTATCATACGAGTGGTTTATAACAAATTGTGTAAGTTAAATCACGGCTTGCTCGTTTGCGCTCGTAAGTATGCTACATGTTTTTCTTTCGACGTTGCCGACACTTGGACAAATTTTTATCACATTTTGATTATTGGCTTCGGAAATAGAAATGGAAATGGAAATGGTAAAAGCAAAGCACAAAACGTTAAAAACAGAAACCATAGAAATCGACATCAAAATAATACATACCCTACCATGCCATACCATAGCCATGCATAAGGATTCTATACACTTTTAGATATGTTGCTATTGTATGTAACATTTTGTAGCATACATTTGTGCGAAAAACAAAAAAACAAAAATCAAATAGAAAAATATACATTTATGCAAAATTCCAAGAAAGATTTTTTTGAATAGTTAACAAAACATGAATTTATGTGGCAAATAAAAGAGAAATTATAGCACTTTGTCATTATTGTATGAAATGAATGAATGTGTGAGAGCGAGATTTGAAGCGAAATTTTTATATATATTTTTTAAAACTTATTTCAAATAATTTGTGGAATGCTTTATAATGTTAATAGGCATGAAATACATTTTGAAAGCAGCTTCAAAAAAAGAAGATCTTTGCGTTTGTTTTTCTCGGAAAAGTGTTCTAAGAAAATCAATAATTGAATGCATATGTACAAATGTTCGTGCTTATGTTCGGCATCAAAATGCTTTCACATTTAACGTTTAATGCCAACAGTTAAGTGCTATCCTATCCAACAATCTAAATCTATCCTTCTATCTGACTATTTATGAGTGTGCCTTTTGTCGTAATTGCTTCAAAAGCAAATAATTCCAATTAAAAAATTATAATTCAAACAAAACAATTTCTATAAGCTTTTCAGCTTCCAATTTGACACTTTTGTTGCAGACTGAATACCAGAATACTTCTACTGTTTTTTTTTTTTTTTATTTTTGTATTCAAGTAAATTGTGAATAATTCATTTGTAAAGGAATTTCTCCTTTCAATTATACGCAGCAAGCAAGCAAGCAAGCAACAGCAACAGCAGCAACAACAATTCAATTGCTTATTAAGCCAAAAATGTCAACAACAATAATAATAAGAATAATAATAATTGCCGCATTCAAGCATTCAACGCATTTGATCGATAGTTAAGCTGTCACATTCAATCATTCAATCAAAAAAAAAAAAAAAATAAAATAATAAGAGAAAAAAAAAAAAAATTCTTTAGCAAAATTTTGAAGATATTTGAAAATTTATTATGATAATTAAAGCAATTTTGAAGGCAGAAATTCGTTAATTTGCAATCAAAAAGATAAAATATAATCAAAATAGCGATTTTTGATGTTAAAGCTCGATGAAATGCCTGTCCCAAAACTAGTATAAGCTGTACCTATGATGGTCCAAACAGAAAAATAAGCCAATTTGGATAAGTTCAAAATAAAAATGGTAGTTATTTTTTTTTATCATACAAACAAACTCCAATTTTAAACTTTTTGTCTCAAAAAAAATTGGGGAAACCCCTTTATAATTTTTCGAGAGGTTCAAACGACAGTTAGCAGCAAAGACGGACGGACAGACATAACTAGATTGACTCTTCGTTTAGTGCTGATCAAGATTATCTATCATGCTTCTTCTCTAAATTGAAAAACGGGTTTTCCCCTTTATGTGTACCCTTTTACCCTTCTATTTGGGTATTAAGTAAACAATGATAACGTTTTTTCTTTACAGAAATATAAATCGGACATGTAAACAATGGAGACCCTGAAGGCATATAAGTATGTCGAGAATACAGCGTTCTTTCGTGTTACTAAAATTTAAATATGATAAACAAAAGAACAAGAAAACGAAAACGTAAACGTAAAAGAAAACGAAAACCTGTAACATAAATAACAAGTGAAATTTTTAAAATTAATAACAAACGAGAGAAGAGTATTATTTACGAACTTAAAGTCTACATTGGGGAATACTAACGAACAAACTTTCTCGTTTAAAGACAGACAAAAAGAATGTCAAAATATGTACCAAAAGCCCCAAGTTCGAGAACAAAAAAAAATACGAAAAACAAACAAAACAAAAAAAAAAAGCGAGTACAAACAATGAGAATGCTACCTACTAAAATTGAGGTAAATGCTTGTCAAGGACACACACAGCAATTTGAATTTGATTATTTGGGATGCTACAAAGAGTATGACTGGCTGTGATATGAAAATTAAACTGGGATGAAATGATAATCTAAACCAAAATAAAAACAATTCAAGTATTTAAGGTAAATGGAGGCAACATTAAATAACTAAAAATTTACACAAATAAATAAATAAATTAAACAATTAGCGGAATAATAATAATAATAATAATGAATGAAGCTTTTAAATAGCTAAAAGTATGATTCTAAGCATTTTTTTTGTTGTTGTCTTAGTTTGACGTCAAAATAAAGTTTTTGCGTAAAGCTGAAAAGCAAACAGCGCAACAGAACCGAACAGAACAGAAATCCTTGAGCTAATCAAAAACTCAAACTGAATGTTATAAATTTCTTGCATGCGATAAGTATTGCGACCACAGCTGCCACAGGCGATGCAGCATAACAAAGAAAAAAAACAAAGAAAAACGTTAACTTCGATGAAACCGAAGCTCAAATACCCGTCAAACCAAACTTTGAATGGTTTATACGTTGACCAAGGGTTTAGATAAAATTTCGGACGGACATGGCTAGATCGACTCGTCGCATCGAGCTGATATTTTTAAATTTATAATTATTATTATGCGAAAGAAATGCAGTTTATGCCTTGTTAAATAAATATAATTTTTTACCTGCAATATGTATGTATGGGAGCAACAACAATCAACTCCTCACAAATTATACATGACTTCTCGAAAACTTAATCCAAAAAAAGAATTATGTATATAAAATATAAATTCAATCGTCCACTACATCATCCACATCAAAGATGAGACTACTCTGACTGCTCGAACTAGTCACGTCCTCATTCGGCGGTGCAACATCACGAAAATTTTCTAGGAGAGTCTTCAACAGCTCGATCATTTCCAGTTGTCGCTCCTTGGAGCTGCGGATCTGCTGTTCGAAAAAGTGCACAGCTTGCGAGAATTGTCGTTTCACCTGTCTCTCATTTGTTTGTTCTGCCAACGGTTCTGACCAGCAGCTTTCGACTATGTCCCGATGCTGATAAAATAAATAATCACAGAATATGTATTCGCCATTAAATCCTTCGATTAGTTGACGCAAGTCGCTTATAGTGGTAACCAGTTTACGGCAGATCATGACCGGTGTCATCTGATTTTCAGTGGCATCGTCGTACTGCGTGTCAGGCGCTTCAGTTGTGTTAGTGTCTGCCTGATGCATCGTGTTTTTTCTCTTTTTCTTATTTTAAAAGAAGAACTTAATTTTTATTTTAATTAACAAATTTGTTTTATTTTTTTTTTTATTATTTCAAATTTTGTCGAACGTTTGTCTGTGTGGCTACTAAGTTAATTGAAATATTTATTAAAAATTATTTCTCACAGACAATTTCATACAGGCATGCTTCGATTTTCGAAATTATTGATTTACGTTTCTTTTAATTCTTTTAATCTTACAATTCTCAAACAGTTTAAGCACATAAATATAGAATATGGTAGTAGTCTTTGTCTAATTTGTGTTGAAAAGCCACGTTCTACAAACGTTCTGACAAAATGTTAATACCCTACATACTATGTGTGTCGGGTATAAAAACACAAAAACAAAAAAAGGAAACACAGAAGCTTTAATGCCCATCACAGCATCACACGAATTCAAATATGAGCTTGCATTGCTTCACATACAAACAGACGAAAAGACAGAGAAACGGACAGACGGACCAGGCGAAATTGACTTGTCTCGTCCAACTGATCAAGAATATAAATATGTATTTACTCTATAGGATCTCCAATGTCTCCGTCAATGCGTTACAAACTTTGAAATAAACTAATAAAACCCGTTCACACTAAGTCTGTGTGACAAATATAAAATGTTCACAAACACAAATAAACCGCACATGCCCTTCGCTGTCGCTTTTCAGCACAAACTCCGCTTTATGCTCTTCTAAGGAATTGTCAACCGAAAGCCGCTTAACTGATTCGGTTCTCCGGGGAATTTCTCTCTCTCACTCACTCATTCACATGTTTTCACAGCACTGCTCTGCAGTCTCACATTCACATGTGAAGTTCATAAATAAAGCCAAAAACCAAACCAAACTAAAAAAAAATAAAATAAAAAAAAGGATAAGCAAGGACTCTATTGAATTAAAGCTCAACAGTCAAACTTGGAATTCGAGTTACGTTTTTTAACGAAATAAAAAAAAATTTTTGCTAAAGACTTTTGCCGCGAAATGCGAAACTAAATAAATTCAAAATCGGAAATTCCGTATACGTATTATTTTTATAAAGAGAACCATTATTATTTTTTTTTTATATTTTAAACAAAATAAAATATTTTTATTCAAAAAAAAAACATTTAAAATATCTCGCCGACCGGCTTTATTTTCAACTCTTGTATCTGCACATGTGGCGGTGTTGAAATTGCGTACATTACTGCTTGCGATACATCTTCCGGACGTAACATGGTATCCTTTAGCATTGCTCTCAATGCATCTGGAAGTATATCTGTATCAACTACGCCCGGACTGACGCTCTGCAACAAAATGGACCAGTAAAAAAAAAAAATTAAAATCAAATAGAAATCGAAAACTAAATCAAACTCACAGTAATCTTAATTTTTGTACCGAATCCGGTGAATTCATGACGACACACTTCACTGATTGCCGTAAGCGCAAATTTTGTCGGTGAATAAATATTTATGGAAGAATTTTGACCTGGTACTGGTATGACATTATGTCCGGCAATGCTATTTATGAGTAGAATATGTCCAGCAAATTGTCGCTCTTTCATCGATTTGTATGCGCGTTGTATGCAATAAACGGCGCCCATAACATTCGTTTGTACAACTTCCATGATCGGTTGCAGTTCCATTTCAACAAGATGACCGGAATTTAAGATGCCCGCATTATTTACTAAAACATCGACACCGCCAAAATTGCCAATGATCCAATCGAAGGCCGCATTTACCGAATTCAAATCGGAAACATCACATTTGTATGCATGCAAACGTTTTTGCAGTGCTTTATCCGCGAATAATTGGCTTCTCAACGCTTCAACGCGTTCCACACGACGCGCTAAGCCGACAACAATAAATCCAGATTTTACAAGATCCAAGACAATAGCAGCACCAATACCTGCACTGGCACCAGTTACAACCGCGACTTTATTTTGCCAGCGTTCCATTTTAAAGACAGATTTTAACTAAATTTTTTGAAGCAAAAACAAGTTGATTTATATTCTCGACAAAATGTAAAAAAAAAAAATAATCATTTTTCATATTTTTCTATTTTGTTCGAGATTAACACGCAAACTAAATTAAAATTGAACCGGTTTCTGGTGTATACGAGTATGTACATATAAAATTTTTTTTAATCACATATAATAATTTATTATAATTAAATAATTATTTAAAATTAACCCATTACGGTATGCAGGTAATAGGAAAGTGAAGATAGAGGCAGTTCATATGCGATTATATCAAAACGTCGATTATAATTGATGACAAGAAGTCGAAAAAATAGTTAGGCGCATTACGTGCGTTCATCGATAATGCAACGTTTGATTAAAAATAATCGATATATTCAAAAACCAATTCTTTTCGATTAATCAAACATATCTCAAAGGTTAAATACACTTGTTACACTTAATGGGTTAAGCTGATTTGTTTTTTTTTTCCCTATTTTTTTTTTTTTTTTTACATAGCACTTTCCAACTCTATTGTCTATTTATAACCATATTTAGAATCTGTTTACATCTCTAGAACAGAATGATTGATTTGATACCATAACACGTTTCATGTGTCTTTCATGTTCGTTTTATGTTCTTTTGTATTAAGTTTTGATTGATTCTTATTTAAGAAAAGCAAAAGAAAAGATAAATTATGCTTCTTGTTAAGCTCGGTTTCTCTCGGTTTGCTGCGCTGTTTAGCTCGAAACCAGTTTGCAGCCCTGTTAAGAAAAAAGGTTATTGAAAGTTTATCTTTCTTTTAAATAATTTAAAGTTTCAAATATACACATATGTACGAGTATACTCATTAATTTGCATGGATCACTTGGCAAGAGTTTAGATCGTTCAGAATGAAATCATCTGAACGTGACGCATCGCATGCTAATCATGTCCGTCTGATCGTGTCATTAATTATATACAAACAAACGAATTCTATAACTTCTCTCAAAATATTTTTTTTTTTTTTTATTAGTTTATAGTTTAATTAATTTATTTGTTTATTTTTTATTTATTTTTATTATTATTTACTAGCGGATCCCCGAGTGTGTGTTACAACATTGTACCGGCTTTTCGGCTCTTTTGTGCAATCGCAGTTATTTTCGACCAAAATATGTTGGGGCTAAAATAAAAACTTACTAAAAAATATCAATCTTATTTATTGCAGCGAACCCAAAATATGTTAGGTGCAACCTGTGTTTTTTTTTTTTTTTGTTTTTTGATTGCAGTGATGATCCACAATATGTTGAGGCTAGTAGAATAAAATTGTATAAAAAGCAAAACATTTTTTTATGGCAAAATTAGAAAATCGACTTCATGAATTAATCGAATGTGCCTAATGCATTGTTTTAGTAGAATTTTAATTTACTTGCATTGTTGCCTTTCAAATGAAACCGGTTTGGAACGCATCAGTTGGATGGTTTTAATTTTTATAGCGGACATAGAAACATTTTTACTATTTTATACATAAATAGATTACTAATTTTGAGTGCTGCAACACAGCTTAAAGCTTTCCATGACAACCGAATTTTTTCTTTATTTTAAAATAAATTGTTTTTTTTTTTTTTTTTTTGCTATTTTCAGAACACTCCTGCTGACGCGTTAAAAATTCGATGGCAATTAATTATCCTTTATCGCATTGTTGTTGTATGTAGTATTTCAAGCAAAACAGCAACGAGCACAACGAGCGTTAAATTTTATGGGAATGTAAAAAAAAATTAAAGAAAAAAAAAAAAAAGAAAAAGCACTTTTTTTATTGTTTCCTTTTTTTTCTATTAAACATAAAAAACAATTCATGAGAAAATAAAAAAAAACAAATGTTTAAGTTAAACCGAATAATTTTTGTGGTATAAAAAATTTTAAAAATAAAATCTAAAAAATTTTGTAGAAAATCTTAGTAAATAATTTTCGATGTTGAGATACTCTTTGTTTATTTTAATTTATTGCAGTGTATTCAAACTTCGTTGCAAATAAACGTGCATTTTTTTTTTTTTTTTTTTTGCAGGAAGAGCCGCAAATGGCAACATAAATAAGCAGCGAAATTTTAAAAATTAATAACAAACAAACCGCTGAGCAAAAAGAGAAAAAAGAAAGTATCTTCTTTACTACTGACTTTACTGACACATTGGGGAATACTAAATATATACATAATGTGTACTAACGTGCAGACTTTTGCGGTTAAACGCAGCCAAAGTGGGTGTCAAAACGGTTACGCCCCAAGTTTTAAAAAAAAAAAAGCAAAAAACAAAAATAAAAATAAATAAATTCCGACAATGCAGACAAAAAGCGAATATGACTGAAGTAAAAAATGTGCCAGCCAAGGACAAAATGTTAAATGCGCTGCAATTTGATGCTAAGCGATGATATTGCACTGAATTCATTTACACGCGAAATCGAATTGAAATGCCATTCTTAATTAAAAGCCAAAACCAACACAATTTGTAAAGCGTTTCTAATTATAGCTACTCAGGTGTAAACGATACGTTGCGATATAAAATTCAATTAGATGCTTAATAATTATAGTAGCAGCATACACATTCCATATGTATCAACAAATTTGATATGTAAAATTAAATAAAGTAAACAGAAATTATGCAGCTAATGAGATGAAAAAAATTGTATTGTATAAAAAAATATCAAATCAAACAGCTGCATTCGTTGTGCAAATATTTTGTTTTAGTTTGCCGTCAAAATAAAGTTTAAAACTGACAAACTGCGCAACATAACAGGCAGAACAGAACAGAACAGAAGTCCTTGAGTCCTAATCAAAAACTCAAACTGAATGTTATAAATTTCTTGCATGCGATAAGTATTGCGACCACAGCTGCCACAGGCGATGCAGCATAACAAAGAAGAAAACACAAAAAAAAAAAAAAAAAAAAAAAAAACGTTGACAAACACAAATAAACTGCACATGCCCCTCGCTGTCGTATTTTAGCACAAACTCCGCTTTATGCTCTTCTAAGGAATTGTCAACCGAAAGCCGCTTAACTGGTTCGGTTCTTCGGGGAAATCTCTCTCTCTCTCTTGCACTCACTCACTCAGCACAGCACTGCTCTGTAGTCTCACATTCACATGTGAAGTTCATAAATAAAGCCAAAAACCAAACCAAACTAAAATAAAATAAAATAAATAAAGGATAAGCAAGGACTCTATTGAATTAAAGCTTCACAGTCAAAGTTTGAATTTGAGTTAAGTTTTACAACGGAATACGAAGAAATTCCCATTTGGTTTGCTTTTTACTGCAACATTTTTTCTTTTTTCTTGAAAACTTTTCGAAAGAAAAATTCAAACACAGACGATGCTGCGTATACGTGATGTGTTATATACAAATTATTACGTATACGCAATGTTACAGCATTACTTTGGCTCTTTTTTCTGCCCGTTCGCATAATCTAATCAGCTGCGATGTGCTTGCAATAAATGACAGAATACCTAACTCAAAAATAGAGAGATTACTTTATAAGCAGCTTAGCAATGTCACAGTTCACTTCAGATGATCATCTTTATCGGCTTAAGACGATCTATTGGAATGACAGTTCGATTACGTAACGGTCTCAGCAGCCAGTTCTACTTACGCAAGTTACGCATGCGCAAAGTGAGTCGCCGCACAGTGGTATTACAGAATACATTTTCTCATGTTGCAATTAAACCAGGTGAGTACTCTGGAAATCTTTGGTTACATAACTTTGGCAAATAAGTTTGTGGTGAATTATATTTAATTTCACCATAAAAAGAGAGAAGACTTCGAGAAATTTTAAGAAAGAGATAACAAGCAACCATTAAATTTTCTGTTCTTTTGCTTCGGTTGCTTTGGTGAAAAATTGACATTTAGGTGAAATTATATAAATTCCTCCACAATATGCATACTCAACAAAAATGTGTTACCAAATTAGAAAGAGACAGTAGCGGAATACGTCACCTGGTATAATTACATCATGCATTTTCTTACAAAAAATATATGTGTTTTTTTTAATTTTAAAACTATTTACCTTTGCTTTAAATTTTTATATAATGAAAAAAAATATTCAGTTTAATTTCGTCTTTTGTGAAGCAATGTGCACAATTTTTATTAATTTTAATTTCAAAAAAAAAATATAAAAAACCGATAAATTTTAGTGTAAAAATTCGTTATGTTTAAAAGTTTCGCAAGTTCAAGAACAACGCTGGCAAAAAATATGCGTAAGTATTGGAAGTGTAGAATTATTTCCATAATTTTTTTCAGTTAATTTTCTTTTCTTTTTTTTTTTTTTGCAGTTCTTCTGAAGTTACCCAGCAAAGCACTCATTTGCAAAAACGCCACAACGGTTCGCGCATATAGGAAAAACTTTTATCGTAAATTTTTAAGCCTGGAAGAAATCGATTTAAGCAAATATTAGAAACAGCACGAAAATTGGGCACAGACGAAACTAATGATGCTGCACACATAACATACAAATTGGAGACTTTAATGAAAGAAACCGTCGAAATTTGTGCCATAAAAGCAAAAAGCGATCAAATTCAAAACAATAAAATAAAGCGTAAGATTTTTATTGAACCATTTTTTTTTTTTTTCAATATTTTTCAAAATTAATTTTTAAGCAGCAGAAAAACTAAACCGATTATTGAAGAAGAATACTCACAAAAGTTGTTGGAGTCTGTCACAAATAAACCGATTATGAAGAAATCAAAGAATGTGCATGCGGCGGCTTTAGTGCCAAAAACTAGAATGGGTAAGTTCAAAACTTAATAAAATTGGAGATATACTAAATTTTTTTATTTAAAAAAAAAAGCCGAGCTATGCGATTTTGATATAATCGAGCATATGAGACGACATAATCTATTACAAAGCGAACCGATTGTAGTGAAAAAATCAAGAACGACAGGTAACTTAGCTGAGTTAATAAAATTTTATTTTCATTAAAAAACTTTTAAAAATATACACAGAAGCAGAACTTAAAAACGAACGCATTAAAAAGTGTGAAAATATGCTCGGAGTTGGTATAAGTCGAAAAGTTTTGGGTAAGTTTTGCTAAAAATATAAATTAAAATGGATTTTATTTAAAAATATATTTCAGAGATTATAAAGGAGCCAAAGGAGAAAACATCGGCAACTTTGCGTTTAACACGAATTTTAGACTCGAAAAAATAGATAACTCTGGTATGTAAAAATTTTAAAATTAACGTTTTAATTAATTACCTTAAATTTTTAATCTTTGCAACAGATCTAACCTTATCGCATGATATTGAAAATAATTTGAAATTGATGAACAGGATTCTACCTGCAGCGATGACATTCAATTCAAAATATAAAGGTAAGTCTGAGTGTTTATCAAGAGTAAGAGTAGCTTGAGCGCGGGAACAAAAAGTTTTATTTTTAACTTACAAATAACATCTCAAAAAATTCATGGAGTTGAAAAAGTTTGAACGGATTGATTTGCTCAATTTCAAAATTAAACTGAAATTCCATTACGTAGAATTATCACCCATTTTTGATTGAACCTTTGAACTTTAAACGATTTTTAGGTCTATCATTATTCTCGGTTTTGTGACCTAGGCCCGGTGGCACCGCTTAATTTTCAATTTTGCAGCCATCCTAACTAATAATTCTACACTTTCATTCCAAAACAGACGCTCCGAAATCATTTAGAGATGATACAAATACATCAGCAACAGTCCTAGCAGCACGTGTAAGTTCTGCTTCTAGGGAAACAGGTAAATTGTTGTTGTCATCGTCTATAATTTAGTATTTTTTAATGAAAATTTAAAACAGCAAAAAAAATCAGCCATGGCACAATCTAAAGAAGTAGTCAAGAAAACGCATACTAAATTGTCACCTGCCATAAAGAAGCGTTTAAACGATTTAGCCAGAATGTATAACATAAAATTTTTTAAAGATACAAAAACTGAAGCACATACAAAGCACAAGAAAAACCAAAGTTCGCAAGGAAGACTTGAAGAAACACGAAAGATCATGTTTCCAAAATATCTAAAAGAAAATAAATTGATGTATACCGCTGCTATGGATCTGATAGAACCAATAATAGAAATTAGTTCATTAAATGCTAAACATGTAACAGAGGCGAGTCATATTTAAACTTAACAAACATTTGCGTATTTTAGCAAATTGACACAACTTAATAATGTTATAAAAAAAAAAAATTAAATTAAAGAAAAATTAATAATCGTTTTTTATTTTGTACATTAAAAATGCTTATTTTCTATGAAATATAACATTTTGATAGATATTGCATCTCATAATCGCTTACAGGCGTTTACGGTTAACGGTAATGTTACAGAGCAACGAATAAATTTTCTCTCTACACTCTTCTGCTCTCTGCGTTGGTGTGTTTGTACGTATGCATGTAAAATTGTCTCAAACAAAGTCGAATTTCTATGCAAAAAAGGCATTCCCCTATATGAAATTTTCCGAATCAAGTATTTTTTTATTTTTATTTTATTTTTTTTTTTTTTTTGATAAACAAATAAACAATTTTGTTTTATTTTATTGTTTTTATAATAAAATTTAAAAAAACAATTTAAAACTTCTCTCCAACTGGTTTAATGGTCAATTCATATATCTGGACATGTGGCGGTGTAGAGAGTGCAAACATAACGCCATTCGAAATATCCTCAGAACGTAATATATTTTTACCAATTAAAGTGCGTACACTATCCGGTACAATTTCCGTATCCACAGCACCGGGACTGATGCTCTGTAAATAATTAAAACAACAAAAATATAATAATAAATAATCGAAGTCGTCATAAGACGCTCATGTGAGGTGGGTCGGATAGAGTCAGTCAGTCAGTCAGTCAATAGATTTAAAATTATTATTTATTTTTAACTTACAGTTATCTTTATATCGGTGCCCAAACCATTAAATTCTTGACGATAAACTTCGGTTAGAGCAGTGACAGCATATTTCGATGGTGCATACATATTAAAATCGGGTGCACCATGTTCCGGTTGCGGTAGCAATTTATGTCCGACAACACTATTTATGAGTATCACATGTCCAGCGACATTACGTTCACGCATTGACTTAAAGGCACGCTGTGTACAATAGACAATGCCCATCACATTCGTTTGTAGAACATTCAAAACGGTTGTTGTCTTCATATCGACCAAATGACCTGGCTGCAGTGTACCGGCATTATTTATCATAATATCAATGCCACCAAGATTCTTTTCAATCCAATCGAATGCCTCCTTAACGGATGCCTCATTCGATACGTCACACTTGATTGCATGCAGATTTCCTTGTTTTTTTGTCGGCAATTGTGACTTCAGCGCTGTAACTTTTTCAGAGCGACGCGCCAGACCGACCACAATAACGCCCGCGTTAACCAAATCCTTGACAATTGCAGCACCAATGCCGGCACTGGCACCTGTTACAACAGCAACTTTATTCTGCCAGCGTTCCATTTTGATTCGATTTGATTTGGTTAGATAAGATTTATTTTATTTCAATTGATGAAAACTGTTGTGCTGTGCTGTGCTGTGCAAACTCAAACGTTGTCTATTTTGCTGTGCTTCAGTTTAAAAATTTACATTGCATTTTTATACGATTCTATTTACACTCCAAAAACTTACATAACGTAACTGATAACTATCGCAAATATAAAAAATCATACTATAAAAAAAATAATAATAAAAATTTAGAAAAAATGCCTTGTAATGCACTTTAAAAATTAAACTTTTTTTTATTTTAATTTTTTTTTATTATGAATAGCAACGACAATTGTGCATGCCAATTAGTTTATCAATGTGAATCAAATGAAAAAAGCACACACCCACCCACCGCCTTTATGCGGCGCACGAACAATTAATGATAACGAATCGATTGATCGTTTAAACGTTTAATTAATCAATCGAAAAAATACAAAAAAAAACTGCTACAGGAATCAAATAAATAATTTTAAAAATAAATGCAGCTGAACGAGAGAAGTTTAAATAAAAATGACAAAACTGTTAATCAATTAATCAATTAATCAATTAATCAATTAATCAATTAATCAATTAATCAATTAATCAATTAATCAATTAATCAATTAATCAATTAATCAATTAATCAATTAATCAATTAATCAATTAATCAATTAATCAATTAATCAATTAATCAATTAATCAATTAATCAATTAATCAATTAATCAATTAATCAATTAATCAATTAATCAATTAATCAATTAATCAATTAATCAATTAATCAATTAATCAATTAATCAATTAATCAATTAATCAATTAATCAATTAATCAATTAATCAATTAATCAATTAATCAATTAATCAATTAATCAATTAATCAATTAATCAATTAATCAATTAATCAATTAATCAATTAATCAATTAATCAATTAATCAATTAATCAATTAATCAATTAATCAATTAATCAATTAATCAATTAATCAATTAATCAATTAATCAATTAATCAATTAATCAATTAATCAATTAATCAATTAATCAATTAATCAATTAATCAATTAATCAATTAATCAATTAATCAATTAATCATTAATCAATTAATCAATTAATCAATTAATCAATTAATCAATTAATCAATTAATCAATTAATCAATTAATCAATTAATCAATTAATCAATTAATCAATTAATCAATTAATCAATTAATCAATTAATCAATTAATCAATTAATCAATTAATCAATTAATCAATTAATCAATTAATCAATTAATCAATTAATCAATTAATCAATTAATCAATTAATCAATTAATCAATTAATCAATTAATCAATTAATCAATTTAATCATTAATAATTAATCAATTAATCATTAATCAATTAATCATCAATCAATTAATTAATTAATCAATTAATCAATTAATCAATTAATTCAATTAATCAATTAATCAATTAATCAATTAATCAATAAATCAATTAATCAAATCTAGCACATTACTTTTAGAACTCCCCTCGGATATATATACGTATGTATATTTTTTATATTTATATTGCATGTGTTTGCATTTTAATTGCACCTGTTTCAGTTTATTTGTGTGCTTGCACCTTCTTAATTATTCGATTTGTATATGTAACTACCGGCATTCTTATCAAGACAAACCTGTTTATAAGTAAGTCATTATCAGCATTATAACGTCAAAGGGAATGATTTAGCAGTTTTAATTTGTCCCCTTTTTCTGTAGGTAACTGATAATATTCATCTAGAAATGTTGCGAGTTCAAGTGTATTGCATGACTTAGAAAAATTACCGAAAGTTTAGGGATCCATGGAATTTTGAAAAAGTTCAAAAAACATTTAAAGATGCTATATAAATTTTACAATTTCTTTTTTCAGATGCAAATTTCTGGTTAGAAAAATATTATTGAAATAAAAACTTTTTCGTGGAACATATCGAAGAGATAAATGCAAGGTACATTTATCTTTTCTTTTTTTTCCTTTATGGTTTTTATTAATTTATTTTAATTTTTTTTTGTGTATCGTTTATTCTATTAAGAATCCTAAAAATGTACAAAACTAACTGTCGTAGCTTCTGCTGTAAGGATACGAAAGAAAAATAATGACGACGTGACGTGACACTTGATGTAAAAATGCGCTTTAAAGGAAACAGACTGCAGATACAAATGTACATTTGCTTTTTGCCATGGATAGGAGCACTCAATGCAAGTTAGCATAATGTGCGACAGTGCTTTCATCTAGGACAATCGAAATTGTCTGACGCGTAAAAGCAACTCCCAATGGCATTATGCGTTTGTTGAAGTTGTTATGTGACTTTAAGACATTCCTACCCTAACCACAAGTTCAGTATCAATCTCGTTGACTCAAAAAGAATGCATTGTGTTGTGATCAAAATACATAAACACAATGCATAGAAATAATTACAACATTTTGTTTATTTTGTTATTTATTTTTTGCTTTTATTTCTATTAAAAAAAGAAGTGCAAAAGTTTTATTATTATCTGCGATTCTAGTTAATCTTTGGTTGCTGCTGCTGCTACCAATTTTATGTTCAATCGACGACATTATTGCTTTGCATTTTCGTGATTGAAAAAAAAAACAATACTTATATTCTCCTTTTTTATATATATTAATAATAATAATAATAGATATAATAAATAAAACAATGCATTAGTGTTAATATTATTCTAATATAAATATGCGTTTGTATGCATTCGTGTCATTATTAAAATATAACAAGAAAAATGAGTTACAGACGCCAACGTTTTTTTGTTTTTTTTTTTGCATTTTAAAACATTATAAATTTAGATAAAATATAGATAACAATTTAAAAATATAATTAGATACAGATTATACATCGCAGTTGTTGCTTGTTGAGGCTGCACAGAGTTAATAAATATATAAATTGAGCAACGTAACCAATTACCAAAAAAAAAAAAACAAAGAAAAACAATTTTATTATTATTTTTTTCATTGGTTACGTTTCTCAATAAGACGACTTGAAAAGTCAATTGGTGTTTTTATTTTTTTATAGATACATTTGTATCTTTTTTTTTTTGTTCATCATTTACAAGTTCTCGCTGTTGCGTGCATTCACACGCTCGCCTTCGCCAATGTTGCTGTTATTGTTTCTATGTCCATGCTGTTCTGACCGTGCACGTATTACTGCAGCAGCAGCTGCTGCCGCCTCACCAGCTAAATTATTATCATCATCATCGTCATCATCATCGCTAATATGCGGCGGCTGTTGCTGTTGCTGCTGAGGCTGCGGCTGCGGCTGAATTTGCTGTGCAATAACCATTTTCGCTGTAGACACGTTGCAGTTCAGAAAGCTCATCTGGAGTTAGTTGATCTATAAAATTATCTTGTTCACTTGGCAGTCTAACGTTATTTCGGTTATGTGATGCATTGGCGGAACCTGAAGTAGAGGCAGTAGCAGCAGCAGCAGCAGTAGTAGCAGCAGCAGCAGTAGCAGCAGTAGCAGCAGCAACAGATAAACCTGGCTCTGCAGCAGTAACTGAATCGCCAGAACTACTTGTATAATCGCCAACTCCATTTATTTTACGTTTGCAAGTAGTAGCAGCACCACCAACAGCATTTAATTGCTGTTGTGGCTCATTTTCCTAAGCTGCTGTAAAAACTGCACATCCTGTGATGGACATTCCAAGTGGACGCAATGAAATATTTCATTGGCTGTATTGCGTGTGCCCACAATGCGTATAAATACAACCGGACGTGGTTTAAATGAAAAGTTTTGCCAGGATCTAGCGTTTTCATTACGTTTATCGACAATCATTTGCCAATCCTTTTGATTTGTAGATGTTTCAATATAGAAACTATAGCTACGATCATCACAGTCCCACAATAGCAAACGCATTGTGCCAACATAATACGGCTGTCCGAGACGCACAACAATCTCACCGCTGCCAAGCTGATGACATGTATAGCCCGAGTCCCAATCGTATTTAACGAAATCACCATTTATGAGCGCATTACGCGTACGACTGACACCATCGGTAACGACAGCGCTCATTTCAATCGTTGCGACATTTCTGTTGGCGCTCACAATGCCATCAATGACTTTTGGCACTTTGCCGTGTACATGGCCTCCAATGAAACGACATGGAATACTTTGTTCACAGTCTTCTGTGTGCCAACCAAACGTATATAACGTACAGGACACGCATCAAAATATAAATGTTGCCACGAACGACAGAAATATGCCGAATAGTCGACAACACGATCCCAATGTATCTGATTGCCAGATACTTCAACGTAATAACAATATGCGCGACTATCACGATCCCACAGCAGCATGCGTGTGTGATTTATCATGCACATGGTACCCAATTCAACAATAATGCTTGAATCGTCTGTGTCTGTAATGCTGTGACGCGTATAACCACGTTCCATATCGTATGTGGTTACATCTCCATCCAATAATGCTGTACGACAGGCACCCTGTATGCAACGCGCATGATGCTTTGATGTCGCAACATTCTCCTCTGGCCACAATGCTGCACGATATGGTAGATTTTTTGATGTGCTCAGTTCTTCAATGGCGTCCAATAGTTTATTTGGTTCCAGTATTCCCGATGGGCGCACCACTTGCAGTAAATGATCGAGATTCATTAAGGGGTAAACGTACATTCGATACGACAGACTGTAAAAATAAAAAATTTTAATGTAAAAAAAAACAAATATGTTAAACACATTTTTAAGCAATAATATGAAATAACCTTAATGTCTACTTCCGGATTGCTGGTGCACCATTTCCAAACGCCTAAAAAAATTTGTACTTCTGGTGCAAAAAAACAGTCTCGTCGTAATACTTCCTCCAGTGATTCCTGTAAGACATTTTTATTTTATTTTTAGCAATGATAAAATGTTTATATACGTCGAAATATAAAACAAATGCACGTCTCAAAGAAAATGGATATTATTTGGCTAACTGGAATTTGAAAATCGAATCGATTTTGCTAGACAACAATGATCATATAGTGACCACTTGAGCAGATGGTTTAAGTGAAAATTCGCATACGATTTTATTATAAACTTGAGCCACAGTAAAAACCGAAGGACAGACATGCCTAGATCAATGAATCTAAAAAATAGTTTATTTAGTTTAATACGCTGTAAACGCGTAGCGCAAAATGGTATATGCATTTTGCAAAACTGTATGTACCAGGCGTGTTTCGTTTCGCCAAACCTGGCGCGTTTCGAAAACCACAAAAATCTGAGAGTGCGACGAACTCTCGGATTTGAATTTCAGATTGATTTTTCTGACAACCTTTTTTTTTTTCGAAAATAGTGTCTTCTCATCGTTTCCACATAACTTATTTCTTTTTATTGTATATAAATGCATATTGTAGTTTGCGGCGCGTATAGTGTACCTGGTAGCCGAATTTGCTTCAACGCTTCAAAATGTTATTTTTATCTTTGCATGTCATTTTTAAAATGTCACGTCACGGGGCCAAGAATCAATAACCTTGGACAATTGACGAAATGAATCTTGCTGTAGCAGCTCTGATGCATTACGATCCATAAACAAAAGACAAGCCTTCATCAGATCCTCCAAATTATATAGTCTAGCTGCATCCAATATTGCGTGACATTGCCTAAGGCAAGATATTGTCGTCGCTATTTCGGATTGCTGTCTCCAGATCCTTGAAATCCGTACTGATTGGCGGTAAGCCAAGTATCATCGATGATGGCATCTTCGTCCAAACTCAAGAGTGACAAATGTCCCTAGTATATGTATTTCAGCAACGCCTTAAGACGCATCCGAAATGCCTGTAAATGTATTTCACGTTGTGTTTCTCGGCGAGGCCGTAACAAAGCAAAGCGCGAAGTATTCGCTACGCGCTGCCAATATAACTCGATGCGCCGGTAAACGCTCCTTTTCGACTATGAATTCAACATCTGAATAGTCCTGGCACATGCACACAAACGTGCCATTTGATCGGGAAGTGATCGAAAAGTCAAAGAAAAGAATTGTTTGTGTAATAACAACTGTTTTGCGGCAAACATATTTAAGTTTGTTTGTTGTTTAGTTACCGGTTAAATCTATCTCATCGATAAAGCATTGATTGCTCGATTTGGGCGCCACTGTGCGTATTTTGCTTTTATGATGTCCCTGGCTGCTCATATTTTAGTCGTGGGCCGAAACAAAAAAAAGCAATTTTGTTGTTCTCCCGAAGAAAAATTAAGATAAATTGGACGTTTCGTATGTTTACTTTTTGCGTGTATTTGTTGTATTTATGCGCGCGTGTATTTTTTTTTTTTTTTGGTGTTTATATATTTTCTGTGACGATAAAATGTTATACATCATATATAATATATAAAATATAAGAAAAGTAATAATATATGCATACCGTAAAATACTTGAGACAGCGTAAAATTCGCCATGGAATTTGGCGGCGGCAACAATAAACAAACAAATAAATTCTTTCCTGATTTTAGCCTCAAATTCAATACAAATAACAACAACAACGACGATGAAAACGGTAAAAAGTATATACGTTATTTTACAAGAGTTCATGCGTCCACACGTTTCAGATAATTTAAATGTTATAAAATATGAAGCATATTATAGTCGAAAAATTAGTTTAGCAGATAGCTCGAAACAAATCTGAAACTTTTTTCTTTCCTTCTAATTTCCTCCGACACAACTCCGACGCAAATAATATAATTTAGTGTAGACTTTCTTTCAAAATTGTCAATATACTAAAAATACCATTTTGTTAACTCGATACTTTCACCAGCTATTCACCATTCAAATTGCGCGCGAAATTACGTTAGAACGATTTTTGGTATTTTTTTAAATTACTCGATACTTTGCATTTATTTTATAAATATTTCCACACGGTCACACTGACAGCGGTGTAGCTCCTAGGGAGGTAGTTTGATAGTTCGATTGAAAATAAAAGAAAATTACTCAATGACTCAATTATAAATGCTTGTATTAGAATTGTATGAAATGCTTTTGCAAACAAACGAAAAAATTCTTATTGTTTGAAAACGTATGAGCTGAAAATTATTGAAATAGGGATTGGGCGGTCTTAATAAAAAGTTTCGATTCAATTGAATCGTTTGTTCGATTCGGTTTGCATTGTGATCTCAGCCGCAGCAGCAGCAGCACAACGAAAGCAACAACAACTAAAACAGTGCAATCACGACAAAAACAAATCAGGAAAAAAAGAGAGAGAAAAACGAAGAGAAAAATAACTGACTAACTTACC